>JAKUBA010000004.1:0-388793 GCA_030563065.1 Petasospora veronae | reverse complement strand
GCTTGAGTCCGTGGGTTTAGGGTCTAGTCGACGTTGGAAGTCCCGCTAGGCCTTTCAAGATTCTAGTCTTTGCCTTTGAGGACTAGGCTGCTCTTCTAGTCCCGCTAGGCTCTTGGTGATCATGGTCCTGGTCTAGTCGCTGAGTCCCGTCAGTCTCTGAGTCTGAGAGCCTGGCTTCGGGCTTCGCGAATTATGGTACGCGCACGAGCGAACGTCTAGAATCTGGAGGCCCAGCGGCCCTCAAGCACTTGAACCTGTTCGAAACCCCATTCAACAACCACTTGAACTGCTACCTGGGCTACGCAGACCTATCCGATTTATTCTGGCGTCGATTGTCTACTGCCGAAGTTTGGCTTTCTGCATCGGGCAACTCGTTGACTTACCGACGTCCCTACTCCATCGCCGGTGACTCGAGCCAGCCAGTGCCACCGAAACAAGTCAGCCCTCCCCACCCCACTGGACAACCACTGAAGGTATCTGAGATGACCCAAGTGTTTTGAGAAGCTCCACCGCTTTATGTGCTACCCAGGAATTTTGGTGTGCTGATTCCGACAACTCATTGAGGCAGCGACATGTCTACTCCACCAGCGCCCCGAGGCAGCACGACAAAGTCAACCAGTTCCCCACACCTTTTGACAACCACTCATGGCGACTGAGCTGACCCAGACTTCTTCACATCATCTGGCGCTGTGGTTGTTACCTAAGGGGTCTTACGACAACACGTTCAAACATTCATGTGTTTACTCCAGCTGTGACCCGAGCCAGCCAACGCCACCGTGCTAAGTCATACTGTTTGGCACACTATTTGACAACCAAAGGAGCCATCGCACCAGAGCAAGGTGTATCCAAACCATCTATGGGTCTCTGTCACGAACACGCGGCTTGGCTGTCCGGGTGCCCGAACTCGTTGAGTTATCACCACGCCGATCGCATCGGACCTCACCTCGATCATCCACACCCCACACGTTCTCTACACATACCAGAAGAGAGATACAGCTACCTACGACTATCTATTATGGCGACATTGGCTTGTGTCTCATCTTTGCTCTTTACTGACCATGACTGGCTGTCTGGAGTGCCGGACTCGTTGAGCTGTCTGCGCCTCTCCTCCCCGAGGCCTCATGACAACCATCCACACTGCACACGTCCTCTACACACACACGAGTTCAGAGACTACTGTCTATGAGCATGGATTATGAGGACATTTAATTATTCATCTACCCTTGTTGACTGGGTTGGGACAGACTTCTCTGGACATCGAGAAGGTACATCTCATCTCATTCGGTGCTCGCTGGAATCACACATCACATGTGGCCATCGCTTCGCACACATATACATGGACCGATCAAGGTGAATATCGTCCACATGAGTGAACGCTTTTCACTCACATAACAGATCTCCAGGTCCCATCTACACTCTTTGGCCAGCATCCCATCGGCATCTTGTACTCCTGAGCTCATGACTCCACCCCACCATCTACGCTCCACACGTCATTTATACCCTCCTGACACAAGACACAAGTACCTACAAGGATGGATTATGAGAACAATTGCTCGATCTTGCTCTGTGTCTGCCACTGACGGCTCAAGTGTGAAGACCCGAACTCGTTGAGCCGTGCTCGCCTCTACTCCCTGAGGCCTCATGACGACCATCCGCAGCCCACACGTGCTCTACCTACCATCGGTTCCAGTTTTAAGTGCCCAGGAGCATGTCTTATGAAGGCAGGGGCTTGATCCAGCTCTGTGTCTGCTAATGAACAGGTTGGAATGTTTGAAGACTCGTGATCGTTGAGCTATCTACGCCTCTCTTCCCTGAGGCCTCATATCTCTATGCGCCGTTTACACTCACATACGATGAGATACAAGTGTCTAAGAGCATGGATTATGAAGGCATTGGTTTGAATTTGCTCTGTGATTCCTACTTACCAGGTCTAGATGGCTGGGTACCCGAGCTTGTTGAGCCATCGATATCTCTACTCTGCGGGACCCCATCACGACCATCCACACTCCACACGTGCTCTACAGCCACTTGAGATGAGATTCAAGTTTCTTCGATCACGGATTATGATGACATTGGCTGGCTCTTACTCGTTGTCTGATAAGCTGACCAGATTTTTGCTGTCAGGGTACCCGAACTCGCTGAGCCACTGAGATCTCATGGCTCCACAGCACGACCACAGCACACACCTCCTTTACGCGTACCTGAGATGAGATACAAGCTCCTGCGACCACGGATTATGAAGGCATTGGATCACTGACCAAGCCTGGCTGACTGTGTTGACTCTTACCACTCGATGGCAGCTCATCTTTCCTCGTGCTCGCTGGAGCCAGACCTGTGACCACAGCTGTCCCAACAGATACAGACGGATCAAAGTGAATATCTTTCACAGACGTGAGAGTTCTTTGCTGAAACAACTCACATATCAGATATGCAGGAATGTCTCAGTGGGACTCTTTCACCACACACGCGATCTCTCATCCACACGTTCTTATCTCTCAGCTCATGACACAACAGGCATCATTGGTCATCAACGTCCATCGAACCTTCACTCATCATACACAAGGTACCATACCTCCATACCCCATGTCCATTGGCCTCATAGCGCCTGACTTAACACCTCTCATGAGCCACTATATGGAAGATCCAATCATTCTCTCCTCAGGGTTCTGAACAGCTTGTTGACTTTGCTACTTAGTATATACTCGCTGTTACTGATCCATCCATACTGCTGATACTCATGTTATCCCTGTCTTATCTCGATGATGCACAATGGATAACTTTGCAGGGTAGAACCGTTGAGTTTGACAACGCGGTGTAGGATAACTCCAGCGTACATGCAGTCTGCCCATGAGTAAGCTAAATTGAACAGCGCTATGAACCAATTGATATGAATATATCGAGTTTGGTCTTCAAGCGGGAGAACTTCATCGGTTATTAGTTAGTAGTGGTGAAAGCTTGGGGCATGTCCAAGGCAGGTGGCAGTTGATGTCTCGAGGCCCTCCATCGGCCAACAACACTAGAAACCATAATATTAGGCTTTACCTGCCACACATTACCAAAATGAAGGCCACACACATGGATCTGACATCAACAATGCCGATTGAATGATGCTTGGCGTGCTCTATGGGACTTCTGTCGTAGGTGTGCTGTTGCTGTTGGCTCCGAAGCTGTGCACGGCTGATTCACCCGCGCCATCTTCTGCGAGATACCCGCCCTCAAAGAAGAGAGATCAACTTTCAAGCGGTTCACAGCCATAGGTAACGCGAAACCTGCTTACCAAGTCGTCATGTTTAGCGAGACCAAGGTCCCGACTCCCAAGACCTGTTCAGTTTTTCCGCGGTCATCGGGATCGCGGAAGCAGCAGGCCTAGCTCCCCACTCCCCCCAAACAATCAGAAACTCCCCGGACCCTTTCTCTCTTCTCCACCGCAAGCGACCATCCACAATAGAAGCCCATGTTTGGACTGGGGAAGTCGTCCTCGTCGGCTCAGCCGACATACTTCGACATCCGCATCAAGTCCACCTACAAGAATCTGACCATAGTGAGAGGATCGCATTACGACTCGCCGTCCGTGATGGTTGCCGGAGACATCGTGTTCTCTCTCCCAGCCGAAGTAACGGTCAAGAAAATCTCCCTCAAACTTACGGGACGCTACAAGCTGGACTTCTTGGAGGTATTGTCTCAAGATAACACCACGATTTCGAACCCGGTGAAAGAGGAGACTGTTGTGTTCGACGTTCTTTGGGACAATCTTCTGGTCAGCTCCGAAGGCATCATTGTCAAAGGTGGATCAGATGAAGACAGCACCACCACACCAGCAGCAACAAGCACAGCAGCAGCTCGAAGACTGATCAGATCTAACGCTCCGATATCTCTTCAACTCCCAGACCGTGGAGTCTCTGGTACACCATTCCACAATCTATCGACGCCCAATGGTACCTCGTTCATTCTCCCTGGCGGAAACTATGAACTTCCTTTCAAGTGCATCTTACCAGGTGATGTACCTGAAACAGTTGAAGGACTGTTGGCTGGCTCCATCCTCTACAAGTTTGAGGCGCTCATTGACAGAGGGTCTTTCAAGACATCGTGGCCCAAGTACAGGTACTTCAGAATATTGAGAACGCTACCAAGCGACAGTTTCATTCTCTCAGAGACCATATCCATCGGCAAGAGCTGGCCCGATAAGGTGCAGTATGAGGTGAGCATACCTTCTCGAGCTGTACCAATTGGTGGGACCACACCGATCAATATTCAACTGGTGCCATTGTGCAAGGGCATGACGCTCGGTCGTATCAGAGCACAGTTGATCCAGTACTACGCATTCAAGGGCGTAACAGGTGAGATCTATGACGACGAGCAGATGATACTCGACTGTTCAATGTCACAGATGGAGAGTACTCTGCTGGAAGACAAGATTTCAATTGAGTCTTTCATCAATGTGCCATCGAACTTGAAGAAAGTGACGCAAGATTGTGATTTCAAGGACGACATGATCAAGGTACGGCACAAGTTGAAGCTTCAGATCAACCTCATCAACGCTTCTGGTCGAATCAGCGAGCTACGAGCCAACTTGCCGATCACTCTCTACATCTCTCCGAACGTTGAAATCGCTGGACGTTTGATTGTGCTCGACAAGAGTGGGCGGATTCACTTCAGAAAGGAGGAAGAAAAGCTGTTTGACAATGTCGGAGTGGTCAGACAGAGACCATACGGTCCACTCAGTGCCGACACGGCTGCTCCTCCAAACTATGAAGAGCATGTGTTTGACAAGATGGTGTTCACCGACTTGCAGGGCGAAGACGACTACTTCTCCACATCCACGCCATCGTCCACAACGCCATCAGCCACGAGGAGAGTGACACCACCAGCATCAGACATTCCGTCCTACCACGAGGCCGTTGAAAGCACAACACCACTCGACGAGTTTACCCCGGACTACCACCAGCAGTGATTGTATAGATGTGCAGTTGAACAGTGGTCTCAATCTTTGTAGATGCCGGCGCTGCAATTGTCTGGGGCAAAGATGTTCCGCCGGGAATTTCTCCGAGAAAAAGGTGCCACCGTGCCCCCACCATTTTGCCGGGGCCTCGGGTCTGGTATCAAGACAACAAACGGGGGTTCCTCTATACACATTCTTTGTCTTCTTTCTGGCAAAGCCTGCAGCAGCCCTCACCGTCCTTGTTTGTTTATCAGTTTACCCACCAGCTCCCGGAGAGAGCGCTCCCCCGCAAAGTCCGCCAGTCCTAGATAGTCCCCGAGTCTCCTCCGCCGACAAAACCTCCGGGGAGACTACGGGGACCGCGGCCAACTCCCCAGCCTGGCGCATAAGAAAATTGGGCAAAAAGTGCAAACTCATGGGAAGTGTAGTAACACAACAACAACCCCATCACATCTGAGCACAGGTGGTCATCCCTTTCATCGGAAGAATGTCATCGATTGCACACATGCTCACGGCCAACGACACACCAGCCCAGGTCCAAGACACTGAGCAGAGGGACACCGAAGCCGACTCAAGTGTCCAGCAACAGGACTCAACCGTCACGGCAGACGACCTCCAGCAACGCAAACGCTCCAAGGTATCAAGGGCTTGTGACGAGTGTCGAAGAAAGAAAGTACGGTGTGACGCTACCTTTGTCACAACTTCAGGCAGTGTTCTGAGACCTTGTACCAACTGCTCCAAGAATAACGAGACATGCTCTTTTGAAAGAGTACCTTTGAAGCGAGGCCCTTCTAAAGGGTACGTCAGAAACGATCCCATCAGTGATGCCATGGCAGAGAGATCTAGAGCATCCAGTTTCCAGCAACAGGGTATTGTGCTCCCCCCATTGACGTCGTTGACTAGAGGATCGGACTCACCACAGGACCCTGTCAGAAACGAAACCAATGGCAGCAACTCAGGCTCAGCAGCAGCGGCAAATGCCACTATCGCCGCTCCACAAGGGCTCTTCTGGAAGGTGCCATACCAAGGTTCATTCGAGAGACGTGGATCTATTGACTCGATAAACTCAGCTTCAACTCAAGGTGGCGGCTTCAGGCTGAGCTATGAGTCCTCTGTTATCTCAGACTCCGATGACGATGCTGCCTCCCAAAGACGCAGTCGCTCCAACTCAAGCAATTTCCAGGTACCAGTCAGTCCATCACTCTCTTTGAGCTCGCTCAAGACCCTCAACTCCGGTTTTGCTAAGAAAATGGCACTGGATCCGCAGCTCATCGACATCTACTATCAACTGCTCCACCCAACCTTCCCAATTCTCCCACTCAACAAACAATCACTCTCCAATCTCCTTGCCATTCCGCCATCATCGAGCCCTGAGATATCAGAAACAAATGCTACTGTAACTCATCTGTTCTACCTGTCACTAGAGGCACTTGTCGGCGTGTCCTCGAGATCATCCTCACGCACTGACGATACACATACTCTATTCTCAAGCTTGTTTAGAGTGTTTGCCAAAATCCTCAACTCCACACTCTACTCACAAAATGTTGTCATTCTCCTATCTTCGTCCCTTGTGATTCTCTGCTACGCCGTGACACTTTCGGGCACACAGACAGACGTCAACACCAACTCCACTGTCGCTGTTTTCAACAAGCAAAAGTTCTTCAAGCTGTTTTGGGACCCAACACACATTGTGACCAATAACAACTATGACGATTACAACTCGTTGGTCAAGAGACTCTACATTCAACTCTCCATCTTGGATTCTATCCAGTCCCTTTCGTTCGGTGTTCCCAAGTGCATGGATTTCCCCCTGAGTATTTCAATTGTTGATACGCTTTTCCCCAACTTTGCCAACTTTGAACTCACCAAGAACAACATGAGACTTGGCCTTCTTTTGACCCAGGTTTGTGAGTCTAAGGACTACACAAAGCCATACCATCCTATCACATGGCCAAAGACCAGCACCTTGGTTAGAGATGTGGACCAAGACGGAATCACTTCAACCTTCTGGGATGTCTTGTCTTGCAGATCTGAGCTGGTATCATTTCTGGATGAAATGGTCAAGGACCCGGCTATGGATGAAGAATCTCTCTTTGACTACCAACTGAAGTGCTCAAGGCTTGTCAAGAAGAGTTTAACATCCCAAAGCAGTCTGCTGTCATCCATCAAGAACCACACAAACTCGATAGACACCAACTTACTGGTTTCTCCATACCTTCCATTGGTATTCAAGCAGTCTATTAAGCTCCTGAACATCAACAAGATTATAATCAACTCACTCCAGACCAACAAGGACCTCATCTCGAGGTTGTCCAAACTGCTTAACGATGTTATTTCCCTCACCAACTACCTCAGTCAACTGAAACCATTCAGACAGGATGAGCTCAATAACCATCTTCGATTTGAGTTCCACTCTCAACACTTGGCCTGGTTTGACACCGATGAGGTGCAGCAAAGCTCGAAGCACTGGCTGGGTTTGATGAAGGACATTGACGGGTTCCTACGCTACGATGACTATGATGGATGGTTTTGAACTGCATCCTCTGATATGTGCGAGGGTCATGAATATATATATAGAACAAACGAATCAAATGCGAAAAGTATTAATGCGTAGGTAAGAGTACAAAAAGAAATGTGGGCCGGCTGCGTGGAGGTAATTATGTCGTGCGTTCTGTGCGTTAGTTGTCATCGTCATCGTCGTCATCATCTTCACTGTCGTCACGATCGTGACCCTGGTCGTCGTCTTCTTCCCCGTCATCTTCTTCGCTATCTTCCTCAAGACGATCCTGAAGTCCTTTCATTTTCTTGACAACAATCTCCACAATATCACTCCATTCACGCATTCCACCCATGCCAATGTCACCACAAACCAACACCTTTTCCACTGGCTTCAATACTTCGACCCAGGGGCACTCCTCTGCAAGGAAGTTTAGATGTTTCTTTGTGACTGGATGGGTGTACATGAAAGTGTTCATAGCAGGAGCAAGGAGAATCGGATACTGTGGGTTCCAACTTCTCACAATGGCGGTCAGTAAGTTGTCACAGATACCGTTAGCAATCTTGGCCAATGTGTTTGCACTCAAAGGACTGATCAACAAGATGTCAGCCCACTTCCTCAACTCTTGGTGCAATACCGCGTCACCAGTCTTCTTGAACCCAAACCATTCTTCGTCATCTCTCCAGATCTTGACATCAGTAGATATCTTCAAACCCTTCAAGAAGTGCTCAGCACACTTGGTGACAACCAATTGAATAGACACCTTTGATGGGCCAAAGATCTTGTAAAGCTTGTCGATAATCAATGGGACCTTGATGGTGGCAACCGATCCAGTGGCTCCGATCAAGATATGAACCTTCTCGTCGTCCTGTTTCTGAAAGAACTCGGAGAAGGGCACTGTTGTGGTTGGTGTGCCAATGACGGCCTTGGTTTGCTTCTTCGGCGGCTCGACAGGGGAGGGGCTTCTTCTTGGTGTGAACTGGATGTAGTCACTGGTAGTCGCCGAGTTTTGTCTGGATGACTGGACGGATACCGCCTCTCTGGCCAGAATGGACTGTTCAAACCCAATCATCTGGCTGATTTGAACGGATGACGGTTTGGTGCTGATGGAGCCTCTGTGCGACTTCTCAACAATGGTTGGGACGGAAAACTTGACCGCGTTGAGCTCTCCCGACAAAGGAGACATAGGCTTGTCATCAGTGGCCGGAGTCTGAGGCGATTGGGGCTGTTGCTGTTGCTGCTGGGTTGTCAGCGGTTGGAGCGCTTTGTTCAAAATTGGCTGTGGCATGGTGTTCAGAGGGGTGGCAAATTGCAAAATCGCGGGCGGGTGTGCACTGCGAGGGCCAGCTGGTTCGTCTGGAAACGATGTCGGGGATTGGGAGAGGCGCTCAGGTCAACAAGTGTATGATCTTTTCTTTGTGGAGCTGGGCCATGGTGAACGTGAGGGGCCGTTCAAAGTTGGTTGCGGGAATTCAACATTGTGCCTGTGTTTTTTTTTTTTTTTTTTTTTTTGATGTGCTTGATTTTTTGCCTTCAACTTTTCAAGCGAGGGCAGCCGTTTTCGCGAGTATGACGTAATGGGTGGCGAACTCTGCCCTGGAGGGCGAGTTGAGGGAGCTGGAACAGGAAGGATGTGTTGGCAGTGAAGTGTAAGCGTAGCAATCGGTTTTGTGTAGTGCCGGATCGGGACAGAGCGTGTCCGAGCTCCCGAGCGCACTGCCAATCGCCGGCCCATCGTGCCCTGTTTGCCGCGATCGGCCGCGGTGCTCTTCCAAGTCTGACGCCTTGAATTACCAATCACGACAAATACAAGCTGGTTAGTCAGACCCCCCACACAACAGCAACACCAGCACACCCAAGCAGACCGCAGACATGTTCAAACAGGTGTTCTCCCAGACATCCAGACTCGTACGTACTGATGGAACCTTTTATATTCCCAGCTACAGCCAGGGCACAGGCCTGCCCACGCTCCAAAGAAAGATCATCCACTAACTGTCTTCTTCCAGGCAAAGGGCTCTACCCCGGCTTTTGCCAGATACGCACGCTTCAACAGATTTCTCAACACAGAGACCAAGGATGCCATCGAGAAGGCTGTGGCATCAGCCCCTGTTGTGCTCTTCATGAAGGGGACACCAGAGCAGCCGATGTGCGGCTTCTCAAGAGCCACGATAAACCTCCTTGGTCAGGTTGGTGTCGACCCTGAAAAGTTTGCCGCATACAACGTGCTTGAGGACCAGGAACTTCGTGATGGAATCAAAGAGTTTAGTGACTGGCCAACGATCCCACAGCTCTACGTTGATAAGGAGTTCATCGGCGGTTGTGACATTGTGACCTCTATGGCCCAGACTGGTGAGCTCTCACAGCTGCTCGAGGAGAAGGACGTTCTCGTTCCTGAGGACGAATGAGATCCCACCACTGTATATATACACCTACACCCATCCATAAAATGTATTCTCTTGCCTTTAGATTTGTGTGCTGTGAGTCTTTGCAAATAACCACAAACTCCGTTGAGAGAAGCCGATGATCAAAGTCCCGAGTAAAGATCGTGCGTGTGGGGAGGGGCGCATGGAATACAGCACCAGGCGCACGACCAAAAAGTATACGAGACCATGGAGCATCAGCCAAGTGACAGTCACAGTAAACTTCAAAGAAGTGCATGTTATGAGCTGAGATATGGCCGATACTCTGTGCTGATCGGAGAGTGGGGGTCAACGGACTGTCTGTTGAAGTGGTCCGATTTCTTTGTGGGCAACGTCCGCGAACCACCACCATCAACGACCACCAAGAACCAAGCCACCACGTTTGACCGTGTCCATACATGATACAAGTCTGCTGATAAGACAACATACACCCTAAAACTTCCGATGACACCACTCATATTGGCCAGCTCTTAGAGGCTGGTGGTCTGACAGTAGCCGCCTGTAGGCTAGGGACCGTAGAATCCTGGCGTGATCTTCTCGAAGTCAACTGATCTTTGTGGCGTGCTCTGGCGGGGGAACCTACACGGTCATCTGATTCATGGTGGAAGCAAGGACAAAATCGGGTACTCTGAAAGTCAGATCATGGTATCCTCTTCTGCTTCCGTCGAATACATAAACCCTAGTCTGTCCCCCGATCCTGTCTCTGTCTCTCTTACTTACTCCCTTCAAACTACTCACAAAGCTAATCAACACTACACAAGCACACAATGGTATCCGCAACAACTGTCAGATCTCTCCACACATCTATGGTCAGACTCAACAAGCAAGTCGCAGCCACAGCTAACAAGGGCAGCCTGAAGCAGTTCACTGGCTACATGTTCGGAATGACTGCCCTCTTCGGAACGGGTGCCTACCTGCTCTACGAGTTCTACTACAAGAACAACGCCATCTCGAGAATCTTCCGCCAAGAGAGAAGAACGTATGGTGCTAACGCCAGACACATTTGATATTCACTATGATATGCAATGATGATGAACTTAATGATACTAGCTTTTCTATTCGTCTGTAAGCAAATCGGTAAGAATCACAATGACGCGAGGTCAGCAATCCAAGTATTGACAACGGTGTTGGTGTCCTTGTGAGTGATCTCCTTGTTCAATGTGGTAACCAAGGTCTCAGACATCCCCACGTACTCATCGGAAAACTTTCTCATCATCATTCTGAGGAAGCCCAAAGTAGTGTGATACTTCCAGCTCTTCTCGACATTCTCTGTAACCTCATCGTTGACTCCTGGAATAGCAATTGCTCCATCAGAACCAATCTCCTCAATAGTGGAGGAAAGAGTTGCCAACAGCTCGTTGAACACAGTGGAAAGCTCGACAGAACCAGAGCCACCGTACACCTTCTTTGTCAATGTTCTGAGAGTGGCCTCGGTGGCAGACACATTGACAAGAGCCAAGTTGCGCTTGCGTGAGTTGTCCAATGAGTGCTGGATAATCGAACTCGAAGAGATGACGTCAAAAGACTCCAAGATATCAAGCACCAAGTAACCGTTCTGCGGCTCAAAGTTCCAGTAGAACAAGACCGCATCAATCGCCCATGCCTGTTGCAAAGTGGTGTTGCTTCCCTTGTCCATATCCTTATCACCGGCCTCGTCAACAACACCAGCCAACTTCTTCAGTGACTCTGCAGTACTGGCAATGTACTTACCAGCGTGAGAGATTGATCTATTACCAACAAACACGAGAACCTGGAAGACGATGGAAACGAGCAACTGGTCAGCATTGTCATAACTGGAAAGTGCACTTCTCAATTCCTCAATGACCTCGTCGTGGGCATTTGCATCCTTGTGAATGGCTTCAATAAGCTTTTCAACGGTGGCCTTGAATGGAACGTCATCGTTCAAGAACGCCAACTTGGAGTCTGCCTGTGGAGCAGAACCAGGGAGCAACTTCTCATAGTATGAAGCCACGTCCTCTGTGTCAAACAAGGAAATATCCAAGTACTTGTAGAACTCCTCCGTGAGTGTGCTCTCAATCTTCTCAAGTGTAGCGAGTCTCAGTTCTTTAGCGATCAAGTTTCTGACAAAGGCACCTCTTGGGTGGTAAACACTTTTGGCAAAGATCTGTGAATCAGCCTCCCACTCACGCCACTTCCATGTGAAGTTGAAGTTACTCAACTGAACTGACAACCAATCCAAGTATCTGAATCTGAGCTCAAAATCAAGATGGGCAATCTGTGCATAGAAGAAGCGAATTGCTCTTCCCATGACTGGCGCAATGGCCTGAGAGGCATTGGCGCATGCTTCGACCAAAGTTGTGTAGAAGTAGACAAATGGCTGAGAAGCAGTAGGAAGCTTGAAGATGAGAGAAAGAACGGTTTCAACAGCAACATCCTCCACTTTGTATGTGGATCCACCTTCAAGTTCTTTCAACTTGTCAACGGCCAAGCCTGGTGGTGCAAACAAAGTCTCCTTGAAGAACAAGTCAATAGTGATAATTTGTCTAGCAACTTCTTTTCTGTTGAACTCCAAAGCTTCAATGACATCAGTGACGATATCCCTGAGAATTAAGCCAGTGTATGTGTCAGCTGGTGGAGTAGTCTTCAACTCACCAAGTGGAACGTAGACCTCAAATGTCAATCTTGGAGTTCTCCACATACCGTCAACACTTCCGATACCAGTATCCAAACCAACAAAGTCCTTGAGGTCATCAAGTGATGGAATTGCCAACAATGGCAAGCTCATCTTCTCAGTTGGTGAAACGAGATCGTTGAGAGCAAAGTCAAGTTCTGGGAATAAACTTGTCTTCTCCTCTGAGCCCAAGTAAGACTCCAACGCAGGAAGGATCAACGAAACAATCTCACTCGGCTGATATGGGATATCTTCAGCTTGTTCAACAAATGGCACCGTGATGGACACATTCGTGTTGATAATAGGAAACTGTCTGGCCAATTCAAGGAGGGACTCAACACCCTCATTTACCGATTCTGAAGCTTGCTTCTGGAAAGGGAAGAGATAGGGGATGGAGATCAAGGTGTTGTAGTAGATAGCCTCGGCCAGGGGGACTCTCTTCTCTGGTGAGCCCTTCTGCAATGTGTTTGCAAGCTCCAAGAACTGCTTGAACACTGCAATGATACTGGTATCATCAATAACATATGAGAGAGATGCCAACAATCTCAAGATGAGCTTCAACTTGTTCCAAGGACCTGTTTCTGACGATATTGGTTCAACGTCCTTGCAAACAGCCAACTGGAGGAGTGTCTGAGCTTTCTGATGGAAAAACGCAACAATTGTGTGACTGATGGCTGTACTTCTGGTGTTGACTGCTTGGATTAACCCTGCGATGTGCAAGATCTTGTGAGGCTGTTCTGTGGTGATGGCGTAAAGTGTCTGGAGAACAGCGCTGCGGAAGGATTCATGCACCTCAAAGTTGGTCTCAATTGGAACAGACATGAACTCGACATCCTCAACGTATCTTTTAGTAGACTCACCAAGCGTGTTCAAGTCTCCACAGAGTGTCTTTGCAAGCTCCACGATCGGCGGCAACCGGAACCTCTTTTGGCTGTGTTGCTCGTAATCGTCGTTTCCTGTCACAGCGGTTAGAAAAATAATCAGATGAAAGAGAACATCACAAGTCAAACTCACCAAAACCTCTTTTACGGTTGAAACTCATTGTGATTTCTGGTCAACAAGTGATGTTTTGGGGTTGGAGTCCATGAGCTCTGAGTGAGACCAGCTCTGTTTTCAATTTTCAACTCAAGGCGCGGCAGTATGATGTGGCCCTTACCAGCACAGTTGTAGCTTTAGACCCTACTGGTAAGTTTACAATTCAGCTCTAAAGAGGCAATAGTGTATTCAATCCGTTGATGCAACCTTGATCAAGTTGAATGAGGCAAGTCTCTTCGATGAAGGAGACAGCGTTGGTGTTGTTGTTGCCGGTGCCTTAAACTCGAAATCTTCGTTGACAAAGGAGAACCCCTTGGCATCAAGCTGTTCCTTCTCATTCCTCAGTATCTTGAGTTTCTCTCTCAAAATAGGAAGATTCTTGTTATCAGAGGCAAGTATTTCAATCTGATTCTTCAGCTTTGGGATCATATCACGAGTAAGCTGTTTGTTACCCTCCAAGGCGTCGTCAAGTCGGGACTTCAACTCAGGAATTTCCTTCTTCAGTAGATCAATCTCAGAAGCTTGTCTGTTGACAAGATCCTCCTTGATCGAAAGCTCAGACTTCAGGCGGTCGTTCTCGTAGCTGAGTTCAAGAGCCGATGGTTTTTGATCACCTTCCAAGAGCAAGACGTGCTCCTCGGCAATGTACCTCTTCTTGCGCTCATCGTTCAGCTGCTGCAGCAACTTGACAATCTCAATAGTCTGTGACAGGTGGTCTGGGTCAATTGGACGAGATCTCCCTGTGGCCAGTTCCTCTTCCAGTGCAATCTCTCTCTGAATAGAAGAAGCAAGTTCACGAGAAACAGCATCGAGCTCTCTGATGATAGAGCTCTTGTCCTCCATAATACCCAACTGATCCACTGTCAAGCCGAGTTTTGGAGCTTGCTGTGGCACAAAGGACTCTGCCAATGTGACTGGCTTGGATGCAGCAGAGCTCTCATAAGTGGATTCACTTGAAAGTTCTGGCTCCTTGATCGGAACATCTTTTGTAACAACAGGCTCAAATGTATCGACCGTCTTATCCTGCTTCTTGTTCTTTTTGGACAGGCTCTTGAAGAAACCCTTGAAGGAGTTGTTGGACTTTATCGACACCTCATCGACCGAACGACGACCCAGTCTTGGCGTAGCATCATTATCTGTGAGGTCGCTGGCCACTGAAGCTCTCTTCTGATGGTCCATAAACGAAAACTGCGAAGCTGTGACAAACACATCATTGTTGGTGTTGGAAGCATGAGACAACTGATAGAGCTTCTTTGTGTTGTCACTGAAATCAGGCTGAGAGTCACTGACAGTCGAATACTCACTCATCGAGGAAATGGAAACAGCATTTTTGGAATGTTTGTGAGGGGAAATTCTCGATGACATCTGTCTCTTTGGTGGTGATCTCTCTGGACTCTTGAAGTAGCTCTCACCAGGAGGTGGAGTGGCACTCTGTGGGTACAACTTCGCAACGGAGTCTTCATGTAGAGGTTCCAGCACGCGTGGCTTGTGGTTCTCATAGTTGTCATTGAGGGCGTTTCTCGTGTCATCTTCATCTTCATCACCATCATCACGGATACTTAAAACACTCAAACGAGGAAGTGCCTTGATTCTTGGAAGTCTGGATGGTGAAGTCTCTGAGTTACTGAGCGGGTCTGGGTGTATCCTCTGGTGCTCTGGAGAAGGCGTTGACTCACCATTAGGCAACGATGTGTCGTTGAACGACGTTGTGGTGTTGTCGTCTGGTGTGATTGTCTTCTCAGCAAGGAAGTGGTGGTTATTGATGCTGTTCTCCTTAGAATCGCTGGACACGTTTCTTGGATCAAGACTCTGTGGAACTTCAGATACCACTTGTTGTGGAGAAGAGTCTGAGGCTGTAGGCCATCTGTCCCCTTCCTTCACTGGGCTTCTGATCGGATGGTCAAAGTCTTGGTGTGACTGTGACTGTGGAACAGGCTGGTGATAAGACCCACTTTGCCCAGCATTCAGCTGGCCTGGTGCCGGACCATAATGTGACTGTGACTGTTGTGGCTGTTGCTGCACTGGACGCTGTTGCTGCTGCTGAACAGGCTGAACAGGCTGTTGGTGAAAAGATGGCTCATGATACTGTGCTCGTGGCTGTTGGTGATACTGCTGCTGTTGCTGATGCTGTTGTTGTGGTGGTGGAGGTGGAAATGAGACCCTCTGCTGCTGTGGATATCCAAGAACTTGTGCACCGTTCTGCTGCTGCTGCTGCTGCTGCTGCTGCTGCTGCTGAGGAAGCGGATATGCTTGAGGAACACCACTGAGAGGTGAAGAGACCGATGGAACAGAAAGCCTGTGGTTGTTCATTGGCATGTATCCTTGCTGTGTGGGTTGTCTCTGTTGTGGTCTCATCTGACCACGTGGTGGTTGACCCTGGGCTGGACCTTGACCCATACGTTGTTGAGGATAGATTTGTTGCTGCTGGTATGGATTTGTAGTGAGGGAGTGAGCTTTTGGGTAGTTTGGAGGAGGCTGTGTCAATGAGTTAGCCCTTGATCCGGGGCGTAGACCTGGCGGTGGTGGACCATACATGGGCTGTTGCTGGCTGCTGAAAGAGTTTGAACGTGAGTCTGGGCCTTCCAAATATGGGTTACCTGTTGTCTGTAGTGACATGGCTCTCGGATCACCTGGCTTCATGAGCTTCCCAGCCTGAGAATATGCCTGCTTTTTCATTGCTGTCATCTGCTTTCTGTACTGGGTACTTGACACACCAGATGTTGGTCTTGTGCCTGGAGTGTGGAGAGTTGGGATGATGGGAGATGTATCAAAAGTCTGTTGTTGTAATCCATAACGGCCTCTGTCTCTAAGTGAGCTCAGATCGTCAAATGACATTGTAGAGATTGATGGATCAACCACGACGTCCTTCCCGTCATCATCATCGTCGTCGTCACCACCACCACCGCCTCCACTGGACTTCTTTGGTTTGCCGAGTCTAAGGATGTTGAAAGTAGAGTGGTTGCTCACCATGGAGGATCTTCTTGATCTTGGCACCGGTTGATGGTGTTGTTGTTGGTGGTGGTGTTGTTGTTGCATTGGAGGCGGAGCGTATGACGGGTTTGGAGAGGCATAGTACTGATTGTGCTGTTGTGGGTGCGGGTATTGCTGGTACTGTGGCCCGTTGATTGGGGTCTCATGGCGAACATCGATACTTCCAATGTCATTTGAGAGCAGCTGGTTACGCATAACAGCATGGTTCGAGTGTGGCTTTGCAGCTTGCATCGCGGGCAAAGGTGTTGTGTTAATGTCTTTGATCTCGATGCAGGCCTGAATGAGTGTGGGTGTGTGAGATGTACGGAGCGAGATCTCCAGTGTACATGCAATGAAAGAGAGTGTGTGTGAGAAAGAGAGAAGAAGGTTGGAGTAGCTCGAAGGTGTGAGTTCCAATTGCTGGTGGATCGGGGCGACCCAAACAAATTTGATCCCGAGGCCGGTTGGTTGAAACGGCTATTTTTTTGGGCTAGGGCGGGAGTTGAAGCAGTACATCGGCGGGCCGCGCCCAAGCCCAGAAAGTCAGAGCTTAGGGCCATGCTATTGGACAGCAATTTGGGTTTGGATGTTATGCCTTGGACTACAGAAAGCGTGTGATGTCATTTCAGTCGTGTGAATAGAGGCCGGAAGGGACCTCCCCTGGGGTAACGGGGGGAGGAGGAGGAGGAGTTCTATAGATCAACCACGGTGCCCACAATGTTGTACCTGATGTTGTTAGTATGCGGTCATGGAAACAGACGTAGAAACACTCACCTTTGTACAAAGAACGTGTACCAGTCCTCAAGAACCTTGTGCTGCCTCTCTGTGAAGCCCGTGGTGTCGTGGCTGACAGAGTTGTCCGTGTCCTCAGGCTTGAGGCTCGACTTCCCAAGAGCTCTGCTGGCGTCCTTGCCCACCAGCGCATTGTACTTGGTTCCAGGGCCATATGCGCCTACGTTTCTGGTGACATCGAATACAACACCCTTGATTGCGATGTAGCGTTCTGGTCTGGTGATTCCTGTACGTTTGTGTTAGTTGGCTATTGGTATCAGGGAGCTGGTCAGCACACATACCGTCGTACTCTGAGAGTCCAGCTCTCGTGAATGGCGTATTCTTTGGCTCATCGAGTTGGATGGCCTCTTTCGGTGCGAACTTGGACATCTCGTGCGTTGTAACCGGTTTGGCTTGTTCTACCTTGGTGAGCTGTTATGGCTAGTGTTGTTGAAAGGGAGAGCTGCTGTTGCCAGCGCGAATTATCTCCAGATCAAGCATCAATCTATTCTGCTCCTCTTCCACTTCCACAGCACACTCTCCACACTCCATCCAAAGAACATGATTGGCTTCTTCACCGAGCTCTGGGAGTCTGTTTTCACCCCGGGCACAACGCCCACGCTCATTTTGGCCACACACGCAACGTTCACCGTGCTTGTGGTGACGCTCACAGCCTTCGCCTTCCTCACAAAGTCCATCCACATCATCAACCTTCTCGTCTTGTCCCTCCTTCTATGGGGAATTCTGACGTGGTTCATTGTAGAGATCAAGAAAATTCAGGATGATGAGAAGAAGGATAAGAAGGAAGCTTCTACTGCTACTACTACCTCAGCCAGCACCGCCACCGCCACCACCACCACCACTCCAAAGTCTACTCAGAAGAAGAGAAAGACGTAATTCATTAATTATTTCAAAATACATTAGTCATTATATGCCCTGAAGTCTCTGTGATTCGTAGCTCTGGATCTCCAACTCAAGCTGCCTTTTGAACTCTAGGATGTCCTCGTCCTCCTCATCCTCTTGGTCCTCGTCCCCCTTCGCCTCGAAATGGCTCTCTTTGACGGGGAACACTTTGCAATATGACTGTCTCGGGCTCTTTTTGGATCCTGAACTGAAAAACTTTGGTGACAGTGTTCTTTTCAGTGTAGTCCCTGTTCTGAGAAACTTGCGGTGGTCGTCGTCTAAGAACGACTTGTCGGGTTTGCCTGTGGGAGAGTCAAGGGGCGACACCACCTCATCGGGATGATCGAACTGGGCTTCATTGGTCTTTGTGTTGAGGAAGTAATACACCGACAACGAACTGTCGTAGCGCACCTCCCAGTTTGGAGACATCACCACCGGTTTGGTAGTACTGGTGGAAGACGAGCGTCTGATGCCATCGCTTTGGGCCACATCCGTGTTGACCGAGAGCGCACTCTTCTTGTTGTCGTCGGGCTTGCCATCCACAGAGCGGCTCCTCAGCTTGAGCTTGGGTAGGAACTTAGACATAAGTACCCTGCGTGTTGGACGGGGTGTACTCTATGTTTCCATCTTCCGGAAGGGCCAAGTGCAAGTTATATAGACTATAGCCCCACGGATATACATGACACACGCTCCCCCGAGATGCCGGTAAAGCCTTGAAGCTTCGGACGTTGCGGCTGCGGGCCCGAGCAAAGCTTACAAAAGAGCCCTTGAACATCGACCTCAACTATTGGCTACCGATACCTCATATGCTTACATTTCAACAGCTTACAAACTAAACCGCCATAAATCATTCGCCACCACCACCGTCGCCACCACCAAAGTCGCCGCCGCCATAGTCACCACCACCACCGTAGTCATCGTCAAATGCATCGGCAAGGAGCATACCACCGAGCAGACCGGCACCAGCACCAGCGGCAACCATACCCATGCCTCCCATGCCACCACCGCTACTACGTCCGTAGCGACCCTGCTGCTGTGGGTAGCCCTGCTGATAGCCCTGCTGATATCCCTGCTGCTGGTAGTAGCCACCCTGCTGAGGGTACTGCTGGTAGGCCTGCTGGCCATACACTGGTTGACCATATGCCTGCTGACTGTAGGCTTGTTGGCCATATGCCTGCTGCTGACTTCCAACGGACTTGACTGGGGGACCACCAGCTGGGGGAGCATAGGCTGGAGGAGTGTCATCGGCTTGGAACTTTGTGCCTGGTGGGGCAGTCCAGTCGGACTTCTTGGTAGCAAGATCAACGTAGAACCATTCTTTGTACCTGTTGTGCGTTGTTAGTGATGTCTTGATATCCCGCCTGCGCCTGCGCCCGACGTCCCCACACGAGGGGACCTGGCCTGACCGGAGTCACTCACTGTTCGTCAAAGACGGCTTTCCATCCGTTAGGCACAATAGGTGCGTTCTTCTTGTCGCCCATGCTTTGTTGCCTACGTCCTTATCTGTCAAAGTGGGCCTCGGTGGCGAAGTGTGGATTTGCACTTCTTTTATCGTCTTGGTATTTTGCCGAGCATGGCAGTGCGGCAGGGTCGACCCGGCCAAAAACCCTGAAATGCGCAATGCACTACAAACAGGCTAGAGAAGAGATACTAAATGTAATAGAATGAACTACACATTAGACACTTAGTCGAACAAGCCGAATCCCATGTCGTCATCCTCAGACTCCTCGTCCTCCTCGGCAGCAGCCTCAGCTGGAGCATCCTCAGCAGCGGCAGCGGCAGAAGCAGCTGGAGCAGCAGAAGCGTACTTGTCTGGGTTCTCAATTCTGTCAGCGAGCTCCTCAATCTCTGGGAAGATGAACTTGGAAGCAATAGCAACGGCCAACAAGTTCTTGTAGGAGTTGACAACAGAGTGACCAACAGATGGCAAGGTTGGGTAGTTGATGGCCAAAGAGACAGAGGCGATGGTGTTGATGGCGGAAACAAAGTGACCAACCAACTCATCGTCAGTGATGTCAAGGATAGCGGCTGGGAAGACCTGACCGTTGTCGTAGACCTGAACGATGGACAAACCGTAAGAGAACGGAGAGATGTTCAACAAGTTAAGCAAAGCAGCCTCGGAAGCACCGACCTTGGTACCAGCGGTAACAACCTTAACATCGGAGGTAATCTCAATGGTACCTCTCTGAATCTTGGTTGGAACACCAAGAGCCTGGAAGAAAGAGGTCTTACCTGGCTCCATACCGGTGTTGATGGCTGGAACCCAGACATCCAATGGAGCAACGGCACCAGCACGGGCTGGAGCAGCAACAGTGTTGTCCAAAACAACGTCTCTGATCTCCTTCAAGTCAGAGTTGGTGAAGATGAAACCAATGTTACCCTTGATGAATGGCAACAACTTCTCGAAGTCTGGCAAGTCAGACAAGAAGCCACGGATAGCACGACGGATCATGGTGTTCTTACCCATGAGCACAACGGCTCTGCCTCTCAAGGACTTTCTGACCTCGTGCAACTGCTGGGAAGAGACATTGTCAACACCAACAACGAAGATGGACTTGTACTCCTCGAGCAACTCTCTGAGCTTGGAGAAGTATTCGATTTTCTTTTCACGTGTGCCTCCCATTTCGACTTATTACTTTGAAGAAAGGATTTTTAAAGTTAGATGGAGAAGAAGAGAACCTGTTGCATTGATGTGCTAGGGGGTTGACATTTGTTCAGCATTTTTTTCACTGCCAGGCCCCAGCGAGGCCTTCCGCGCTCCCGCTCAGCAAACCCTGAGGCCGAGGGAGACAGAGACAGAGTGCGCGCGCTTCTCCTAACATCCGGACACCATGTCCCCTTTATCGCGCTTTTGTGACTGCGCCCTTTCCCTGAAGGCCAAGTGGCCCGTGGGCACGTAGATGTTCGGGTGTGTTTTGTCCTCCCTGTACAGCTAGGGGAGACTCGAAAGTGGAGACACTTGGGACGCCATAGCCTTTTGGCGGTTCAACCTCACAACCACCTTCGTCGATCATGGACTGGCCGTAGATTCTGGTGTCTGGCTTTGTCTATCTGCCCATTCAGGAAGTGGAGCTGTTGTCAGATCTCGGGATATATAGCCTATTGTTTACCTATTTCCTCTTTCGGACTTGTGGCCGATTTTTGGATCAGAATTTTCGAGCTGGGGTTTCGGTCTTGGCTAAAAATAGGCACCTTAAAGAGAGCAGGAGCATACAAACGCTGGTTGTGTCATAGGCTTATAGATGTTCAGTGGGTTGTAGAGTTTGGATAGCTCTCGAGAGTGGGCTACAAAGGCGTGCTGTTTTGAATGTTGGGTTAATAACGTGCGTCTATATTCAAAGGCCTTGAAAGGAGGTAGAGCCTAGCTACCAAAAACAAACACGTCCATACCAAGACTCCTTTGTTTCAATCCCATCAGAGAACAATAAAATGGAAGGTACACGGGATGAAGCGATTGCCAAACGTGGCTTGCCCGCGTCCCGAAGGGGTAATTTGAACGCGCTTTCAGCCCTTTCAGGATCTTCGCGTTCTATTTTAAGAACATGCAACAGGGGTGGACGCGTCGATCTCATCCAAACTCGAGACCGCGTCGACTGTGTATAAATACCCTGTCTTCTCTCCACTTTCTGGCAGAATCTTATCCTCTTCTTCTCGACTCCATCATCAACAGAACACAGCTTCTTTTGCTACTCACACCAACACCAACACATTACACATACTTTCAAAATGGTCCAGACTTTGTCCCTTGTCCCAACCGGCGCTGTTGTCTACGCTGCTGCCAACGTTTCCACCAACACTTCCAACACCACCACAACTTCTTCTGACTCCGGTGCTGCTGGCTTGTCTTTGACATGGAAGTCTGGTGTTGTCATGGGTGCTCTTGTTGCCATTCCTGCTCTTATGGGATTGTAAGATTCATCACGATTCTTCGCAGTTTGCATCTCACGATTTTCACCCTCTAATGATTTAGGGACGAACAGGTATCGCTCCCGCAGGTAAGGACACACACACACATCCTTTCAAAATGTTTGGTTTTCGGTAACGCTTTGGTATATATAGTTGTTTGCATAATTAATGACTCTTTTGTCTTACTTCGATTCTCAGTAGCTTAGATCTGATGGCTTCTTCACTCATCGCATAGTATATGAACTTGTGATATCTGGATAACCTGCACTAACTTGACTCGGTGTGTGCAATGTTTATGTCAAGAGGTTGCACGTGCCTTGTAACTGGCTCGTTTCCATGCCTATACGTCTTGCAACTTGATACCATCGTCATTCGGCGTACGGCAGGTCACTGAAGCAGGCACACGGCAAACATGTGTACCCAGGGGGGCCCCACTAGGAAGCGACCCGAGTATCACACAGATCTTACTGAGGTCTCGTTGTTCAACCTATTAAGGCTTCACCGAATCTAGCATACTCGATTTGGGGCGAGTTAACTCCTGTTGCCTTCATGATCAGTGCCCGCAAGTACTGTTGTGCGCGTTTCTGCCAGAGAGGGTAAACCAGCCCCACTCTGATTTGTGTGGAGATCATGAGCTACACGAACTGATTGGGTATAGAGTTTTGGTGTCATGATTAAATGAGTAGCAAAGTGAGCCTCCGTGGTGGTAATGAAGAGGCAAGAAGTGAAGTGCGAGCAGTGCAGAGTGACACACACATAATAGCTCTAAGCAGCTGGTCAACAGACGCCTGATTCCATGGTCGTAGTGGGGAGAGATGGCGATATGGCGTCCTTAGAGGATCATTGGAAGGACCAGTAGGAGTGGAATGGAGACTGTGATCTTCCAGTTAACGCCACCAGTCATGTTCTTCAATGAAGCAGCGCCCGAACTCGACTTCTCATGCGACGTGCTTGTACTGGTTGATGTTGATGTGTCTGTTGCAACAGCATCGAGGGCACCGTTCACACTCACTGCTATCTTTGATGACGCAAGCACCGCGATACTTGATGAGTCTGTGAGCTGCTCAAGGTTGGAGTAGAAGCTTGACAGTATGGTGGTTGCGGTCTTTGTATTCGAAGTAGTCGAAGGCGACGATATGAGTGTTGTTGTGGTTCCTGGAAGGATGGCCGTTGGAAGCCCTTGACTGGTTGAAAGTGTTGTGGTACTGGATGATAGTATCACGTCAGTGGCGAGTGCCACGATGCCAGCAGATGAATCAGTAATGAGGCCCATAAGTTCGAATATGCTTATGTGTATAAGAGTCGGTGTGGAAATATGTAGATGGGTGTTGGGCTCGAAGTGGTGAGTGTTGATCTCTCCTCTTTGAAGTTGACGGTGGCGTTCATGAAGCGGGGGTACCACTTGGTATTTATACAGAAACAACTGGTCGGAGATTTGCCGTTGGATTGTCGATGCAAGACAAGGTATGCAGGTGAATCGAAAATCTTTGGCCATGGCGCCTCTCGCCAGGGGTGATGTTGGGTGCGCGATTCTTGACTGATACACGCTCACCCAATGCCCAGATGTTTCATGCCTTAGTCACACACTCCAAGAATGACACTTACTACTTTGGTATCTATGTATACAAAGGCTTTTTGAAGCAGTCCTCCAAAAAGGCCTAGAGCCAATTTCCGGGTGAAGGCCAAGGGTATGTCCCTTGTTTACCTGTTCCTGCATGACCAAGGTTTAAACTCAACTTGTCGCAGAATCCGTTACAGCCACACTGA
The DNA here is from genome assembly GCA_030563065.1 of Petasospora veronae. Classification (NCBI taxonomy): domain Eukaryota; kingdom Fungi; phylum Ascomycota; class Saccharomycetes; order Phaffomycetales; family Wickerhamomycetaceae; genus Petasospora; species Petasospora veronae. The sequence continues at coordinate 364,953 of JAKUBA010000004.1, read as the reverse complement.
GCTGAGAGCTCCACTTCAGAAAACCCAAAAAGGAGAGGAACCCATCATGCCACAGTCAGAGCCAGGTTGGCAAGCAATAAGCTTCCACTGTTCACGTCGTCATCGCTTAAAACAAGTCCTGGAAGTTGGTAGGGCATCCTTACCAGCTCGACAGGTTGGACGTCGCTCCTGTTATAATGCCTTGAAACGCGGATTTACAAAATCTCTATAGACAAGTCACCGATTTTGATCGACTTGCTGATCGCTTTCTTGAGATCTTGACCTCTTGTTCGTCTTCCTATTCGACCGTTCGTGTTAAAGAGAGCTCCTGAGTGCGAGTAAGGCGAGGTGCGTATTGATATGCAGGAACATGTCCAGTGATGATACCAGTTCGCTCGATTCTTGAGGGGCAAGGCATGAGGCACTCGAATAACTTTGAAAGGCAAGGACTTAAGTGGGGCAATGTGCACAATAGCAGAATGTAGTTCGGCCTCCTTGAAAGCTGTTTCCTGTTCAGGGTTTTGGACTTGATACCAGCCTTTTCGAACGATTGATAGTGCTCGAGCTCAAGTCGCGAGTCTCCATCGCTCGACCGTCTCTGTTCTATGACGTAGCGTCGCGAAGTCTCTGACTGGGCCGGGAATGTGTACGCTTTGATCATTGCAAAACCGCCTACATGTTGCCTGATTGCCTTTAACAACGTCTCATATGACAATACTGGTCCCACGCCTCCATGTCTTGAAACTTCGCTTCCCAATGTTTCCATAGATGGTTGGCTTCAAGATCTGGACATCACAGTGTTGCCCTCCTTTCAAGCACGTGATTTTCAACAAACCCTAACCCCAATTCCGCGGCGCCTACCATATTTCGCGCTCGCTGCTCCATGCACTGCTCCCCAAAAAACTTTTCATCTTGACAAAAACCACAGATCAGTACAACACCACCTACTCTTGGTTACAACATACTAACTACACACAGTCAAAATGGGTGCCTACAAGTACTTGGAAGAGTTGCAGAGAAAGAAGCAGTCCGACGTTAACAGATTCTTGTTCAGAGTCAGAGTCTGGGAGTACAGACAGAAGAACGTCATCCACCGTGCCACCAGACCATCCCGTCCAGACAAGGCTAGACGTTTGGGATACAAGGCCAAGCAGGGTTTCGTCATCTACCGTGTCAGAGTCAGACGTGGTAACAGAAAGAGACCTGTTCCAAAGGGTGCTACTTACGGTAAGCCAACCAACCAGGGTGTTTCCCAGTTGAAGTACCAGAAGTCCCTCCGTACCACCGCTGAGGAGCGTGTTGGACGTCGTGCTGCTAACTTGAGAGTTTTGAACTCTTACTGGGTTAACCAGGACTCCACCTACAAGTACTTCGAGGTTATCTTGGTCGACCCACAGCACAAGGCTATCACCCGTGATGCCAGATACAACTGGATCGCCAAGCCTGTCCACAAGCACCGTGAGGCCAGAGGTCTTACTGCTGCCGGTAAGAAGTCCAGAGGTCTCAACAAGGGCCACAGATACAACAACACCAAGGCTGGTCGTCGTCACACCTGGAAGAGAAACAACACTCTTTCTTTGTGGAGATACCGTTCTTAAGCGCACTCTCGCTGACCGTCTGGTTTGCGGAACAATGCTGTTTGTTACCTCTTCTGTGTGTCTCATTTCCAGTATGGCGCACTGTTTGTTGAATTTAGTATGAGGTTGCATTGTTGTTGTCTAATTTAAGATTTCGAGTGATCAATTGACCAGTAGACGTACCATTAAAAAGGGTTTGAAGCTCCACGTCGAGGTCTCCCATACAGAGTCAGAAATGCTGCCCGGCCACAATTCCGGCCCTTCTGACCCCCGGAACTCTGCGCAATCGCCATCCTCGCCGCGGCGGCCTGACTCAGGAAAATTGGATTAATTTGGTGGAGGAAGGACGAGCAATTGGAATTTGTTGCCTCCATTGCACTCGTCTTTCTCTCTTTCCACTCCGAACGAAGGAACTGCACCATCTACCCGGCTCCCTGTCTGACCCAGCTCACACTAATTGCAGCTGTACCCGCCGTTCAGGACCATCCCGCCGTCTCACATTTCATCCCTCCCAAAGATGCCATACTCCAAGACCGCTATCCTCTCCGTCTACGACAAGACCGGCTTGTTGGACCTTGCAAAGGGTCTCGTCGAGCACAATGTCCGTATCCTCGCATCCGGTGGTACCGCCAAGATGGTCCGTGAAGCTGGATTCCCAGTGGAGGATGTGTCCACCATCACCCACGCCCCAGAGATGCTTGGTGGCCGTGTCAAGACCTTGCACCCAGCTGTCCACGGTGGTATTCTTGCCAGAAACCTCGAGTCCGATGAGCAGGACTTGAAGGACCAACAGATTGAAAAGGTTGACTTTGTGGTCTGCAACTTGTACCCATTCAAGGAGACCATCTCCAAGATCAGTGTCACCATCGCCGAGGCCGTTGAGGAGATTGACATTGGTGGTGTTACTCTTCTGAGAGCTGCCGCTAAGAACCACGCAAGAGTTACCATCTTGTCTGACCCACAGGACTACCCAGAGTTCTTGAAGGAACTCTCCTCTGGTGAGATCTCCCAGGATGCCAGAAACAAGTTCGCCTTGAAGGCATTTGAGCACACTGCTGACTACGACGCTGCCATCTCTGACTTCTTCAGAAAGCAGTACTCTGAGGGTCACTCCCAGTTGCCACTCCGTTACGGTGCCAACCCACACCAGAAGCCAGCCCAGGCTTACGTTTCCCAGGGTGAGTTGCCATTCAAGGTTTTGTCTGGCTCCCCAGGTTACATCAACTTGCTCGATGCTTTGAACTCGTGGCCATTGGTCAAGGAGCTTTCTGCCTCTTTGAACCTTCCAGCTGCTGCCTCCTTCAAGCACGTCTCCCCAGCCGGTGCAGCCGTTGGCTTGCCTTTGACTGATGCTGAGAAGCAGCTTTACTTTGTCCAGGACATTGAGAACCTTTCCCCATTGGCCAACGCTTACGCTAGAGCCAGAGGTGCCGACAGAATGTCCTCCTTTGGTGACTGGATCGCCCTCTCCAACATTGTTGACCTTCCAACAGCCCAGATCATCTCCAAGGAGGTTTCTGATGGTGTTATTGCCCCAGGCTATGAGCCTGAGGCCCTTGCATTGTTGCAGAAGAAGAAGGGTGGTAAGTACTGTGTCCTCCAGATTGACCCTAACTACACCCCAGAGTCTAGTGAGTCCAGACAGGTCTACGGTATCACTCTTCAGCAGAAGAGAAACGATGCCATCATCAACAAATCTACCTTCAAGGAGATTGTTTCCAAGAACAAGGACCTCACCGAGCAGGCCATTATTGACTTGACTGTCGCCACTATTGCTTTGAAGTACACACAGTCCAACTCTGTTTGTTACGCTAAGAACGGTATGGTTATTGGTTTGGGTGCAGGTCAACAATCCAGAATTCACTGTACTAGACTTGCTGGTGAGAAGGCAGACAACTGGTGGCTCAGACAGCATCCAAAGGTGCTCGGCTTCAAGTGGGCTAAGGGCGTTAAGAGACCAGACAAGTCCAACGCTATTGACTTGTTCGTCACGGGCCAGATCCCAACCTCTGAGCCAGAGAAGTCTGAGTTCGAGTCCAAGTTTGCTGACCTCCCAGCTGCTTTGACCGTTGAGGAGAAGAACGAGTGGCTCTCCAAGCTCAACAATGTTGCACTCTCATCTGACGCTTTCTTCCCATTCCCAGACAACGTCTACAGAGCTGCCAGATCTGGTGTCAAGTACGTTGCTGCTCCATCCGGATCTGTCCAGGACTCTGCTGTCTTTGCTGCTGCTGACTCCTTCGAAATGGTTTACGTTGAGAACCCAATTCGTTTGTTCCACCACTAGAGTCCTATCACTTCTGTCATATAATTTCTTTTGGTTCTCTGTTGTTCATTTGTTCTGATTTTAATACATATACACAAGGTATAAAGGTCATGTAGAGCGAGGTCCAAGCTCCTTGGTCTGCAGCTACATGAATAAGAGTCTCGAGACTAATGGAAGGTGCATTGACTTGCTTGATTTATATACGGTTTAGATGTTTGCAACATGGTTTTACCCAAGTGATCACCGGTCCAAAAGACCTACACAGCGTCCAGGAATATGTTGCTGTGGGACATAGCGGTCGAACTCAATTACCAACTTGCGTCAGTAAGAATTCAAAACCAATCCCACTTAATCTCCAATCTGTCGACGGGGCTACCCTGCTCCAATACCCAAGGGGTATTCATCCAGTCGGCCGCATCATTAACTGCTCAACCTCCCGGAGAAAGGACCAGCCAAAAAACACGACACAATGACCAGACGATGGAGCTTGCCTCTCGAGCGCCGAGCTGTCAAGAGACGTTGAACTACAGCTTCACAAGGACAACCGCCGGAGCAATTTAGTCCAAGATTCACTGAGTCGTCAAGTGACACAGATTGCTTGATTCCAAAAGAAGAAAAGGGCGTGCTGTTGAGTGGAGAGTGTGGAAAATTTTCGGAGTTTTTTATAGGGCGCGCCGTGAGGGCAGCAGCTCATCGCACCCGGACACCACCGCCAAATTTATTTTGCACGAGCTGTGATTCTTAGGGCATAACTAGCTATGGATGAATGCTGGCTTTAAAGCAACACTCCATATACCACCTGACAAGATGAGCAGAAGAGCCCAGAAGTTTAAAGAGAAACATGCTCTCACTGAATCCGACGAAGAGTTCGAGGAGTCCCAGGCACAGGAACAGCCTCTCGCAAAGAAACTCTCTACTATTCCAGCTGCCCCAAGCTCAGCTCTGCCTGCTACAGACACATTACAGCTGCTACAGATCACTTTCAAGTTCCTCTTTGAGTCCCCCAGTCTTGAGAAGTTCATCCAGACCGTTAAGGGTGACCTTTACAACAGGGACTACGTAAAGGCCTTTGGAGATGATGACAGGCGTATGGCTTATTGCACAAGATGGACACCATCAAGATCCCTTGCTTATGCTTCACTCTTTGCTACACTCACTCCAATCAGAGACCTTGTTGCCACTAAGGACTCATCTGTACTTGTCATTGGAGGTGGTGCATGTGGTGAACTCCTTGCCCTCTGCTCGATCTTCACTCAGATGCAGACAACCAAAGACGACCCATACACAACCAATCTCACCATCAATCTCATTGACATTGCTGACTGGGGCAATATCACAAAGAAAATCACAGGAAAGATTGAGAAGGAATGGATCTACCAGAACCCAGAGTGTATCAAGACAACATTCTCCCACAGTGACATCCTCAAGACGGATGCTTCGAAGCTCAACTTGTCCTCTCTGGACCTCATCACACTTATGTTCACCACCAACGAACTGTTTGCTGAAGACAGGGCTGGTTCACTCAGATTCCTGCAGTCTCTCAATCGAGAGTGTAAGAAGGGTTCCATGCTCTTGATCACAGAGAGTGCAGGCAGTTACAGCCACATAACAGTCGGAACGAAGAAGTTCCCAATCCAGTTCCTGGTTGATACGATTCTTTTGGGCAAGGACGGAAAATCCGGCGATTGGGAGGTGATCAGTCAGAGTGACAGTTGTTGGTACAGATGTGCATCTGATTTCGAGTACCCTCTCAAGCTGGAGAATATGAGATTCTTCTACAGACTTTACAAAAAGAAGGCAGCAGCATCGGCAGAGAGCTAGACGCTCTGCACGCTGCGGCGCAATGGTTAGACGACATGAAATATCATCAACTATTCAATCAGACCTTTGAGAATACTAGCTACGTCAGGAATACTTCCAATTGAGAATATTCATTCCACAATTATATACAAAACCCATAAACCCGTAACACATGAAAGCAAAAAACAGAAGTCATTAAATAACTAAATGATTCATCCAGAGATAACCATCAATTACTTAATTTACTCCTCGTCCTCGTCCTCAGCGGCAACAGAGTAGAAAGTCAACTTGTAGACACCCTGCTTGACGGAGACGAATCTGATCCAGTCTCTGATCTGGTTCTTCTTCAAGTACTTCTTTGTGAGGTACTTCAAGTACTTACCAGAGAACTTGGTGTTGGAAACAACAGTAACAGTGTTACCGCTCTCCTCGACAGTGATGTCGTTACCCAAGTTACCGACAACACCCTCAATTTTGATCTTGTCGTTCAAGTACTTGACGTAGGAAGATGGGTCGAAGACACCGTTCTCAGTTGGAGCGGAAACGTCGACGGTAAACTTCTTGACAGCCTTAGCCTTCTTGTTGGTCTGTGGGTTGTTAGTATGAGAAAGCCTACTGCTATTACAGACTCTCAAAAGAGTAATCTGCAAAATTCAGCAAAGCGTAGAAGCCAGAGGGAAGGAGTGAGGAGCGCCACACCGAAAAGAACTCTTTGCTCGTCACCTTGTTGAGCTGATGGTACGCACGATTGGAGCCATTGTGGAATGTGTTGGTGGTGATGCTTCAAGCCGAGTGTGTTGGGTGGTGGAGAGGAAGACAACAGTGAAAAATTTCAGCGTTTGCAATCGCGCGCGTGGGTGTTGAAAAATGTGGCGCAAACCACTGGCCGTCACTGGTGTTCGGGTGTTTAGCCGGGCTCTCAACCGGTCCATATTGGGCGAGCAGAGAGGTTGTGAGCCCCGCTGATCTGGTGGAGCACTGCTGTTCATACGTGACAACTTCAAGATGTCCACGGAGCACTTACCATCGTTTCACCTAACTGTCGGGGATACAGTTTCTCAGCTGGAAGAGGGAAGCAAGGTGTACTCTATCTCATCCACGGTCTCTCGTGCCTCAGGTTTGCCCATCATCTCATATTTCACTGGTTGCAAACGTTAAAGACCTGGAAGCTCAAAGCACCATGGACCTATCGGACAAACCAACTGCACAAGACACGGAAACCTCTCCAGAGTATGTTGAGTTCGATCTGACAGGTGGAAATGTGAACTCAATATCTCGTGGGCTGGATCGTCCCACGTCTGAACCTGGTGAAGCGATGCGATCCGAAGCGGATACAATTGAACAGCCCAGCACTTCAACGAGAAGAGTGAACTTACATGTTGCCTTGGAGGATGAGGATTGGCAAGAAATGGAAACTGCAAATGACGAAGAGGTGTTTGGTGAGAAGGGAGAAGTCCTTGTGGAAAAGACAGACATACAGAATGAGTCAGATCCATTCGCATCGGTATTTGGTTACACCAAGATTGCAGGAGAAGAACAGGCAGTGCTCTATCAAGAGGCTGACAGCAAGACGGCATTCTTGTTCAAGGCATCAGGAAGTAATCCTCAGGTGAATCCGGACGCATCTTATCAGGATGGAGACGGAACATACGACGACATTGATGAGGATTTGTTTGCTGAGATTCATTCCGCCAGTGACCAGCTCAACACCACAAAGGGCCTACTCACAGACTCAGAGAAGTTGGCATATGTCGGTCTCGTCAAGCTGGTCATGACAGATATGGCCGCCTCATTGGCCAAGTGGGGTGTTACAAAAACAGCCAAGTCAGGGAAGTCAAAGTTCGTCAAGAGGATGCATGTGGCACAGTCAGGTATGGGCTTCTGGCAAGTCAAGATCATGAACCGCATCTATTTCCACTTGGATATCCCTGAAGAAGAAGTGAAGATCATGGACTCATTGGTATCTCACAGCATTGATCCTGAAGATCTTGCTCGATCTTTGAAAAGGGTGTCTACGATCAAGAACCCCGCTTATGAGAAGGGGTCTACCCCAACACAGGATCAGAAACCTGGTGTCATGAGACCAGAAGACACCACATCAGAAGAGAACCTTGAAATTGATATCCGCTGGACGGTGATCTGTGATCTCTTCTTGATGCTTGTTTCTGACTCGATCTATGATTCCCGTTCAAGGACTCTGTTGGTAAAGTTCGCTGAGTATTTGGGTGTGGAACAGCTCGATGTTTCTCAATTTGAGAGAAGAGTGACGGAGGCGCTTCAGCTTGAGGACACCTCTGAGCAAGTTTGGAACGAAGAAGATATCTTGAAGAACAGACGAGCTGCTGCAAAGAGAAAGAAGTACATGTACGTCGGTCTGGCTACAGTTGGTGGATCTCTGGTTCTTGGTCTTAGTGGTGGTCTTCTTGCCCCTGTGATTGGCGCTGGGCTTGCTGCTGGTTTGTCAACTATTGGTATCTCTGGAACTGCTGGTTTCTTGGCTGGAACTGGAGGCACCACCATCATTGCACTGGGAAGTACTGCACTGGGTGCCCGTGCCGGTTCAAGTGGTATGATGAAGAGAGTTGGAAGTGTCAAGACTTTCGAGTTTGTTCCGCTTCACAATAACAAGAGAGTCAATTTGATCATTACTGTCTCTGGATGGATGAGTGGTAAGGCTGATGATGTGAGACTTCCGTTTTCTACTGTGGATCCGGTGATGGGTGACTTGTACTCTGTGTTCTGGGAACCCGAGATGCTCCAGTCTATGGGTGAGACAATCGGTATTCTTGCGTCAGAGGTACTCACTCAATCTATCCAGCAGGTTCTTGGTGCTACTATCCTGATGGCCTTAATGAGTGCCTTACAGCTGCCGATGGCTCTCTCCAAGCTGAAGTACCTCATTGACAATCCATGGAACGTTTCGCTGGATCGTGCATGGAAAGCAGGTATGGTGCTCGCTGATACTCTGATTGCACGTAACCTTGGAGAGCGTCCTATTACACTCGTGGGATTCTCTTTAGGCTCAAGAGTCATCTACTCTTGTCTGTTGGAACTGGCCAAGAGAGGAGCACATGGGCTTGTTGAAGACGTATTCATCTTTGGTGCTCCAGTTGTGGGATCCAGTGAACAGCTTATGTTGGCAAGATCTGTGGTCTCGGGGAGATTTGTCAACGCTTACTCAAAGAAGGATTGGATTCTTGGTTATCTCTTCAGAGCTACAAGTGGTGGCTTGAGAAGAGTCGTTGGTCTCTCACCTATTGCAGATGTCGAAGGAATCGAGAACTTTGATTGCACTGACATGGTGGAAGGTCACATGGGATATCGTACGGCCATGCCAAAACTGCTGAAGAAGCTGGGTTTCCGTGTCTTATCAGAGGAGTTTGTGGAGATTGAAGAGCCTGATCCAGAAGCTACGGAACGCCAAAGAAAGTTGATCTTGGAGTTTGATGAGGCACGCAAACTTGTTGAGCAAGAGGGTGTTTCCAAGAAGAAAGGTCTGCTGTCCAAATGGATAAAGCCAAAGAAGAAAGAGTGGTGGGAGATGTACTCTGACTCCCGAAACAGCAGTCAGGAGTCTATATCCCGTCAGTCCACGGCTGGCTCTCTCAGTGAATTTGATGTTGACAAGATCATGGATAAAGTGGACAAGATGACCTTGAAAGAAGAAACTGATACTCAGAATCAGGTATCTGTTTCAAACTCCCCGAGAACTACTTCCATTGACAAGGAAGGGCTTGAACTTGCTGAAGAGTTGGACATTGTTGACGAACGTGCTAACGAAGGTGAACCAGAGAAGTTCGAGGAGATCAAGGAGTCACTTGAATCACCACAATCGGATTGCAAAACGCCAGATGAGAAGAAGGAAAAGAAGATTGGTATCTATGACGATGTACCAATCCACGCAAAGGGCTTGCACTATGAGGACGACGATGACGAATTTCCAACTACCGAAAACATCACCATGACGTTTGGATAGGTTCATGGCCTTTCCGGGCTGAATATTCTAATCCATGAAAGCATTGCATACTATAAGGAGCGATCAAGACTAGGAAAAACAATACCATGGAGTAGCATACATATCAATCTCACCTGATCGCATATGTACAATCTATAAACAGACCTGAACCGCTCAAAGGAAGATCTCAGCGTTGATCTCGACAGCAGTAGCAGCATAAGGAATCTCAAAGCTGTTCAACACCTTTGGGTGCAAAACACCAATAGAACCAACAACCTTGGCCTCGTCACCCTTCTTGTGTCTGTAGAAGATCTTGGCACCTCTACCTGGGAAGAAGGTCTTGTTCTCAACATCCTCCTCAATCCAGTATCCCTTGTCATCAGACCTAGATGGTTCAGCAAGCCATGGTGTTCTCATGGTCTGCATGATCTTACCAAGAAGACCCTGTGGATACTCAAAGCCAGAAGTCTTACCGGCGTAGATAGCAGCCCAGTTTCTCTGGTTGAAGGCACGACGCTCCAGAGACATGTCCTTGAAGACAACGTCACCAGCCTCGAAAACCTTGATTGGGAGTGCGTGGTCTCTGTTTTCACGAATGGTCTTCAAGATACCTGGAATCAAAGAGGTTCTGACAACCTGGTACTCAGCGGTCTTTGGGTTGGCCAACTTGACAGCTCTAGAGTCGTCAGTCTGGTTCAAGAACTTGAAGTTCTCATCGTGTGAGCACAAAGTCAATGGCAAGACTTCCAACCAGCCAGCCTGGGCTGAAGCGTTTCTCAAGATATCGGCCACCTTGTTGATTGGCAATGGAGAAGCACCAGAGTTGGATGTGGAGGAGATCTGAGACTTTGGCAAGTTGTTGTATCCGTAACCAATGGCAGCATCTTCCATTATGTCACATTGGTGGAGAATATCTGGTCTGGTGATTGGAATAGAAACGTCCAAAAGGTTTGAGTCGGTCTTGGATGGAGTGGCCAAGAGGGACATCTTCTTCAAAAGAGCAGCAATCTCTTCCGGAGTAAGCTTGAGACCAAGACAGCTGTTGATGTAGTCGATCTCAGCGGTCATGACTCTTGACTCAAGGCATGGAGTGACTCTAGACTCACCGTTGTGCTTAGAGATGATCTCAACTGGCTCGACGGTGAATGGCTCTTCACAGTATCCAGAGAACATGGCCACCAGCTGATTGACGACAATCTCAGCCTTTGTCTTGTCAGTAGCAGTGATATCGATGAAGATATTCTTGGTGTCAAGTGTGATCTTACTGTGCTCCGAGTTGATGATTGGAGGCAACGAGGCGACAGTGCCGTTGGCATCGGAGATGATTGGGAACTTTTCGTAGTCCTCAATGATGTGAATGAACTTACCCAAGTTCTTGTCCTGCTTGTAGAACTCGATGAAGTTCTCACCGGTGACAGTTTGTGTCTGGTTGAGTGGGACGAAAGAGATATCCTTCTTCTCCTTGAAGGAGTATGTGAATGGTGGTGTCAATGTGTCCAAGTCGTGGGTGCCCATGGCGACAAGGGTTCTGTTACGGCACAAGTTGGCGTGGAGCTTGTCCTGGAGGGAGATGAAAGACTGGTATGATCTCTCGGTGAAGGTGATGTTTCTGAGGATGGCAGCGGCGGCGTATGGTCTGCCTGCTGATGTTGACTCATCGATGGTCAAGGTGATCTTTGGCTTCTCAAGGGTGTGTCTGAAGGCTGGCTGTGGTGCTCTTCCCAAAAACTCGTTCAAGGCCTGTGCGATACCCTCGATACAGAGCATGTCATAACGGTTAGCTGGGATTTCGATCTTGAGCTGTGGACGCTCGCCCTGCTGGCACTCGTCGGTGGTGTCCTCATCAAGCTCGATACCGAACTCGAAGCAGAGCTCATCAAACTCCTCTGTGGAGTAGGTCTTTCCGATGAGCTCGAAAAGGTCGGCCTTGTCAACAGCAATGGTAGGCATTGTATCTGGGATGTGTGTTCAAAAGCTGGAATGGAAGTGGCACAATCAAAGTCAGAGCTTGTGGGTTTTTTCGCTTTTCACCGTCCACAGGATGAATGAGCAGAATGAGTGGTGTTCGGGTGTGTTCTCCTTTTCTTTTGACCACGTGACCTCACGTGCATATCACGTGCATCATTTGGTGTCCGGGTGGAGCGCCCTCTCCTCGTGCCGGGCTGTGGAACAGTGGAGCGTGGCGCCCTCTTTAACGCGGTGATCAGCAGAAGAAGAAGGATTCAGACACCACAGACTTCCAACCACAGCGCTTCCGCCCAAGTACAAGCACCTCAGAAATGGCCACTAGAACCCCCTCCAGAGCGTACGACTCCATTCTCAAGCTGCTGCTTGTCGGTGACTCCGGTGTCGGCAAGTCGTGTCTCTTGCTGAGATTCGTGGAGGACAAGTTCAAGCCGAGTTTCACCGCCACCATCGGTATTGACTTCAAGATCAGAACGATTGAGATTGACGGCAAGAGAATCAAACTCCAAGTGTGGGACACCGCCGGTCAGGAGCGTTTCAGAACCATCACCACCGCATACTACAGAGGCGCCAGCGGGATCATTCTCGTTTACGACGTGACTGACGAGCGTACTTTTGAGAACGTGAGAAACTGGTTCCAGACCGTCCACCAGCACGCCAACGACGACACACAGCTCATCTTGGTTGGTAACAAGAGCGACGAGACCGACCTCCGTGTGGTGCAGTACGACCAAGGAGCTGCCTTGGCTAGCGAGTTGGGAATCCCCTTCTTGGAGGCCAGTGCTAAGACTAGTGAGAACGTGGACGAACTTTTCTTCCAGTTGGCCAAGATCATCTTGGAGAAGAACAAGGGTGCTATTGGTGCTGCTGAAGGTAACGGTGGTGTCAACGTTGCTGGTGGCTCGTCCTCCTCTTCCGGCTGCTGTTAATTGGGTGGCATGTTAAGATGCCGTTATCGAGTTGATTTGCGCTTACCTCCCCCTATTCCTGACTCTTTTGATCTCGCCATGACTTCCACTCTTTTGTGAACCTCTTCTTTTACGTCCTTTTTTGTCTCTTTTGTCTCTTTCTTTTGGTGCTTGCACCTCTGCGTGTTTGGGAATTGCATTGATCTTATATACATGGGAAACCGTTTAGTTTGGTGTAGAATGGTGCTGTCATGATGTGAGTAGGTGCAAGCCAATGACTTGACAATCGGCTGGGAAAGGGTCTGAGTTATACTACCATTGCGTGTTGTATGTGTATCATGGCGTGTGTGTGATGGTTAGGATAAATAGAATAAATAGAATAAATAGGGTGGTGGGATGAAGCCTAGCAATCATCATTCGGTCCACCGAGTTGGAGGAAGATCAAGTTCCAATCTTCTTGCCAAAGTAGACCCATTGGTCTTGTAGCGGCTTCTCCTCCAACTCATCCCATGCCTCCCATGACTTGACCTTCTTTGCGAGTTCAAACTCCTCGGCGGCCTGAATGAGCAGTTCCTCAATGAGCCCGTTACCAATTTTAGCCTCGATGTCTTCAACTTTCTCAGTCTGCTCAACGATCTCGAGTCTCTTTGTCGTGAAGCTCATGACAGACTTCTTGTAGACGCTCTCTTGTGGGAGCTCGTGGTGGAGGAACTCGAGGGTGGCTCTGTAGACCTCGATAAGAGCCGGGCGCGGGTTCGGGTGCTGCAGAATACCTGTGATTCCGGTGGGATTTCCCTCTGAGGCTCTGATGAGAACGTGGGCAGAACGAAGGGCGCGTGTGAATCTCATTGTGATGCCCGCTCTGTTGCTCTAGATTATGTTGATTATGTTGATGCTGATGTAGCCCCACTTGCTTCACTTTGGGCTCCGGTCAATTGGCGGAGGAGGGGAGAGCGCGACTATTTCCCGATTTGGATATATTGGTACGCACCACAGGGCTTTTGTCATCGGTGTGACTCTTCAAATATTTCACTCTTTGTTGGAGAAACGCAAAAGAGCTCTACTTTTTGACCATTCATGCCCTTTTTATGACTGATTAGTTAACAAAATGGATGCTGATAAGATACCCAAAGACATAGAGGTGGTTGAAACCACAGAGATCAAAACACCCGAGGTCGGAGGAGCGTTCCATGAAGACGACTACCTCGATGCAGCGCCGGATGGAGGGTATGGATGGGTGTGCTGTGCGTGTGTCAGCGCCATGAACTTTGCCACATGGGGAGCTAATGGATCCTTTGGAGTGATGCTGGCCTTCTTCTTGGAAAATGACGAGTTCCCAGGTGCTTCTGCCACGGACTATGCCCTGATCGTCGGGATCCTCAACTGTCTGACCCTGTCCACAATGTCATTGGCGTCTGTGATGCTGTTCAAGATTGGTTATCGAGCGACTGTTGGTATTGGAGTTACCTTGCAACTCGCTGCATACATTGGTGCGAGTTATGCTACGACGATTGGGCAGATTCAGGCTACTCAGGGAGCGCTGTTGGGCATCTCATTTGGTATCATCTTTGGTGCAAACTCGATTGTTCTACCGTCATGGTTCTTGAAGAAAAGGGCAGTGGCGAACGGGTTCTCTCACATGGGACTCGGTCTTGGAGGCATGACATTCTCGTTGGTGAACAATGCCCTTATTCAGAGAACTGGAGACCAGCGGTGGGCGCTCAGGACACTCGGGATAGTCTCCACTGTCATCTGTGGGACTACCATGTTCATTGTCAAAGTGCGTGTACCGAAAAATTCCCACTTTACGGAGGAAGACAATGGTATTATGAAGATCCTCAAGAACATCTTCAACTTGCAGGTAATCAAGAGTTGGCCATTACAGCTGGTGACTATATGGGCATCCTTGTCAACAATGGCATACACAATCTGTCTCTTCTCGTTGTCCAACTATGCAAGAACAGTGGGGTTCACAGCCAACCAAGCGACGATTATCACAGTTGTTTTCAACCTGGCGCAAGGGTTCGGAAGACCGTTGATTGGTGTGTTGTCAGAGATTTTTGGACGAGTCAACTTCACGATGTTTGCGATGCTGTATACGTGTGCGATGGTGCTTGTCTTTTGGATCAATGTGGCCAACTATGCTCAGCTTGTGGCATTTGCGATGATGTTGGGGCTGTTCATTGGAGTCAGTTCGGTGAACATTGTTCCTCTCACGGTTGATGTTGTCGGTCTCAACGCATTCCCAGCGGCCTTCAGCTATACCAACGTGCCTGTGGGCTGTGCTGTGCTTCTGTCGGAGCTGATTGCACTGAAGCTGAGGGACTACACTCTCACGACACACACACCGTACTTCCACAGCCAGCTGTTCGTGGGCAGTATCTATCTAGCGGGGCTGGCGGTGCTTGTTCCGTATCGAGAGTGGCGAGTGCGGCGCGTGCTTGCGCTGGAGGGCGGTGCTCTTGCTGATCAGCGAGGCCCCTTGGCCTACCTCCAGCGGTGCTTCCTGGTGGTCAAGATCTAGCTGTGGAATGCCGTTTCTTGGCTTCATAAAGAGCGCGCGGCTTCGTTGAGGTGACCGTTTGACCGTTTGAGCGATGCAGATTCTGACAGATAGTGGCTGATGGAGAGTTGGTCAGTGGTGATACGCCCAGGTGTTCAGGTGTGGCGTGTACTGCTTTGTTATCAGACCATCTGCCCCCCAATCCGGAAACCAGGGGCGTTGTGGAGTCTAAGATTTACCGCGCGGCTTATCAGACACCAAAGCCCGTTATCAGTAAGGGGTCTGGGCCCTGTTTCCAGTGCTCCACTCCGGGATCTGTATCTCAATAAACAGGTGTGCGTGTATATATATATGTAGCGCTGCTGGCTTTTGGCTGTCCTTTACACTTATTTCACTCGAACACCACACTCTCTTGCCCCAACAATGGCTGAGAAAGAACCTTCAGCTTCTGTCCACTCCATCGAGGAGGCAGGCTCAATCGAGCCAGTCACCACCAAAGCCTCAGTCTACCACCAGAACGACAAGGGCGAGGACATCTTGGAGACGGGTCTCAAGGCCGGTCTCAAAAACAGAATGGTCAACCTCATTGCCATCTGTGGTATCATTGGGCCTGGTGCCTTCATGGGGTTCGGTAACATGCTCTACGCCTGTGGTCCAGCTGGTATGATTGCTGGGTTCTCCATCGTTGGTATCGTTGTCATGGTCACAATGCTTGCTGTTGGTGAGATGAACGCAGCATACGATGCAAACTTCGCCATCATGGCCGCCCGTGTCTTCTCCAAAGGTTTCGGTGCTACTCTTGCCCTTGCTTACTGCGTTCTCTGGATCACAAACATCATCTCAGAGTACACCGCTCTCTGTGTCGCCCTCCAGGTTTATACCACAACAATCCCATTCTATGGCTGGTTCCTGCTCATGTGGGCCTTCTTCACTTGCTTCCAGATGCTCAACGTTTCCTTCTGGGGTGAGACTGAGTACGTCCTCGGATTCACAAAGCTCGCTGTCCTTACTGCCTTCTACCTCTTCGCCATCATCTACGCCGCTGGTGGTATCAAGGGACACGACCCAGGTAATCCATTCGGTGAGTACCCACTCAAGGCCGGCTTCAAAGGTATTGCCAACGCCTTTGTCTACGCTGGTGTCTTCTACTCTGGTGTCGAAGGTGTCTCCATCATCGCTGCTGAGACCAGAAACCCACGTAAGGCCATTCCACAGGCTTGTAAGAGCACAGTCTTCAGAATCTTCTACGTCTACTTTGGTCTCACCATCTCATATGGTATCACTGTCTCGTACATGGACCCAGCCTTTGGCAGCACCAACAGACTTCTCAGATCTCCAATGACCATTGCCTTCACCAACGCTGGCTGGGAGAATGGTAAGTACTACGTCACATCCATGGTCCTCATCACATGTGTCTCCTCCATCAACTCGGCCATCTACTTTGCCTCCCGTGCCCTTTTCACCTGGGCTGAGGCCGGCTTTGGTCCAAAGATCTTCACAAAGACTTCGAAGAGTGGTATTCCGTATGTGGCCATCCACACTGTCCACCTCTTTGGATTCTTATGCTTGCTTTCCACAGGTAGTGGCTCTGCAAATGCCTACTCCTACATTGTCAATGTTGCTGGTGTTGCTGCATTCATCGCATGGGTTGGTATCATTGTCGCTCATTACAGATTCAGAATCGCTTGGGCCGCTCAAGGGTTGTCCTTGGACAAGCTCCCATTCAAGTCCCCATGGTTCCCATGGATGGACTACCTCGGAATGCTCCTTGGTGGTTTGCTCGTTTTGGTCCAGGGTTGGTCATGTTTCGTTCCATTCGACTACAAGGCATTTGTTGATGGGTACATTCTCGTCCCGGTCTTCTTCATCTGCTGGTTCTACTATGACTACTTTTACTTCAAGTCTGGAATCGTCAAAGTCCATGAGATTGACTTCAACAAGGGAAGAAGACCAGACTTGGACACAGAAGGTGGTCTCGTTGACCTCTATGCTGATCATCCAAAGACTGTTTGAGTACATTCAATTCGTTTCGTGTGTTTTCGTACCATTTAATTAGTGATACGTGTGTTTCTAATACTGTTTTGATAACAGATATGGCTTTCAACTCACCATTGTATATCAGCGCGCTAGGTTCAACTTCCAGCCCATCTGCTTGGTAGTCATAAACCAATCAACGTAAACCTGTCCGTTGCTGTTCAGCTCCCAAACCTTTTGTATCACCATCCATATACGCTGATAACTGCTGAGATATCCACACACCTTGATCAGGCTGTCAAAGTATCCCTTAACCCTTTCTCTCGTGGGACCATCCGTCACACAAAGTCCAAGCATCAACAATGGGAACGTCAGGTTCTTCTTGAACGTCGTCTTCTCGATCAGAAACTCAATGTCCTGCTTCAAATTCATGGTCAGCATCTCCACCTCAGGGACAATAGGTGGCAGGTTCTTGATGACAAGTCTCAAATACAACTGTGTGGCAATCTGCATCGCCTCAAACATTGTCATATGACACTCCAGTTCCTCCCTTGTCTTCAACATCTTCAACACCGTAGTATCAGGCTTGCAGCAGCTGATCTCGTTATCAAGGTTGTTTGCCTTTTCCAGCATCTCAGAAATGATGCTGTACCGATCGTAACCACCCATGCTGTGTGTCAGGTCTCCATCGATCTTGGAAACAATATCAAGCTGTGGCTCTGTCTCGATCCCTGCGAATATCGATTTGTGCGTGTTGTACTCAACAAGCAGCATCATTGTCTTTGCAATCTGGAAAGTCAACGGACGAAGACACCCTTGCAATGGATCATGTGACAGACTGTCATCCTCCATCATCAGATCTTCATAGTCCATCAATGGGTATAGCGTTCCATTCTCATTGGACTGAGATGCCATCACGTCAATGTAGATGAAGCACTCGGCAAGGATCCGTCCCTCCCTACCACATTCATGAGCCAGAAAGCCAAAGTTCCCCGGTACAGTATTCACCACCGAGTAGCAGGCTGTGAACAGCGGTGACCAGTTTTTGGTGTCTCCAAATGAAATCTCCATCGACACCCAAAGCAGGTACGATGTCACTGCCGTGATGAAGTTGAACTTTCCTTCCTTTACTTTCTTCGCCTTGAGCTCTTCCTTGAAAGTTGAGAGGTATGACTCGTACTCCTCGTCCCGTGCTTGATAATCTGCACTGTGACTTCTCTTGATCCGGCATCCCCATGTGAGGAGTATGTAGAGCACCGTCTTGTCCTTGAGTGCCATGGGAATAAAGAGTCTGATGTAGTGGTTCAGATCTTGTGGAAGAACAGAGAGATCCGGGAGCACCTGTTTGCAGAAACTCTCGAGGTACACGACTTCCTTCCTTGTCAGCTCAAATGGTAGATCAAGCATTAACAAGGTGTGGGCATCATCCACTGTTTTGACGTCTCCCTCGAATCCAAAGTCGGTATCCACGGCCTTCAGCTCAAGTAATGGTCTCAACTCCGGGTCTTCCCATGGTGTGAGCAGCTGGTGGATGGCGCTCTCGTAAAGAATGTCTGTCCAGTGGATGGCCCCTACCTTCGACATCTCACTGGAGTCCTCAGGGGAGAGCTCAAGTTCATCTTCAGGGTAGTGGCAGACAAGGTTCCTCTTATAACAACCAGTACAGATTGGCTTGATCTCATCACACTTCTTCTTGCGTCTCTTGCAATCGGTACAGCCTTGTCGCGAGCGAGTGGCCTTCTTCTTTATAATCTTGTCTGTGGACATTTGAGTGGTTTGGAGTGGATGAGTTTGGTGATGATTTTGTTGTTGTTTTGAGGTGGAAATGGTGCGTATTATCTTGAACAAGAGCATCATCAGCCGCTCTTATTTGCCCGCAGATACTTGGCAGTCATTATTTAGTCCCATGACTCTGGGGACTTTCAGGACTTGGGACTTTGGGGTCTCGCGGGACTAGGACCTAGGAAGACGCGAAAGCTTGTTTACGCGTACTACAACTATAGGCCAGATCAACACCACTAATCAACGGATTCTCAACCAAATGTCATTCGAGGCTGTTGTTGCTGAGCAGGAGAGCAAGCTGCTCCTCTCACGATGTCTGCACGCGCTTTCGGTGCTCTCTGAGGAGATCTTGTTCACTGTCACGCCCACACGGCTCATCGTGTCTGGTAGAAACGCTGGAGATACCACATTCATGGATGTCACCTTCCAGAGGCAGTTCTTCAAGTCGTACGAGTTCAATGCAGATCACATTGAAGAAGGTGTCAGCTCGTTGAAGGGTGAGCGAGTTTATGGATTCGCTGTGAGGTCCAAGCTTCTATCAATGCTGTTCAAAAAGCACGAAGAAGACGTTGAGACCTTTAAACTCACATTCGATGCAAGAGAAGAGTGCCCTATGAACATGAAGTTCCGTCTTCTGATCGATATCATGACCAAGTCGTCCATCCTGAAAAGATTCATGCCATACTACTCTCCCTGTTCTCCACAGATATCTGCACTTGCCGATGTCTACAAGGCCGACTTCCTCAAGCAAAAGAGCGAGGGACACCACAGACCTGGAGGCACAAATTACATGATGATGGGTAACTCTATGCTCAAGGGCTTTCTGGATAACTCTGGTGCTGCTACTGAACATCTGAGATTGGAGGTGAGTCCTCAGAAGTTCAGTATTACTGCCTTCACTCGGGGTGTCTACATCAAGGAGAAGGAGATCTTGAAGCAACCGATGGCTGTGAATATGCAGTTCAGGTCAGAGGATCTGCATGCTCTTGAAATTGGTGATGAAACTATCAATATTGTCTTGCGACTCAAGGACTTCAAGAATTTTTTGACATTGGGGCTTCCAGGCGAAGTGACAGAGTGCTACTTCAAGAAGGCTGGTGATCCAATTCTCTTTGAGATACTCAAGAACAACGTGACAGTTCAGATCATTCAAGACACAGACGGAGAGAATCACATCACCAATGATCAGCCAGCGAAGGTCAAAGCCCCTCATACACATCGTCAACCGCAACAGACTGTTGAAGCTCAGAAAAAGCCACTACAGGAACCAGTCGCCATTGAAGTTGATGAACCAGTACTGGAACCGCTGTTTGTTCCCGATGAAGATGGTAGTCCTAACTTGGGCCACGAGACTAATGACAATAACGAAAATGATTATGGGGCTGAGACTGACGATGGTGCTGCGGCAAGTGACCAAGACGGTGTCCAGCCTTTGCAGTACAGCCCTGAAGATGACGAACCCCGCATCACATGGGGTGATCCATCTGTTGCAAACTTGACCTTGAAGAAGTTGATCAGTACAAGAGAAGAGGTTATTGAAGATGCAAAGACAAAGTACTTGGAGGGTGTCAAAAGACGGAAACTGGAACAGCAACGGCTCCAGGACTCGGCCCGTCTTTCTGAAGAGCCAGAGCTGCTTGGACCAACACAGAACATCATGAGGGCTAAGGGACTATTTGACTAACTGTTGCATGAAATAAATTGCTGTACTTGATGAATGTATTCAAATAATTCCTTCAGAACTGCGTCATAATGGTGTAGTGAAACAATAGCGAGAAGTCATTGCAGGTGAGGTGGTCATAAAACTGTTGATAATTCGTGGATGTAAAGGGATTCGTTTCTTCACTTCTTAGCAGCATCAGCGGCTTCCTTTCCTCCCATGTACCAATAGTTTGTCCATCTCAAAGCCTGGCCCACCTGAGCGGTCTCATTGATAACGTGACAACCGAAGAGCAAGAAGTTTCTTGGTGTGACGGCAAGAGCGTACTTCATGAAGACACCGGAGTACAGGATCAGGGCACCGGTCATGGTACCAGAAATGGTCTCTGGGTCCTTCTTCAAGTCATAGATAGCGGCAATTGGGATACCGAAGTTGGATGCTGGGCCCCAGAAGTGTGTGGTGAAGAGATCTGTGTAGAGTTAGTATAGTTCGTGGGGGTAGCACGTTGGTGGAAGCACCCAGGAGAAAAGAGAAGGTGAGTAAACATATATCGATCCCACTCAATCCATAAAGCACATAATCGCTTAAAGACACATACACCTGCTTAAGTTAGTACTTGGCTTTGCTGGAAGATGGATAATGAAGATGGGGGGTATGGGACGCGGAAGCGTGGGGGAAGCTTGCATCTGGGACTCACTTAAAGTTGTCCTTGGTGAAGATTGTGGAAGCAAGGGACTGGGTGACCTTCTGAGAGGCGGCACGGTTAACCTGTTGGGACATTGTGGGATGAAGATTAGCAGTTGCAGGTGGCCAGGACAAGTCGTAAGTCGTCTCCGTTGTGCCTTTGTTCGCAGTCAGATGATGGCCCTTTTTTTGGGTCGACGGGAGAGCGCGTCCCGCCCATCAAACCAATTCGCGATCTGGAGCTTTTTCGGCTTTGTGCGGGGTTGGCATAACCGTCGCTCACCGGGTTATCGCAGTTATGCCAGATTGTGCAGTGGGAGATACAACTTGTACTTGTTTGTTGTACTGTCAAATCATTAATCATTATGACAGTCG
Source organism: Petasospora veronae (assembly GCA_030563065.1). Lineage (NCBI taxonomy): Eukaryota > Fungi > Ascomycota > Saccharomycetes > Phaffomycetales > Wickerhamomycetaceae > Petasospora > Petasospora veronae. The sequence goes on along the minus strand of JAKUBA010000004.1, from coordinate 343,525 downwards.
CAGAGAACAATGATCTTACTGTTTTTAATCATTATATACGGGTCTGCCATGCCCCAGACCTTTTGGAATAGCACTCGACTGAGGGTATTAAGACTGGTATATTTCAGGTAGGGTTTACAAACGCTGTCACTGGAAAGCATTGGCCAGTGAATTGTGTACTTCTTCGGATATCAATGAGAGTGGTCTTTCGGGAGCTCCAAGAGACAATAACATCTGCTTGTGGTTCACAAATGTGCCGAATGCTGAGAAATCCGCATCCAAGCCTAGCATTTTGTGTCAAAAGAGTTATGAGCCCTGGCGGAAAATGAAGAAAAAAGTTCCAGTATGCGTGTTGTATCCGAAAAGCTAAATTTTTTGGCGAGGGTAAATTTAGCTTTTCGTACGGTTTTGTTCGTACCAAAAGCTAAACTTCTTGAAAGTAGCTAATCTAGCGATGAGTTTTCTGTTTGAAGCCTCCTAGATACCACCATTCGAGTCAGCTATCCCGTGTTCGCTAAATGGATGCGGTTTCCAATCCATATATATCCTGTGGAGACCTGAAATCGTCAAGGAGGGCTGGCATGTCGACACGCCCATATATAGCGCTCAACTTCCTGACTGTCTATCGCTGCGGGGACCACCAGCATAGACCGAATTCGCATCTTTCGGTGAAGACTACGATCTGAGGTGACTGGCAAGGTGTGGTGAGTGGGACGGTTGATCGCAACCAGCGCTGTACCATCGTCAATATGGAGGTAGTTGGTCTTATGATCCATGAATAGGTCCTCATCATGGGTTATGAGAGCCGTATAAAGCTTTAATGACAACGTTGAACCTGACAGATAGGCCTGGTGTCTGCATGATGCTGATTGATGGCGTTGCGGGGAGTTTGATGAGCTTTACGGGTTGGTATGTGTACGTAGTTTACGTCCAGATCGGGAGTTTAGGATTTCGGACACCTAACGGTATCCGCGAAGATAAATTTAGGTGGGTAGGTTAAATTTAGGTTTTCGTACGGGGGTTGGTGTACGAAAAGGTGAATTTATGGTCGCGAAATAAATTTAGCTTTTCGGATACAACATGCGTACTATTGTCCGGTCTCTCATCTATTGTACTCTTCCAATCACTAACGACGGTGTGTTGATTTTGTGGATCCAACCTTCATATCTGAGGTCGTCTATACCATTTTGCGAACGTGCACATACTACCTCACAAACAATGGACCTCATTTACGGCAAGGGGTCAACCAGTACCACCGAAGAGCGCGACACCAAGCAACCGTTCGAGCTTTCAGGGCTTCCCATCCACCTTCCCAACCAGGTAACTGTTGAATCAAACGACCTCCCCAGCCATCTTCCCTCTCAAGCTCCAACAGAATACTCGGAGAAGTTGGCTGCTGAATCGCCGCTGCCAGTACCTGGCACAAGTATTGTTTTGGAGACACAGGCAGACATCGATGAGTGGATCCGTAAGAGAAAGGAGAACTGGATGAAGAGCATATCCAACAAGAGGGCTACAGCAAAGGAGCCAGAGAAGACGAGGCCAGTCAAGGAACGTGTCAGTAAACCTACAGTGCAACGTGGGGGTAAAAGTCACAACGAAACGAATCCGGGTCAGGGAAGAAGGGGCGGGCCAGCCAGCAGGGGCCAACACGCCAACAAGAGGTTCAACCTGAACAATGCACTGATCCAGAGAGAGCTTTCAAGGGAGAATACCGACATTCTGGACGTTATCAAGGAATTGTTCGACACTGGCGCTATTCCGAAGCCGGAGAGTACTCAGTAAGGGGGAGATAACACGGTGTAGCTGAGAAGGCGTATGAAAGGTAAAGCTTAAGCACTTAGCATACACAATGTAACGACTGAAACGATACGAAACGTCTTCTGGACACGTAGCACGAGCTGTGATGACAAATAGATGGCAACCGGCTACCGGCTACAAATGGTGATGTGCTGGCTTCTTCCGTGGTGTCTGGGTTTATTGTCTCGGGGGCGCGTGGAAGATCTGATGGCGTGTGCACCTCAGCAAGTCATCACGCTACGTTCCACTTTGAAGCCGGCGCTAAGACACAAACTTGCACTGTTCGGTTCACAGAGAAGCAGACATTGTTCCACGATGAGAACCGCGCTGCTCACAGCTCTCGCATCATTGGCCGCCCTTGGTGCCGCCGAGGACCTCTTCACGCTCAACACCGATGAGCTCCTAAGCAACGAGTGTTGCGATCTCACGTACGCCCAGATAAACACCGTCAACGCGCGTGTCAGACCAAAAATTGCAGAGCTCGTCATGGAGGACTACTTCAAACACTACAAGTTCAACTTGGACATGAACTGCCCCTTCTTCGAGTGCCAGTCGATCTGTTTCTCGCCGGGGTGCCAGCTGGATTTGGACGTGCACACCAAGGACTACGACTACGATCTCGATGCTGACGGATCCTTGGGTGATTTGAATGAGGACTCATTCTTGGACTCGCTCTGTCCAACAGATAATCAGAATCAAGTTATCCAGAACGATGAGTGGTGCGAGTTTAACGACAAGAACGGTGTTATCATCGACATTACAAGAAACCCAGAGAGATTCACAGGGTACATCCCGACACCGGAACGCAACATCTGGCAGATGATCTACCAGCACCACCTGGATGGAGTGTGTGACATGGAACAGCAAGTGTTCTACCAGATCATCTCTGGCTTCCACAGCTCGGTGTCTACCCATCTGTCCAACGAGTACTACAACAACATCACAAACACATGGGAGCCAAACTTTGAGCTCTTTGACTTCAAGGTCGGTGCACACCCAGAGAGAGTTGCCAACATTTACTTCAATTATGCTCTTGTTTCCCGTGCCATCCTCAAGTTGGAGCCATACCTTGCTGAGATCACGTTCAATCAGCACAACGTTGCAAACAACCAGAAGATCAAAACCGAGATCAAGAGTATTCTCCGTGAACTTCCTCACGACCTCGACGTCTTCAACGAGAACCTTGTCTTCCAGGATTTTGAAATCAGAGAGGACTTCAAGGCTAAGTTCAAGAACGTGACCAAGTTGATGGACTGTGTCACTTGTGATAGATGTCGTCTTTGGGGAAAGATCCAGTCAATGGGTTATGCTACTGCTTTGAAGATCCTCTTCGAGAACCCAAAGAGCATCAAGTCATTGCAGAAGAACGAATTCATGAGTTTGTTCAACACCTTTGATAGATTGACAAAATCCATCCAGTCGATCCAGAACTTCAATCACATGAAGGCTCTCAAGGAGCAGGCTGCTGTTGAGGATGACACTACCTTCAAGGCACCAACTCTTGATGATTACGATGAAGACCTTCTGGAACTAGTGGATGATGATGATGAGAATGATTCCCTTTCTCCTTCGCCAGCGCCTTCGGCTGGTCTCAAGGATGCGTTTTGGGTCGAGATGGATGCTGTTTGGGGCGCAATAAAGTTCATCGGACACAGTTACATTGACCTCCCATGGAACTTGAAGAACTACTTCTTGTACCATGCGAATTTGCTCTGGAACAGCTTCATTGGTAACAGGGCTTTCAACCCTCAGAAGAACGAGGAGTATTTGCACAACATCATCGGTCATTGAGTGCAAGCAAAAAAGGGCCAGAAATAGGGGTCACGGGGTACATCAGAAAACAGGTCGAAGGTTTTCTGAAAATGGAACGCATTTATAAACAGTTACACTTTTCTTGAGCTTTGTAGGTAGGCTACGCGTCTATTGATACAGTTGTGGTCGTTTCATTAGCAGGACATCAGGTTACATAGGCATGGATGGGGCAGCAGGCATTATCACAGGAGTATTCGATTCCCCCTTTTTGGCTCTCTTCTTGTATGGTTTTCTCTCCTTTCCACTCTTGGTGTACTTTCGCTTCGGTCTGTTTGGATCATCCTTCTTTGCATTTTTGCGTTCTTTTTTCTCTGGTCTGCTTCCACCAAACGTCTGCCCTGATGAAGTACCATCTCCAAAGTCTCTAGATCCACCACCTTCACCACCTTCATCTTCGTCCATATCGAATTGTACGTTCTTGAAGTCCTTTCCCTCGTTATTGAACTGCTTTCTCGCGTCAACAATCTCTCGTTGTAACTCAAGAAGTTCTTGTAGTCTTCCAAACTTGACTGGATCTCTCCTTAGAGCAAACTTGAAGTCATCAACTCTGATCTTTTGACGCTTTGTAACTTTGGCAAAGGCAGCGGCGTCGTGACAAAGGTCGATGATGTAGTTCGTGACGATATCCTCCACTGCGTTGACTGTCTCCTCTAGTGGCTCCTCGACATCACCAAACGCGTACAACAGCGATTTCACTTCATTGGTGAAGTACTTGGTTTTCTTCTTACGCTTCTCAATGTTTGACATCGCGTGGTTTTAGGGATTGATTGGTCGATTTGGTCAGACTAGTGATTGTTACAGAGTACGAAAGCTGGTGGTGTTGGAGTGTTGACAATTCAGCTAGTCGGAGCTCAAGTTTGAGCATATCCGACCACACCAACAGTCAATTAATATCACCATTATGCCCTCCAGATATTGTAAGTCCTCGTTCAGCACATGGATATGATTTATTGGTACTATAAACATCTCTCTGAATCTCTTATATCTCAGTCTGGCGCCAAACAAAGCAAATCTGAGAGAATTCACATCCAGACTCAAGTCACGTGATCCACATTTCCAGAGTGCAACAAAGCACAAAACTTAAAAATTATAACAGTATTCGGTCAGTACTCGTCCAGACAATCCAGCGATCTCTCAATAGATCACGATTCGACGATACCAGTGAATACGTTAACACAACAAGACCTCAGCGTCGAGTTGTAGCCTCAAGAATCCAAAGTTGATTACCTCTCTAAATACCGATCTGGAAGACACCCCTTCCGGGTGTCCCTCCCTATTTATAATCCTCTGGAACGACATCCGAAACCTCCGAGATCAGGAACCCCCTGGAATGTCACATGTGATGTGGCTCTAACCAGAAGTCACGTGAAGGTCACCATGAGCCATTCTGTTACACTCTCCTCACCTAAACTTCAGCTCCCCCAATCTCCAAAGACTTGAACACATGTAGATCCGCCGTCAGCTCTCTTCTGCGCTCCACGGTGAGTTCCTTGAGCCACTCCAATGGGATGGTGACCGGGTCCTCCTCACCTTTGTAGAGCACCACGGCCAACAAGGGAGTCAGTTCCAACATCGTCTGGATATCGTCAAGATGTTCACGATGCCATGCACTGTCCGTGATCTGTGAGAAGTGTTCTGGCACAAAGTACTTCCTTAGGAATTTGACGTTGATACTCTGTGTCTTCCTTGGTGAAACCCGTACCTTGTACGCGTTCTCATTGAGCACTTCCATCACTTCAAATGGGCCTTGATATGGTGACTCGAACTTTTGGTGTGCCGCAAGCCTGGTTTGCAAGCCTTCTCGGTGGACCAGTACAAACTCCCCTTGCTTGAACGTAGTGAGATGGCGGTGACGATTGTGTTGGATGCTCTGTTTGTGTTGTGCGTCAATGATACGTAGTCGAATGTCTTCCACCCTCTGTTGTTGTCTGGATACCCAATCTTGTCCATATAGAGTCTCCTCCGACAGTCTCTCTTGTAGGGTGATCTCAGGTGCCACGAACAACTTCGGGTGTCTGCCAGTGTCGGCCCAGAACGGCGACGATCTCAAGGTCTCTTGGTACTGGCCGTTGTAAGCCATCTGCACGACATGGAGGTAGTTCGCCCAGTCTTGTTCATTCTCGGCTACCCAGGCTCTTACCATCTGGACCAGCTGCCTGTTCATTCTCTCGGTCTGCCCATCTGTGGCAGCATGGCTTGCAGTGGAGAGTTTCCGCTGAATGCCCAGCAACCGGCACACTGTAGCCCACAACTTACTCGTGAAGAGTTTGTCTCGATCGGACACAATGGTCTCTGGCACTCCAAATGGAACAATCACATGGCGTAGCAATAGGTCTGCCACGTCTTCAGCCGTGTCGGTCTTCTTGTTGGGGATGAGAACTGCCCGTTTGGTCAAGCGATCCACCACCACCATAATGGAGTCGTAGCCTTGCGACGCCTGGAATCCCGTGATGAAATCCATGGAGATCTCGCTCCACCGTTCTTGGGGCACTTCGAGTGGAACCAGTAGCCCTTGCGGAGGCGTGTTTCCTGGTTTCGTCCGTTGACAGGTACCACATCGATGACAATACTTCTCGGTGCTCTTTGCCATGTAGCGCCAAATGAAACCGGCCTGTTGGAGTTCAAACAGCATCTTCTGTGGCCCTTGATGCGTGGCCAACGGGGACTTGTGGTAATGTGTCAAAAGCAGCTCTCTGGTAGTTCCCCATGGTATCACCAACCTAGCTCTCTCTCCCGGATTCACTCGGAACACTAGCTGTTTGTCCTGTATGCCGTCCACGGTGGCGAGCTCATACTTGGGCAACATCGAGCGGAGTTCTTGTGGACACTCAGCACCGTCGGCCAAAACCCGATAGAGGATACCATAGAACGGATCGGCGTCGTACTCGGCTCGTGGAACGTGGGTGAATGGCATGAGCACCGTTCTCGCGGCCTTGGTCTCCAGTCGGTTGTCTCGGGACAAAGCGTCAGCACGGTTCGTCGGTCCCTCAATGTACTCGATGGTGTAGTCAAATGCGGCCAGCTCTTGTTGCCATCTGGCCAATCTCGCGTTCCTTTCCACCTTGTCGGTATCCAAGTGCAGTAGACTTCGGTGGTCTGTGTGGATGTGGAACAGACGCCCTAGCAACAGGTGTCTCCAGTGGCGTAGGGATGCAATGATGGACCACAATTCTCGGTCTCTGATAGGCCAACGGGGTTGGGCACCTTGAAGGCTCTTGCTCATGTAGCCAATGACACCCACCAGCTCACCTTCATCGTCAAGTTGTTCCAGCACAGCACCGATGGAGACATTGGATGCGTCCGTTGTCAAGCGGAAGGAGCCGGTGGAACGAGGAGTGGTGAGGACGGGAGCAGTGGTAATGGCGCGCTTCAATTTCACCAGCGCCGCGGACTGCTCGGCCGCCCAAATGGTCTTCTTGTTGATGAAATTGTGGATGGGTCTTGCAACTTCGCTGAAGTTCTCCACAAAACGGCGATAGTAGCCACACAGTCCGATGAAACTCCGCGCCTCGTCAGGGGTCTCCACCACAAAGTTCGTGATAGCGCTCACCTTGTTCTTCTCAACCCGGACTCCACTCTCGTCGATTGTGTGACCCAGAAACTCAGTCTGTGAACAAAAGAACTCGCTCTTCTTGCTGGAGACGATCAGTCCAGCTTCTCGCAACACCGTCAGGACTTCTCGGACGTCTTTCCAATGGGTCTCCACATCGCGGCTGTAGATGAGAATGTCGTCAAGATAGACAACGCAACAGTGTTCGAGCTTCAAGAGGAGTGCAGACATCGTACTCTGAAAGGTAGCCGGCGCGTTCACCAACCCGAAGGGCATTCGGCGCCAGGCGTATTGCCCGAAGGGCGTCACCATGGCCGTCCGATGCTGATGCTGTTCCTCAACTGGTAACTGATGGTACCCACTCACCAGATCGAGCTTGCTGAAGACGGTCGCGTCCTTGATGGTGGCCAACACATCTTCAATCAGGGGCAGTGGAAAACGTGCTCGCACCGTCTGTGAGTTCAACTGACGATAATCGACACAGAGTCGCTTGGTACCGTCCTTCTTGGTGACAAAGAGCACCGGCGCTCCAAACGGCGACGCAGCAGGATAGATCTTGCCCTCGTCCAGAAGTTGTTGGATCTGACGTTTCATCTCCACTCGGTCTGCCTCATTCAGACGATAAGGACGGCGATACGTCGGTGTCGCACCGGGAATCAAGTGGATGGAATGGGTCACATTGATGTTGGGTCCGGGGTGACCGTCCAGTGAGTCCTTAATGATGTCGGCAAACTCAGCCAGCACCTGATCATGTTCCCGACTCTGCTTCTTTGTAACGGTGACACCTTCTGTCGGCATGACAGACTTGACCAACGCCAACACCACGTCGTTCTGTGTACTCTTGAGGTCCCGTTCGGCACGGATGGCCGAGATTCTGGCGATGTTGCTGCTCGATGACAGGACCTTGGCTTCCAACAGCATACGGTCAACGGCGGCCCACCCACTCTCATCGGAAGTGGTTTGATTCTTCGGGGTCTTGGTGTCTTCGCTGGTCTTCAACACAGCGGGCTCGGGGTCATCCTCAGCGATGGAACTCTCTGTGATCATCATGGTCTTCTTGTCTTCGTTCGTCTGGCTGGTCTTCAACACAGCGGACTTGGAGTCATCCTCAGCGATGGAACTCTCTGCGATCGTCGTGATCTTCTTGTCTTCGTTCATCTGCACAACCTCTGTGCCATCCTCGGTGATGGTCTTTTGCAACACAACGTTGTTTCTCTGGTGGGAGTTTCTCAACGTACGGAACACGCTAACCAACGACTCAATATGTTGGCAGACGTAAGGCAGGCCCAGCACCATATCATCTTCCAGTGCTCTCGAAACGTAGAATAACTGAGTGTCATCCTTCGGACCTCTCCACCCTGTGCGTCCACCCGGCAGCTGTAAGGAGATGTCTCTCAGGGAGACTTGCACCACCTGGTCTAGGACTTCTCGTTCGGAACCAAAAGCGTCAAAGACGCGTTGGCCTGGGTAGACTCGATACGGCTTCAACCCCCATTCTTCAACAACTCTCTGGGCCACATAGTTCGTGCTGGCACCAGAATCCACTAAAGCTTCAATACGAGGACTACAGTCAGTGTGTGAAACATGAACGTGTAGTAATTTGATATTGAGCGGGACAGTGTTTTTGGAAAACACTGTCCGCAGGTCCAATCGACGTGGAACACGATCAGACCTCAAGCATTTGGGTGGTTGTCAGCCTCGGCAAACTCTCTCGCATCCACGAACTGATCTTCAACATCCAACTCGGCGACCATAGCGGCGATGCGATGGCGGTTAGGACAGGCTCTTGACTTGTGTCCCGGTTGTTGACAGGTGAAGCATATGCCCCTGAAGCCTGCGTCGCCCCGGGTGCCTTGACCTCCACGACCTTGCCCGGCGCCACGGCCACTTCCTCCTCCTCGTGCCCGACCATTACCACGAACCATGGGACCAACCCCGGCGGCAGTGGATGCGGTCTCGGTCTCAACAGCCCTGATGTGAGCGGAACCTCTCTTCTTGGTGACAGATCCGAAGTAGCGCAAGGCCGAAGATGGTGGGCCCCAGGCGCCCACATCATACTTCGACGCCCAGGTCTGGGCATCGACAACCGTGGTGATGACGTGGGCCACCAAGGAACGTTGGATCTCTGGCTTGAGACCAGCCTTATAGATCGATAGCAACATTTCCACCGATGCGGCCTGTGGTTCCAAGTGATTGAGGATCCTGTCGAACTTGCGATTGTAGGACAAAACGTCGGCGGTCTGTTGACACGACATCAACTGGTCAAGCACCATGGCTTTGAAGTTCGGCGGCAAAAAATGCATCCTCCATTGCTGGAAGAAATGGGTCAAGTCTGGGCGGGTGTAGACGCCCCCAATAGCGTAAAGTGAGACGTACTTGCCAAAGAAGAAACTGGCGTCACCGGTGAGTTTGGTGGCCATCAAAGTGAATTTGGTCTGGGTGCTCGTTTGCATGAGTGGGAAAATGGTTTCCGCCTGGGCGATCCAAGAAATAGCAACGCCGAGGTCGCCAGAGTCTTCGAAGCACTGCAATGTCTTGAACAACAGTTCATCTGGTTTGGAGAGTGGTTCCAGAAGCACTCGAGCGCTCAGCCCGGCCTCAGTCTTCGGTGGGTCACTCATGTTGCCGTGATAACCAAGAACGCTACCAAGTATAACAGTATTCGGTCAGTACTCGTCCAGACAATCCAGCGATCTCTCAATAGATCACGATTCGACGATACCAGTGAATACGTTAACACAACAAGACCTCAGCGTCGAGTTGTAGCCTCAAGAATCCAAAGTTGATTACCTCTCTAAATACCGATCTGGAAGACACCCCTTCCGGGTGTCCCTCCCTATTTATAATCCTCTGGAACGACATCCGAAACCTCCGAGATCAGGAACCCCCTGGAATGTCACATGTGATGTGGCTCTAACCAGAAGTCACGTGAAGGTCACCATGAGCCATTCTGTTACAAAAATTCAGAAAATCCGGTATAGTGTAGTGGCTATCACAGTTCGCTCTCACCGAGCAGACCGGGGTTCGATTCCCCGTTCCGGAACATTCTTCCCTTCTTTTTTTTGGCGTTTGTGCGGCCATAGTCGTGGCCGTACCAGAACTTATCCGCAACCAAAAGAAGAAATTTGGTCCTAGAAAAAGGAAAGTAAAAAAATAACAGACTGGTTGGTGCTTCGAACGGCACAACAACTGACTAACAATCCCTACCAACGGAGCTGTTGCTACTGGCTGAGGCATTACGTGTCATAATTCGATTACTGCTCGTCCACGATCTTTTCCTGTCAAGTTTGGAAAGCCTAGCTGTTGGCATTTGTCTGTTTTCACCACATCTGCAGGACATCTGCAACTGACCCATCATAATGACAAGTGCCGATGGAAACTCCCATGAGGGTGGCTCTCCCCTTGGGCCAAGAAAGAAGAAGACAAAGACATTCACAGGATGCGCTACATGTCGCTCACGCAAGATCAAATGTGATCTCGGGAGGCCTTTTTGCAAGCGTTGTGTGAAGTCGAGCTTGGTGTGTCAGGGCTATCCGATCCAGCTCTGCTGGTCACGGCCGATTCAATTTGACAAGTACGGTTATCAGATTCGCACAGGGGATGGATCTCTGGACGAAGATGAGGACATGCAAAAGGGATTCCAAAGAAGAAATATCGAGTTTGTCAAGTATGAACGAGAGTACGAGACCTACGAGGAGATGGATAGGGATCTCGGACTTCTTCACAGTCCTGACTACTCTCTCATTGAGCACTGCCAGACGTGGACTCAGGGTCCATTTGGAGTCTTTGAAGGTCTGAAGGAGATTTCGAGTGATGCTTTACGGAAGAGAAGAAAGCTTTCCAAGAAGCAGTATGCAAAGCAGATGGCTGAGAGCGAGGACAATAGCAGGTCTAACTCCTCAAGACGCGTCCCAGATTTTACTAAGGAACAGCAGATTCCAGAGCATCTTTCCCACACATCGAGCTCTGCTGCAATCACACCAGCAAATCCAGGTCTCCCCCTCAATTCAATCCCTGGCACCAAGCAAGTGCCAATCCCATCCGATTCACGTGCAGGATGGCAACCAGGCAACCTGTTCGAGGATCAGCTCAAGATTAACCACGAATGGTTGTCGAACGAACTGCGTTTCGATGCTCTTTTATCTGCTACTGCGGCCACGACTTCGAAAGATCACAGCAATGTTTTCTCCGATTTCCTCTACCCGTTCCAACAACGACAGTCCGCGACTCCGCTTCCTTCCATCAACAATCCTTCTATGCCCTTGGGTGCAGTACCTCACTTTCCAAAGGGCTCTGAGACATTCCCATATGACCGTGAAGTGTTCGATGCCGTGCGTCCTCACCAGTCCCAGCAGGCCGTTCCAGTGCCTCCACGGTTGGAGCGCAGAATCACTGAGGAGAGTGTTGTCAAGAGCATAATCATTGAGACAGCAGAGTCTCGAATGCCAGAGAGTGTAATCAAAATCATTGAAACACCAATATATCCTGCATTATCACCATCATTGAACATCCCGACGACAGGACTGAGGATTGGATCACTCACGCGATTCCTGCTTGACCACTACTACGAGCACGTTGCTGACATCATGACGGTTGTGGTGTTCCCTCAGAATCCATGGAAGACTATTTATTTCCCAAGGGCTGTGACTGCTCTGGGTGACCTTGCTGCTATTGGTCGTTCTTCGAACTCGCGTATGTCCTTGTTGAATGCCCTGTTGGCTGTTTCTTGTTTCAACTTGCAGTCCAAATTTGAAAAGGGGTCCACTGAGATGAAGTTCTTCTTGAACATGGGTATTGAGTTCAGATCACAAGCAAGTTCGTTTTTGAAAAAGATGGTTCCAAACTTGAAGAACGAGAAGTACAAAGACGTCGTCACCGCTATTCTCTCCATGAACACGATTGACGTTGTTTGGGGTACCATGGCTGATTGCCAGTATCACTTGTCTCTCTGCGGTCGTATCATTTCACAGAGAATCAGAGAGAGACCACAGTTGAGTAACAAGGCCAAGGCTCTGCACAGAATCTTTTCCTTCTTGAAGTTGTTGCAGGATTCGTCTAACTTCCAGAACTTGTCGCAGATCACTGATGAGGAGAAGAAGAAGTTCATTGAGATTTTGAGTTTGTCCAACGGGCATAAAGACTCTGGTGAGTTCAAGGAGAGCATTGACTTGGACGATGGTCTCATTGGTATCGAGTTTGTTAAGACGGCTGCTCCTGAGGGTCAGTATGAACCAAACTTTATCGACTATGACACTTCAAGAGCTAAGAACTCCAAGGAGGTTATGCTCACTGAGGCCATGTATGGTATGCCGAACTCTTTGATCCAGATCTTCAGCGAGGTTGTCAAGCTGGTCAAATTGAAGTATCATGTTGAGCGCAACTCTTCTCCTGATGATAAGGTGAAGTTCAGGATCCTGTGCGATGCCATTGAGCACAAGTTGACGGAGTGGAAGTCAGAGTGGAAACTTACCAACAACGGGGGTGAGTTCTTCACCTGGTTGCATGAGGGGTTGTACCACAACACGATGTCATTTTACAACGGTGTGTTTGTGTACTTCCTTTCCGTTGTGCGTGATGTTGAGTCTGTGTTTCTCCAGCAGTACTGTGTCAAGACCATTGAGCACTTGGAGAAGTTGCAACGGCTTTGTGTTGCTCGCAAAGTTCTGATCTTGCCGTTGTTCTGGCAAGGATTCATTGCGGGTTGTTCTTCAATTGATGCCGACTTGCAACTGCGTTTCCGAGAGTGGGCTGCCGGGCTAGCCAGTGGAGGAGTTGGAAGCTACTGGGGAGCCCGCCAGATCATGTTTGAGGTTTGGAGAAGACGCAAACAAGGAGAGAGCGACGACAACTGGATGAGTGTGCACAAGAACTGGGAGATGAATATCATGCTTGCCTAGAGCACTGGAGCTGGAAGTATCGAAAAGGTGGGAATCGTTTTTACCCCTGTTTAATGAGCATATGACATGACTGTTTTTTCATGACTGTTTTTTTATAGTGGTATACATTAATCATTTGCTGTTGAGCTGAGAGAATAAGAGAGAGAATGACAACCGTTGAGCTCAGGGACTCGATCTTTCCCGATTTGAAGAGCCTAAGGCAGCCTGAGTCGCGCTGTGACTCCTCAGATGTGATTCATGACTCGTGGAAATTCCCCAATTGAGTAATTTTCAGGAGTCGTATGACTGCTAACAATAAGACTCTTCTCTTCCCAACTGAAAAAAAATTGTGCCAACAAATGGAGCAGCTCTGGATATAAAAGGGTGACTGCATCCTCCTGTTGCTGCTCTCTTCTCTTCACTCCTTCTGTCCACCCTTTCTCCCCAGCAACAATGAGCGACGTTGAGGACAAGCGCATGTCGCTGGAAAAGAACCCTAGCGCGGACGTCAGCGAGGAACAAGTCTCCCCAGTCTCCTTCACCGACGAAGAGCTCGCTAGACTCGAGAAGATCTATGTCAAGCTGGATCTCCGTATCATTCCGGCCCTCTGGTGCCTCTATTTCCTGACCTCCTTCGGGTCGTCAGCTTATGGAAATGCTTTGACAATGAACGCTGAGGCTGGCCACTCGTTGAAACTGTCTCTTGGACTGACAGCAAAGGACACTTCGACCGCTTCTGCTCTCTACTATGTGGGGTACATCATCTTCGATGTGCCTATGAACATTATCATGACAAAGGTGGCTCCTCAAGCATGGTTGTCACGTATTGTGATCTCTGTTGGTATCGTTTACGCTTGCTACACGACCTTGAGCAACGCTGGAGGAATCATCGCTATCAGATTCATCTCGGGCGTGTGTGGTGCTGGTACCTGGCCAGGAATGAGTTACTACATCTCGCTGTGGTACCCTCCTCAGAGAATGACAAGAAGAATCGGATACTACTTCACTGCTGCCCAGATCAGTGCCGCTGTGGCTGGTCTGCTTGCTGCTGGATTCCAGAGAATCGATGGTGTCCATGGAAAGGAAGGATGGAGATGGTTCTTCCTCGTGTACGGTGTCATTACCACTGCTGTCGGCTGCTCCCTTTCCATTTGGTTGCCAGACAACCAGAAGGACAGAACCTCCAGATTTGCCTTTATGAACAAGCTCAAGAGTCTCAATGTGTTCCCATTGGACGAGGAGGACCGTCTCTTGCACGAGAGGGACATGTCTCAGTATCGTACCAAGCTTGAATGGACTTGGAAGGACATTTACACCATCTTCCTTGACGCAAAGCTCTGGCCACTCATTATGATGTATTTTGGAGTTGTTGGAACCGGTTTCGGTCTTGCTGTGTTTGGTACAACCTTGATCAGATCAGTGCTCAAGCTGAGCTCTATCAATGTGTCCTTGTTGTATGCTCCGATCTGGCTCTTTGACCTCGCAGCCATTCTGCTCATCACTCCGTTCTCGGACATTTTCAAGAGACACAGACCATGGATCTTCAGTGGAGCCACCATGATCATTATCGTGGGTCTTGTTGTGTGTACCTACGCTGGTCCAAAGTGGTCTCGCTATGGTGGTCTGCTCATTGCTGGTTTCGGTCTCGGTCCTACGGTGCCAACGTGTATGTCCATGAGTGCTGAGATCTTTGGGCGCAAGTATGGAGACATTGGTATTGCGGTTGCCAGTGCCTTGGTGAGTGGTCTTGGAAACCTGGGCTCTGTCATGGCCACGTACGCGTTGTACTCTGGCTGGCCTGCTGATGCCGCAAGACAGTACGAGTACTCCAACATGATGCTCGTTGTCATTTGCGGTGTCTCCATCATTGCTGCCTTTGTGTCGTGGCTCTTCGGCAGACTCATCAAGGACAAGCACACTGTCTACTGAATCAATGCCCAACTAATCAACTGATCAGCATGTAGTTTGTCGGAGCACCGTGTCCGACGGGTGGCTTTCCTCCACCCCTTGAATCGTGGCTATGAGGCTCTTTTAACGCCGATCTAGACCTCAAAATATGGTTCTCTATCAATTTGTGCAGCACAGTACGCAAAGATCGCGGCAATAGCCTATAATTAGCCGCCGTGCCTGAGGGGTTACCCGCCCGAGCCAGCAACTGACTCCGCATCAGATCTCCCCGAGACGCCATATAAAGCCCGACCGCAACCCCTTAACTACTGCTCCGTCACACCACCCATTCGGCACTACAAACTACAGAACAAACACAATGTCTGATCAGCCACTCAGAGCCGGAATCGTTGGAACAGGAATCTTTGCTAAGAGCAACCACTTGCCATCGCTCCAGGCCCTCAACACCAAGTTCACCCCAGTCGCCGCCTTCAACAGAACAAAGGCCAAAGCAGAGGAGTTCGCCACACTCGCAGGAATCGCTCCAGAGCACGTCCACGACTCCATTGAAGCCATCATTGATGATTCCTCCGTCGACTTCCTCGATATTCTCCTCCCAGTTCAGTACAACCTCGCCTCCGTCACCAAGGCCGTCCAGAAGGGGAAGCCAGTCCTCATGGAGAAGCCAATTGCCGCAACCATTGCTGACGCTAAGGCCATTGTTGCACTTGACCGTTCTACGGATGTTCCTATTATGATCGGAGAGAACTGGCTTTACTTCCACATTGGTCAGAAGATCCGTGAGCAGCTCCCAAAGATTGGAAACCTCGTGTCCTTCACCTACAGATCCACAGGCCCATTCAACAAGAACAACGTCTTCCTCGGAACCTCCTGGAGACAGAATCCAGAGCATATTGGAGGCTATCTCAGTGACGGAGGTGTCCATCAGTTGGCCCTTCTTACCTCTGTGGTTGGCCCAATTGCCAGCGTCTCGGCCCTCACAAAGCAGATCAGAAAGGAGTCCGGTACTGATGACATTCTCTTCTCGACTTTGAAGGCAGAGAGCGGTGCCATTGGAACTTTCACCTACGGTTCTGCATTCGGTGCCACTGAGAAGATTGGTGAGTTTATCATCTACGGTGATGCAGGATCCATCAAGGCTGAGTTCAAGCCAAAGGAGCTCTCCAAGCTCACCGTCATGGTTGGAGAGTTTGGTGAGGACTCCAAGGTCGATGCTGAGATTGAGTTCCAGGAAGACACCAGTTTCGGAATCCAGCCAGAGCTTGAGAACTTGTACGAAGCCATCACCAAGAAGGACAAGTCCCTCATCGTCGCTAAGCCTGAAATTGCCTTCCATCACCTTGCCATCGTTGCTGCTGCGCTCGACTCCTCAAGCAAGAACGGTGACTCCGTCGCTGTCGAAAAGCCATAAGCTCTGG
The DNA here is from genome assembly GCA_030563065.1 of Petasospora veronae. NCBI lineage: Eukaryota > Fungi > Ascomycota > Saccharomycetes > Phaffomycetales > Wickerhamomycetaceae > Petasospora > Petasospora veronae. The sequence continues at coordinate 327,182 of JAKUBA010000004.1, read as the reverse complement.
TAGTTTATATCAAAATCTCGAGTACATCTGGTCCATGTTATAAATATATCCTGCAAAATCATCACTATATTTAATCGATCGTTAGCAAAAACAAACCCCCCAGCCCTTCACTTCTTCATCTGTTTGTACTTGTCCTCAGTGTACTTTCTCTGCGATGGATCCAACTGATTATTGATACCAAGCAATGCCTTGGAAGCAGCTTCCGTTGCTCCAATAACAGGTCTCAATAGCACGACTGGTGTAGCCTTCATCACCGCAAGAGTTGTGTCCCTTGCACTTCCACTTTCACCAATTTCAGTACCAGCGTTCAAAATGGCATCCTTGGCCACGATGAGGTTCCGTCCAAGACTATCGTATGCGAGAAGGAATCCCTCCTTGATGGTTGTTGGTTGGTCAGCGTAAAGACTCACAATCTTTGGTCCATCGCTGTCATCGTCATCGCCAGGTGCACCACCATTACTTCCACTTCCAAGGAAATCAGAGTTGTCAATCTCCATTCTCGAACCTCTGCCACCTCCGTTTCTTCTGTGTTGCTGGTTTATGTCTGCAATGGACTGGAGTGTTGGCTGGTAGACAGAACGATGCATGATGGAGTTGGACAATGCTCCTCTTCCGATTAAATGAGAACTGGCACCGTGCCCTTTGGTCAGTGTTGAATCACTGTCGTCCATACCGTCATCGTACTCATCGTCCTCACTGTCGTAATCGGAGTCTCTGGATGAACCCTCGTGCGGAATTCTTGCAGCTGCACCAACACCACCAAATGCCTCTTCAGTGTGCTCAAGAATGGCTTGTGTCCCAGCAGCGAGCTTCACACCAAGTTTGATCACCTCATTCGTCGTCGTTTTCGAAAACTGCTGAACGCCCTTGGAGAAACTTCTGTAGAATCTGCCATCCTTCTGGTACTCCTTGACAGGAACAGCAATGAGGTCCTTGAAACCAGTTCCGATCTTAGCAAGAGATCTCACAGGTGCCAACCCGCTCAACACTCCACTCAACTGGGTAGACTTGATGTCAGGCATCCACAGCCCATTGAGCGAAAGACCCAAACGCGGGAACCCAGAGATTCCATACAATGTCAATGACTTCATCACCATGTCAGCCCCATCCAAGATGAAAAAGTTCATGAACTCAGTGGTATGGCCTGATCTCAATCCAGCATAGTCAATCTTCTTCGGCTTGTAATCAAGCTTGATATGGACAGAGTTGATCGTGAACTTCTGGATGTATGCCAAATCTTCAAACTCATCAACAAGAGCAAATCTCGAGTCCTTGAACTCACCGAATCTCGTTAACACCTCCAATGTATCCTGGTCCACGTGTAGCCTCAAAGGAAGAACATGAACATCCAACAAAAGTTCAGTAGCAGCCAATGATGAGACAGGTCTCACGGTCTTCATACTCAATGATAACATCCGGGATCCACTCTCCCTGTCTTCATCCTTCATGTACGTAACAAACTTGTTCCAGGTAGAAGTAGGAACATTGTCAGTCACCTCAAAGTCCTTAACACTCAACTGGAGCTCACTGACAGTCTCGAATCCAGGGCTCTCATCAAAGACACTTGAATCTCCCTTAATTGGGTCTTTGTTGGAGAAAAGAGTGAACTCGACGTTAACATCATTCAGCTCAATCATGACCTTGTGTGTCTTGGAACGGCGAAGCTTCAACTTCTTGATATTGTTCTTGCCCACATCAATTCCATTAGTCTCATCATCAACCTTGTTCTGGAGCTCCTTGTTGATAAGAGCAGTCAAAATTGCAGGGTCCGCAGTGATTGGAATTGACACACGAATGGAATCAAATAATGTCTCGCCCAAAACTTGATCATCCGGTGGAGTTGCAACCGGTGTTCTTTCAGTGTCTCTGTTCTGTCTCTGAACTCTGATTCGTTCCCTCTGTTCTCTTGCCTTCTGTTCCAACAGTTTCACAGTATGGCTGATCGTCTTCCTTGTGTGCTTCCAGTCGTATCCATCGTGGATCTTGATTATAACCTTGGAAGCTGTCAGGTTGAGGCTCATAGGATGAGGAATCTCAACACTTCTCTCACTGGACGTCAAGTTCTCGGCAAAGTGTCCATCATTGAACATAAACTCCGTTGAATTAGAGTGGATAGACTTCGAGTCTCCAAGTGAACCGTTCTCCACTCCAAGTACCTGCCCTGAAGCAAAGAATGGGTTTCTCTTCAACGTTTCATCCGATATATGCAACTCATTCAAATCCTTGTCAAGAATGTCTGAATCTTCCATCAGATCTCGAGGCTCGTTGTTATCATAGTAGCTCTCCACCACATGGAGCGGCTCGTTGACAATAGCCGAAAGACCGGATGAGCTCACATCTCCACAGTTGATTGTCTGGTGATTGAAAGCATTCTCGTCAACATCGTCGAAAACGTTGATTGCGTGGCCCTTTTTTGTGGTGTACTTGGCTTCAGCCTTGATGGTGATGGGCGGTTTCAAGTCGTTCAGCAACTGGACAAGGCAGTGAGAAGAGTCGGCACAAAGATCAATCTCAAGAACATTCGAGCTGATATCAAGAATCACAGAGCTCGTAGGTTCTGTAGTAGATCCGTATGGCAATGGAACAGGCTGCTTGATCAGAACGTTCACTGACAGATTTTTGAGCTTACCAACTGTGGAGTAACCCTTGGCGTTGAAGTAAGACACCTGTGACCAAGATGCCCTTGCACTTCTGTTGGACTTTGTCTCTTCGTAAGTTGCAATGTTGGAAACGTCATCAATAAGCACCAAGAAAGAACCTCTCAAATCGGACTTGACCATAGTGTTCGGTCCAATCAACACATCAATGTTACCGCTAGGTATCACTAAGTTTGCCTTCGAAGAAAGTCGGCCCGGGTTCAAACCCACAGCAGCATCCACAAGATTCAGCTTTATCTCGAGCTTGGGCTCGTTAGAGAAGTCAGCAGAGCTTGATCCCGTGATGGTTCCACTTGAGCTATCTCTTGTAGCAGGTTTCCCATCTGCCTCAAAAATGCTCAGCCACTTAGTGTAATACTCAAGTGTGGTGTTTCTCAAGAGGGCGTTAAAAGTCTTGAAATCTCGCGTTCTCAATGATATCACTGGTGCACTCTTGTCATCCGGATTGATAACATCAAGGAATGGCTCAGAAACACCAAATGCTCTCCTTGTCGCCGAAGCCTTCATTGTATGGAGCTGGATGTAACCTTCCTTGTGCACCATCACTGAAACAGCCTCGAACGATCCGTTCACTCCACCAAAAGTGCGACCAATGTCATTCACGTCAATGGTCACAGTCTTGAGGTTGACCAACAACTTGACAGACTGCCTTAACTGGAAGCCTGAGGAGATACGGGCCTTCTTCCTCGTCTTGAACACCACATCTTCTTTGATGAACTCCAGTGCATCCTTGAAGATGGTGACTGCTGATATGAGACTCTGCAGCTCTTGCCAGTCGTGTGTGACTTGAACCGACTCAATGTTCAAAGAGCCATGAGTCAAAAGAACAATCTCATGCCCGTTGTTGTCATAGGTTCTTAGTTGTTTGTCAGTTGTGTGCATCTTTTGTGAAATGTCCAAAGCAATGAGAAGTGGTGTGATCTGGTCGTTAACAACTTGGTATAGAGCTGCCTTCTTGAGTGAAATGGTTCCTTCCTTTGAGTCGAAAGAGATGGGTGAGATTTTCAGTTTAATGGATCTCTGGTTAGATACCTTCACGTTCAACGTTATCAAAGAGGTTTGGATCGTGACATTTCCGCCACTTGTAGACTTCTTCGGTGGTTGACTCGACTTCTGCTTCTCCAATGCAACTGAAATCTGTGAGGCAAAAGATGACAGGTTAATGAGCGTCTGAATTTCACCTTGTTCCAACGAGATATCGAGCTCCTTGCCTAGAAGGAGTGTGAAGTCGTTGGTTTTGGTATTCAACTCAAACCTCAAGTCGCTCTTCTCGTCAGCTTGGTCAAATGAAAGAAGAGAGGAGCCGTCTTTGTCAGCGGAAACCTTCTGTAGTGTTCCATAATATCTTTCAGTGCCAGTCTGCCTCAATGAAAGCCTGTCACAAATAACCGTAGTTTCATCTGGGAAGTAGAATGATCCTGACTCGTTGAGTGCTGAAACAAGATTGACCAAGACCTTGTTCACCATGATCTCTGTTAGCAGTGGTTTGTCATTGTCTTCTTCTGATGGGGCTGCTCGAGATGTCTGCTTCAGTTTCGAGTTGATGTTAGACGATCTGGTGTACTCGTGATTGGAAGTGATGGAAGACAATGACTCGATGATATGCAAAACGGTCAAAGGAATGGGTGATGCTGCCACTCTGACTTCTCCCACTTCCACATTGAGGTCTTCAATCGTATTCAGGCCTGTGAAATGAACTGTGACGTCAGTGATGAATGCCAATCTGGATGAGTTGGCCAACTGGTGGCGACGTGACTCAAAGACATCTGATGCTGCACTCATATATATTGAGCTTGCCTCCTCCTTTGAGTACAAGAGACTTGATGACATGTCCTCCGATCTCTCCAGGACGGATGATGCCATCATATTTGGGTTTTCATCGTAATCATCATCACTGTCGCTTGACGGGTTGTCAGGCTCATCTTCGTGGTACTCTCGTTCAGTATGGTCACTGGTCTCTGCTTGCTCCTCTTCAGATTTTTCTTTGCCTGGGAATGCCGATGGATTCACACTCAAGACCATGAGTTCTGAAACGACCACTGTACGTATGCCGTCCGAAGTGGAAAGCTTGGCCTCCTTAATCTCGACGTCCACAGTTGCTTGGTCCAGGATGAGTCTCACAGAGATGTTCTTGATGCTGACTTGTAGTCTTGAGAGTGCTGCTTCGACGGCCTTGCTCATCATGCTGTTCAATGCAGAAGGTTGGGAGCTCGGAGAGCTGTCAGTGGGTAATTCTTCATGTATGCTGTTGATGGGGCTTTGAAACTCCAGGTCGGTCTCTGAGAACCCTTCGTCATGAATGATGCTGTTGGCAAGATCAAGTGTGCTCTGTGCGAGTGAGAACTTTGACCTATGTGTAGGCTCTGGTGGTGTTGACGATAGAGCCACAGTCAAGACAAGGCCATCAGCCTCCAGACTGACTCCTCCACTGACGTTCAGAGTGACCTGGCAAGTCTTGAGCTTGCCGTTCCTGAGGTAGACCCCTGGTATCTGGATAGCATCTGTGTCTAACTCGACATCAGTTAGTGTGACTTCACTATTGGATCCCAAGGAGACGTCGAGGTTCGGGAGATCAATCTCAGAGAAGAGCGAGAGTTGCTGAAGAACGTAGAGAAGGAGCCTCTTTTGAATGTTCTGAGGCATCCAGTTCGGAGCCATGGTAGGTCCTTGTGTTTTGAGTACGTTATTGATGTCTCTCTTGTAGTGTGTGCAGTAGAGCGGTACTGGGTTGGTTGTGTTAGAGTCAGGACCTCTGGGATGCTGGGGAAGGGCAAGCGCTTCGGGTGGCTGGCGGTAGTGCACTTACCTTGTCGTTGTGGAAACAGCGGTCTTTTGAACAGCAGCTCTTGTGTCTGTATGGTGCTCCGTGTCTGTACCGCGCTGTTAGGATGTGTTGCGACTGGCGTTGTAGTGTGGTGTGGTGTGTTTTGAGCATGAAGATGGCCTACTGACAACTGGTTTATCGCCCCTGTCACCACAGAGAACTTTAGCGCGATAGCTGTTGCCCGGGCGAATTACCATGATCTATGATCTCTCCACACTCTCGAGTTTTAATCAGAGTGTAGTCCAATTCGATAACGTATGAAGCACCGGAACTGGCACTCCAAAACAACTTGTATGTTAGCCCGTAGATCTTGTGAAACAGAGAGCTCATAATGGTTGTGTCGAATCCGCCAGCTACTTGGGTTGCCGCGCTTTGGGGGAACTACCCGATGGACCAGACGACTGCCTTTTTACGTACCGGCCTTCTTCTCAATCTAACGAAGTATATGGGTCTATAGCTGACTGCCTATATATATAGCTGCTATAAATTTATAGCTAAATTTTAACAGTTTCAAATAAATTAATTTTCACATTAAAGTGTTAACTTGTAGTAAAACCTCCGGAAATCCTACCTCAAACACAAAGCTCACTCTTACATAGTTTTTGAGATCGACAAATAAAAACCCAGTATAAATGACATTCTACTAATACAGCATTATAAATCTCGATTTCTATAATCATTCAAAGTTGTTTCAATTCACTTTCAGTGTTTCTTGAATGAATTACCGATTTTACAAGATAGAGGAGATGTCCGGGTGCCTGATATGGTGTCCGGAGGTATACAATCTGGTGTTGGGGTGTTGCAATTGACAAGATCATCAATTTACTTCTGAAAACAATATGGCAGTACTGTTATCAGACGAGATCCACAATACCTATATAGTTATGAGACTGGTTGCATTGTACATTCTGTTGCCTACTATGAGTATGTGACAACGTATAGCGGGGAGCTTAACATTGACAAGCCTGGACGTTCGTCTACCTTCGCTGCGCTACGGGGACTCCTGAGCGTGGTTGGCACCGGGCTCACAGGCACATGACTGATCGATTGCTTGTAGTTGTAGAGAGATGTGACATCAACGGCTATCTATCAAGCCCTGTCGATAGATATACTTGCAGAAGTAGACGTGCTAGATCTTATTGAAGGATCACTCTTGGGCAAGTGAGAAGGATTCAAACTGGTGGTGGTGACACACTTTCTATGGAACTTTGGCCCCATGTCAGGTTCAGCCCACCAGACTCTGAGCCCTCACCGTCTAAAAACCTTTCACCATCCACTAAGATGCACAATGCTGGACCTTTCAAGCCTGTCTGTTTCAGGGCGTAGATCCTTCCCAATAGGGAAATAGCGACTGCGAGATCCGTTGTCAAAACGTAGGCACCGCATATCAGCTGCCCATAAAACGCGTCGTTACGCGTTTGTTTACTTGGCCACGCGTTGGGTGACGCGTTACTGAGGCAACAGCCCACCTAGATTTCTCATACACCCGGACACCACATTTTTATTTTTGGTGGGCCCTTTTTGCGAAAAGGGCCAAAACATAGAGGAGAAGGATGGTACGTGTCTGGCGTCAACAAAGCACTACACAGCACCAACGGGCGAGGCGCTTGACCAGGAGGCACTCCACACAGATCCACACACCGTTGCGGCACAAAACTTTCGAAGCCGCCGTGCCCATCAGTCTTTCTCTTCCGGGCCCACGAGATCGCTACTCCGCTCACAACACCGATCTCATAACACTGAGAAACCACCCACCTGCGACTCGCAAACAGAGACCCACATAGTGATCCAGAGACCACATATCTTCCCTTTTGGACAGTCTACCCATCACTCATTTACCCTCACTCACTTGAGTTGTCGTTGGTTGCCGTACACGCCAGAGTCTTCCCGCATCGCACATTCCACCATCGCTTGATTTGGCATACTCAAAATGTCGAGATGGCAAGACCCCATGGCCTCACCAGGGAGCCCCAACATCACAATTCCTGGATCTTACACCATGCGGTCGCCCACGCGTGCACCAAACAGTGTCTATGAGGCTGTTCCATTCACTCCAAACCCACACCCACACAAAACTCCTCAGAGAGCCCAACAGCTACCAGGAGAGAAGCTCATCCAAACGGACGTCACACGAAGCAGGTCAAGGAAGAAGTCGTCACCAAATTACTTGATGTACATCCCACCAACTCTTGAAGGTTCTGCTGCTCCACACACGCACTCCCACCCATCTCGTGCACCTGTTCCACAAGAGTACTCACGAACTCAGAGACACCAACATCAGCCATCAGACGCCTCACAAGGAAGCTATACGACTGCCCGTCAACTATCTACTGGTGCTGCAGGGTCATCATACACTCGGAACACATCAACCTCAGCTTCAACTAGAATGGACTCATACAACACGCCTATGACGACTACAAGTCAGGAGTCGACAAAGCAATCCTCATCATCTTGTGCAACCTGTCAGAAGGCCATCACCACCAAGTCAGTGAAGGCGTTGGGAAAGAGATATCATACTCAATGCTTTGGATGTGCAGATTGTGGCACACCCATTTTGTCGAAGTACTTCCCATTTGAGACTGAGGATGGTAAGAAGATCCCTCTTTGTGAGGAACACTTCTACAAGAGACGTGGTCTCGCATGTTGTGTCTGTGATAATTTCTTGAAGGGTACACACTACACTGTCTTTGGAAGAAAGTATGATGCTGAACATTTCTGCTGCAAGATTTGCTCCAAGAGGTTCGACACTGATGAGGACTTCTTCAACCACGACAACAACATCTACTGTCATTACCACTTCTCGAAGTTTTTCATTGACCGTTGTGAAGGTTGTGAGTTTGCAATCTTGAAGCAGTATGTTGAGATCTTCAGAGGAGGAAGAAATCAGAAGTGGCACGTTGAGTGTTACATGATTCACAAATGCTGGAACGTTTCCATTGCTCCCACATCAATTGGCCTTCTCCCATTCCCAAGGATTGAACCCACCGAGCAGAACATCAAATCACTACAAGACACGAACCCGAATCCTAATGAGCTGTTGCAGATGGAGTGCAAGGCTTCTGAGAAGATTGCAGAGATTTGGACCACGTTGTTCAAGTTTGAGGAGGATACTGCGACTTGCATCTCAGACATGCTGTTGTTTGCCACCGCTCACGACCAACGTAAGGGATTGAGTGCTACTGCGAGACTTGTGTTGAAGATAGACTCACTTTTCAGGAGTATCGAAAGTCTACACCGTCTTGGAATCGACTCAGACAATTCTGAAGGTTCTTTGGCCAACCTTTCTACTGCCAACAACGAGGATGTCACATTTCAGACGCTCAAGAAGGAGCCAAGGAATTTGTCAGCAAAGATCATGATCTATCTTGCAATCTTGCGAAAGACAAGCAAGGGAGGCAGCAATGGAGATGGAAACCCCCAGGACCTGATCTTGTCTGTCGTGACTGGATTGGCCCACTACTTGAAGTTGCTCATCAGATATGGTCTTCATAACTCGTTACAGTACAACAAGACATCCCACACCACTAGTGCGGTTGACAAGTTCTTGAGAGAGGTGAGAAACCATGAATCAGTACCTGCAGAGGCATTGGACGCGTTGGACATCCCCGTTGACGCTTCGGACTTGTGCTTCCACTGTCAGAAGAGTATCGAGAGTGAGTGTGTTCAGTATCAGGACAAGAGGTGGCACTTTGACTGTCTTCACTGCACTAAATGCCACAAGAGTCTACAATCCTATGGTGGTGTTGCCGATGCATCTTTCAATGCTCAAAACAACTGGGTTTTGTGTGCACAATGCGCAGTGGATGATCCACAGGCCAAGTCTGGATTCAGATCAGTCTCCAAGCTTTTGCAGTTGAGTTATTTGCTGAAAATTGCCATTGTACGTTCAAAAGCAGTGATGGAGTATGAAACTTCACACCAGACCTATGCTCAATCAGCCGAACTGAGAAAGAACTCCATGAAGAGCGAGCAAGGCTACTTGAAGACGTTGAATGATATCAAGAGACTCAGATCCACAAGACAGAACACCAGAATCACAGAAAACTCATCGAGAGATGTTGCCAGAAGATCAGTGATCATCGAGTCTACAGATGATGCCAATGAGAGTCCATACGGGAACCAGCAACACGACCAGAGATTCATTTCAGATGAGATCATTTCCAAGCAGAAGATCACTGTTGAGGATGAGCCTGTGGGCCCAAGTTTGAGTAAGAAAAGTTTCAACAGAGCCACCACATTCATCAACAACCAAAAAGTTCTCACATTGGACGACATTCCAAGAATCGTTGCTGCTGAGCACGCACGTGAACTCCGTCCAAACACCTACAAGTTTCACAACCCGCACCAGGATGAGGACATTTCAAAAAATCTCAAACCGAAGAGCAACTCCATCCGCAATGCCACTCCAAGTGAGCGAGTGGGTGCTGTTGTTGAGAAGGACGCTCCTGTCAAGTATTACTCAGAGTTGAGTGACGAGGAACGCCACATTATCACCCACATCTCTGCTCTTCTTATGCGTGAGATGACACAACGGTTCAACATCAAAGCGGAGATTGACTTGAGCAAGCTTCTTGACATCAAGAAGAACCCAACATTCTGGGACAAGCTAAGGGGCCTGGGAAATGAAAAGAAGAGTTTCTCTTTGACCAAAGTGTTTGGTTCCGATTTGAAGGACCTCACTGCCAAGACCGGTGTCGAGTCAGGACAAAGCAATGGACCATCTAAGGTTCGCATTCCAATGGTGATTGATGACTTGTTGACTGCATTGTATCAGAAGGACATGTCTGTTGAGGGTGTTTTCAGAAAGAATGGTAACTTGAAGACGTTGAGAGAGTTGGTTGAGAGAATTGACTCCAACCCAACCAAGGTTCCAGATCTTGAGAAAGAGAACACAATCCAGCTGTCTGCGTTGTTGAAGAAGTTTTTGAGAGAGATGCCAAACCCACTCTTGACTTTCAGACTCTATGATGCGTGGATTCTTTCACAGAAGGTGAGAGACCCAACTCAGAAGCGCGTTCTTACGGAGTTGAGTTATTCGATGCTTCCAAAGGTCCACAGAGATTTGACGGAGGTTCTTCTATTTTTCTTCATGTGGGCCTCATCCTTCTCACACCTTGACGAGCAGAGTGGATCCAAGATGGACGTGCACAATTTGGCTACTGTTCTCTCTCCAAATGTTCTCTACGCCAAGCCAACCGAGGTTACTCGTCCCGCTAACGGCAAGGGCGCAACTGTTGCAGCCACTTACTACGATGCCTTTGGTGAGAATGAGGGTGAGAATTACTACCTGGCTATTGAGGTGATGGACTACTTGATTGCCCACAACGAGGAGTTGTCACTGGTGCCAGGATACATTCTCGAGATTCTCGCAGGTTGCAAGTTTGACAAGAACGAGCACTACTCTTCAAAGGAAATCTTTGCACGCGCTGAGGCATTCTTGAAGCAGAACGGTGGGTTCTTGAACGGCATTGGAAAGGAGGATTCGAACAGTGCCTTGGAGAAGGAAAACACCGTGATTGAGGAGAATCCCAACACGCATGTGTCTGTTGCGACGATGATCAATTGATTGATAACCAAAAAAAGACTCTCTCTGTTCTCTATACTTAATGAAGATTAATGATCATGACTTGTAGTTTGGAATAAATAGGGGTTTGTAATAAATAGACGTTAGTGTACAGCTGTCGAACATCTGATGAGGTGCGTTCTTGATATGCTAACCATTTGCGCATGGGTTATTCAGCACCACGATCAGCACCTGTCAGAAGTTCCTCCATCTTCTTCTCCTCCCTGAGCTGTTCCTCTCCCTTGGTCAGGTATCTGTCAGCAAAGAAGGCCACGGCAAACGTGGATGCTCCGACGTAGAGCCTGATGCGCGGTGGCAGTCTGTTCCATCTCTTCCATGGTCCTTGCAGCTGCGGCGGGATATTATACGTCTGGGGCTTGTGTGTGTGCACGATGGGCTTGTGGAAGGTCTTTTTGGTGGTGGACATGGCTGATTTGTTGCTGGTTGGTGGTGTTTTGTTGAAGATCTGACGACGTAGGTGGGGTCAAATTTCGGGAGCCCGTAAGTCGCGAGAGATCTGTCATTGGGGTCTTCCGTCTCTCTGTACTTGTGCTGTGAGCACTTGCACAGTTGGCAATATGAAAATCGCTGAGTATAGCACGGTCAAGCACTGTCCGGTGGTCATTATAGACCGCTCACAAGTATGTGGGACCGGCTGAAAATGTTCTAGTTGAGAGAATAGCGTTGCTTCTACGGGGTGGTCCAACAAAGAGCCATGAATGTTCCATTTTTTACACTCCAAGACACTCCAAGAATTCCAGTTGCTCTTGTGAAAGAACACCGTCCAAGTTCCAGGAATGTCCTGACACAGGTGTGCTGCGTCTGTGGTGGGCCCCACCAAAGTAGACGTTGAAGAAGTCGTTGCTTGGAACCAGTCCAGCACTTGACTCGTGGGACTCAAATACACGTGATTTCTGAAGTTCCACCGAGAGTTTCCTTTGTGGACCGTCCTGAAGGACAGAATCTTGTGTGATATGTGGTGTGAGGATGTCCAATGTCTCAAATGCCCTTTGGAAGAAGGGAACACGCTCGTTGAATGTAGTCTTACGGAAGAAGGCAACGTCTCTGAGGATGGAGTCGGTGTACTGGCCCAGAATGTCTCGAAGACCACGTGGGAGCTTCTCGGGCTGTGTCGAGAGCATCAAAACTGTCACAATCGTACCAAAGATGACACATTCTGAGAGCTGGATGTAGTGGCTGGAGTAATCCTCTGGTGGATACATCTTCTTGAGCTCATGGTACCGCTTGAGGAAGCTCTCTGCGATGGACAGCATGACAAACCAGATCCCATCATCTGGCTGGGTGAAGTAGATCTTGCGGTATATTCTGAGTCTCGAGATCACAATGAAGAAATGAAGATAGCAGCACTGGAAGTTGGTGGCCACGTCATTTCTTGGATTAAGGATGTTCATACCTTGCGGAAGCTGGTAGCTTGTGAGCTGACGGTCCACAACAATGAGCTTCTCGAGGTATTCAACTGGTGAAGATGCCAGAGGAGGGATATCATTGCATATCTTTGTCAGACGGGCCATATGTGTCAGAAAAGTGTCGTAACTGGTGGTGAGCTCAGCAGAGATGAAGGCCTTGAGGATTGGTGCTCTTGGAACAGAATCAAGCTTGATCAGAGGCGGCGTGTTGAACTTCAAGGAGTTGAAAGTGTCATTATGGCAGACAAGCCACCAGATCTTTTGAGAGGAGTCAACTTCCAGAGCATTTTGTGGAATGTTGTGAGTCTGTAACCCAAGGACATATGCCATTGAAACCAGCTCTGAGCCCATGGCCATCATGAGGTTCTTGTTGTTGAAGAGGCGCAAAGAAACAGCGTATAGAAGAAGGATCTGAAGTCTGATGAGAGTTGGATTCTCCTTGTAGCGCAGTACCGCCAACGCGTTCTTGGACACATGCAACAGTGCGTTGGCAGTGGTGATGATGGATTCACCAGTGATGTGGAGGTCGTCCTCAAGCTTACCTTTAGGGTAATGAAGCACAGTGAGAGACACCACAATTGAGAGCAGAGAGAGCGTTTCCCAGTCATCTTGAGTTGGCTTGGTCTTGGCATCTCTGGAAGTGAAAGACACCAAACGGCCATCCAAGACCTTCTCGTCAACAATCTCCAGTGGCCTGTTGAGATACTGCTTAAAGAACGCGACAGCTCTCATCAGCACAGCTTTACCAGGAAGAAACCCCACGCCATCATTGTATACTGATGACCCAACAGCTGTTTGTGACACAGGATCCGAGGAGATCTGTCTCAGTGTTCCCTCTGGGGATGAGGAATTGCTCACTTTAGCCTCGAGCTGTCCCAGCCTCTCTGTTAGGAGAGCCACTTGCGATTTCAACTGAGCCATTTCGTCATCTCTGGGAGGTGTAACTGATGATTCAACAAGAGGGAATGTCCTTTGGTTCACTAGGTCCCATGGCTTGGAGTTTGGTGGTGTCAACGAGTTCAGAGTGCCCACGAGGACACTATCAGCGGGGCTCTGGGTGTATGAGTGTGGGAACTTATCTGTGACCTTGAATGTGGTGGTGTAGGTGTGGATGGAGGGGAGCTTGACCGGGAGAGTCTGCGGCTGTTGAATCTGAGGTGGCTGGACATGTTGAGGCTGTTGCTGGTGCTGGTGCTGAGATGGCTCTTGCTGCAGACGAAACTCGGCGACAGTGGAAGGAACATCACCAAAAGTCGACAAGGACTGTTTCCTGACCCTTTTGACGTGGTCTGGAGAGGGAGGGTTCGGGGGAGAGGCCAGACACTGATCAATACGGTTGTGGCGTCTGCATGCTCCACAAGGGGTTGTGGTATCACACTTGATCTTCTGGCGTTTGCATGGACCGCAGTTGTAGGACCGTCTCGGGCGTCTCTTGTGGTTGGAGTCCTGGCTATGGTCGCTGTGGTCCTGTTCCTTGTCGCTGGCCATTGCGGGGCGTGGTAGTGTCCAAGTGTGAGGGCGGTGATGACTCTTCACTGGCCCTTCAATGACCGTCTTCCTGGCTTCTTCCGGGTTTTCCCTTGTTTTCTCCTTGTTTCTTCCTTCTTGATCCGATTCCTTATCTATCGCCCGATACGGACGGCCCAGCTGATAAGTCCGAGACAACGCGGCAAATCGGCGCCAATGCCCGCTCGGCATTACCCGTTTCGGGACAGCCCCTCCGCTACAGATATAATTGCCAATTATCCCATCAAATATCTAGTAATCCAGGTCTTGTGAGTCCACTGAAGCCTTGGAAGCCTCGAGTTTCACACGCTTCCGCTTCTCCTCAAACTCCTGGCCAGCTTTGCGCTTTCTTTCCTCCTCCTCGTGGTCGCTCGAGTCGTCCTTCGGTGCCTCAGAGCCAGATCTAGCAGCAGCAGCAGCAGCCTTCTTCTCAGCAGCTTCGCCCCTCTGTTTCTCGATTTCTTTTCTTCTCTCCTGCTCCTGCTTGGCCAGCTCCTTTTGCTTCTCCTCCTTCTCAATCTCCTCCTGTTCCCGTCTTCGGTCCTCCTCGTTCTTCTTCGCCTCAAGTTCAACACGCTCACGGTCGTAAACTTGCTTCAATGAACCATCAAACAACCCTTCAAGACCAACTGCCTGGTTCACTTGATTGAGCTTCGACACAGACACGCGTCTCGCAAGTCTCAGCGCCTTCCATGTGTTCAACTCCTTCAACCCAGACTTCGAGTTGATGGCGTCACGGTAGTCATCAAGCTGTTTGTGCATGCTCTCAACTGAGTCCAGAGAAGAATCCTTGACCAATGACTCCATACTTGTACTGATCTTCCAGTGCTCGGTGATCTGCTTGGTACCATATTGAGCCCAGAACCTGGCAGGAACGCTCTTGAACTTGTTCAACGTTGCCACACTTTTTTCATCAAGCTCCAACTCACCATACGTAGGCAAAGCCTGTATATACCCTGAGAGCTTCTGCTGGATGTTGTACTGCTCATCCAAGTCACAGCGTGACAAAAACTCTCGCAACACTGGGTAGTGACGCTGCAAAAGCTCGTCCAGCTTGCTTTGGATCCCCTGCAAGAACTCAACGTCTCTTGGTGTCGTACTCTTGGCGAACTTGTACACATCCCAGCCTGCCTTCTTCGTGTCCTTAAGCTCACCAGCAGCAGCTCTCTCAACAATCTTCAAAATGAAAGAGCAAAAGAAGTGAAGTTGCAGGTAAAATGCCTTGCGTAATGAACCGTCAACCTTGATCTGATCTGCAAACTTGTCCTCGTTGATGAAGAATGTTGGCGTGAACGACTTCACATCGTAAAGCTTGACAAGCTCATCCTTCCGCTCTTGTGACAAGTCTGTTCTGTAGTACCGCTCCGGTGAATTGTCCATGTTGACCTCTGCTGCAGGGTTCTTGTCCTCAACGCTATGGAGATGTTTGATCACGGAACTCATGTCTTTGTACAACCCCTCAGCCGTATTGCGGTCGCTGAGTGTCCGGTATGGATCATGGAACACTTTTTGGAGCCTCCAAAAACAGCTGAACACACTAAACTTGTTGGAGGAGCTGTACTCGTGCTCAGGCTCTGTGAGGAGGTTGAGCTCAAATTTTGGGTTGGACAAATAAATGTTATCCTGTGGGAAGATGCTGGATGTGAACACGAGGATCTTGCTCTTCAATAAGTCTCTCTTGGGCTCGTTGTTTCCTGCGAGCTGGTTCAACTTGAAGTTCAATGATGTGAGAACAAACACACCTGGGTGCTTAAGTGGGACAAGCTTCTCGCCATTGCCCACAGTGGAAAAGGCATCAACACGCAGCTCAAAGTATGGCCAGAAGCTGAGCAACCAATCAAGGGTAGACTCCTGAATGATGCTCACGAGCAACACGTGCGGCAAGTCGTAGTGAGCGGCCCCAGCGTCTCTGCAGTGGATGGCCAGGTCGACCAAGAGCGCCACCTTTTTGCCGTTATCACCATCACTCACACGGAGCAAGTCAGACAACGTTGACGAGAATCCAAGCTCGGTTATCACGTTTTCATCCTTCCTGAGCTCAGCGAGCAGCGCACTCAGTTTCGTTGTGTGTGGGAAGACGGTAAGCGCTGTGTGGACTGGGTCGGTTGATCCGAGCTCCTCGCTTAGCGCCTCGACAAAGTCGGCCACTCTTTCGTTAGCAGCAAATGATTTCTCCCGAATCGACTCTGAGGACTCGCCGCTTGTCATTTTTGGTTGTTCAGGGTGTTGCCGCCGTGATTCTGAGCGCTGTTCTTTGCCAGAGCGAAGACCTGCCTGCTTTGTTCGACACCGATCCCCCATCAACATCGCGCCCGTGCAAAGATGGCAGACCCCACATTTAGTGCCCGATTCATGAGATTTAGTGACACCTACGACATGATAATTGGAAGCATAATGATTCTAGGAGCGTCATAGATGTAGAAAGCGTGTAACTGATAAAGAATCACATCCGAGCCCACATATTTAGGCGATTTTTCTGCACTCGAAGTGTGTGGCATCGACATCAGCTGGCAGGGAGCAGAAGTATTGCTGAATTGTATCTGTTAGTACTAGGGCTCCAGGGGGCGTTTAAACTTTGTGTGATCTGAACTCACCTTCCCCTGCATCTCCTTGAAGAGCGTTACTCCATTGATATCAAGATTGAGGCATCTGTTGTGCTTGTTAGTAACCAGTTGTCCACATCTCTCCACACTTGCAAGCTCAACTCACGTTTGCCCTCCGTTCTCCGTCTGTCTGCAAATGACACTCCTGTTCGATCCCTTCTTGCTGCACACACAATGTTAATAACCCTCGTTATCGAGTATCCAATCAGCATATTTCCAATACTCACCCGTCAATGAGATAAACAGACTGCGGGCTCACCGAGACGAACTGCTCAACCTTGCTGCGGACTTCTGTCTCTGTGAGCGGCACGAGAGCGACACCTGGCACATTTGTACCAGCGTCGGCGTTCTCAGTGCTCTTTCTTGTGAACCAGGACATTTTTTGTGTGATAATAAGTGATTGGCAATCAATTTGTCAAGTTTCTGGGCTAAGTGGAGACGTACTCTTCTTCTTTTATTCTTCACCGAGTTGCGTTGGAAGGCGTAGGTGTGTTGCCCGTGCTAATTATGACGTTTCGCGGATATTACATAATCACAATAGGCTCCTGAGAAGCGTTTGCGTCTGGAGAACCCAGCCAATACAGTCAATATTGGTTATCTAAAGGCTTTAACGGGCATCTTTTGTTTGATTATAGATACAGTCCTGAATATCGATGTATTTTGGACCTTGTGCCTCATTTCAGGGCTTGAATAGTACAAGGCATGACTGGCAGGGCTTTTAGCTTGAGAAGCAGATAACCCCTCAGTGCTTTCTGGTAGAGTACGACAGGGAGAACGCTTCTAAACATGTTACTACACAGATAGTCCACATATGAGTTACTGTTTACGTCTTGTCCATAAAACATCTACGCACCTCACTAACAGTCAGACTTCTGATCTCAGACAACAGATCCATCTCAACAGCCCTACAACAACCTTCACAACACCAGCCTGATCCAATGCAGCTGAAAGGAGTATTGAATTGCCTTTCCGCCTTTACTGTAGGGATAGCGGCGACTCTACCACTGAGTGATGCAGCTAGCTCCCAGCAACTCACAAAGAGATCAACCAGTCAATCTTGGGACTGGGATGAAGGAGTAGCCACTGCGAAAATCTACAACAGAGGGAACTATCTTGGTATTTTCGTTCATGTTGGAACACCACCTCAATCATTCGAGCTTCTCCTTGATACAGGCTCTGATATTAGTTGGGTGAACACTATCGATAATGAGTACTGTTTCAAGGAGCCCAACACCACCGAGACCAAGAACACTGTTCTCACCAAACGAGGAAGGACCACCAGATCAAAGAACTCTCTGAAGTGTGATAGATACGGAGTATATGACATGACAAAGTCTTCTTCCGGACATGTGTCAAACAACACAAAGGAGGATATATCCATCAGATACATGGACTCCACCACAGTCAAGGGAAAGTTCCACCAGGATAACATCACTGTTGGATACGACATGTCATTGGATAGCTTTGAGTTTGGAAGAGCCACCTCTTCAAACTCCTCCTTTGGTGTGTTTGCACTTGCCCCACCAGATGCCACAGTAAAGAAGAACACTGTTAAGTACAGACATGTCAACTTCGTCCAGGAACTTCAAAAGGCTGGGAAGATTGCACGAAGCATCTTCAGCATCTGGCTCAATGATCGTGGAACAGAAACAGGAACGATGTTGTTTGGAGGGATTGATCATGCCAAGTTCACGCCACCATTGCTGACTTTGAAGATGGTCCAGCCTGCAAGCAAGAGCAGGGGCCCACCGAAACGATATGAGGTCGTGGTATCTGACTTGCTCTTGAAGCGAACGGACAAAGAGACAAACAAAACATACATACAAGACGTATACAACGGAACAGTCTTTGAGACAAACTTGACAAGCGCAGTGTTTGACACGGGATCCAAGATGACGTATTTGCCTACTGAGATACACAAGAGCTTCCTTGAGCTGCTAGGGGAGTACAGAGAGGTAGAGGAGGGCCGATACATCATTGAATGCCCTGATGAAACCCATAGAAGAGAGCTGGTGAACACTTCTCTTGTTGTCAAGTTTGGGACATCCTCGGTCAGCATCCCATTCAAGAGCTTCTTGCACAACTACGAGTTCCTCGACCCTATCAGAAAGAGCAAGAACATCATCTATGACACAAGCGGAAACATCATTGACTCTTCGAAGGACTACTGTCTCGTTGGACTCTTGCCCCACAGCGGTGCCACAATCGTACTTGGGCAGGATTTCCTACGTGCGACCTACACCGTGTTTGACCTCGATCGCATGGAGATCTCCCTTGCACCGGCCATATACACGCCCAAGAGTCACGTCAAGATGCTTCAAGTTGCAGAGACAGTCAATGGAGTTAAAGATGGTAAAATACCTGGGTCTGAAAAGTGGTTCGTCGAGCCAGTCGTGCTTGATCCAAGCAAGGACTTTGTTGATGACACACTAGGGGGCTACTACCGACTGAGGGGAGATGGAAGCATACTGAGACCGCATCTGTGGAAAGTAATAGCTGTTGCTTTGGTGATGCTGCTAGTTGTATGACCACAACCACACTACTAAATGTGAAAACGAAGAATGACACAACTTGATGTAGCTTTTTGTAGAAGAAACTCTGAGCGTAAGGGGTAAAATGATGTCACATGACGTCAACATCCAGACACCTCATACATGGAGCGATTCGGGCCGAGTGGGCAAAACTGTTTCGTCTCAGCTACGTACAACGCTCAATTGACACTAGAACTCCGCCAATCAATCAATCAGTCAGTCATCATGGCCATTGCTCCAACACCACGCTGTCTCTTTGTGCGCCACGGCCAGACCGAGTGGTCCAAGTCCGGCCAGTACACATCCTTCACCGACCTTGACCTGACGCCATTTGGTGTCAAGCAGATGAGAAGAACAGGAAAGGCCATCTTTTCCTCCGAGTTCGTCAAGCCAGAGCACATCCAGTACATCTTCACATCCCCACGTAAGCGTGCCCTTCACACTATTCAGCTCATTCTGGAATCGCTAGATGAGGAGACAAGATCCAAGATCCGCGTGATTGTGGACAATGACCTCAGAGAGTGGGAGTACGGCGACTACGAGGGTCTGTTGACAGCCCAGATCAAGGCCAAGAGAGCAGAGAAGGGTCTTGACACCGAGAAGCCATGGTTGATCTGGCGTGATGGGTGTGAAAATGGTGAGGGAACAAAGGAGGTTGGACTCAGACTCTCAAGAGCGATTGCACGTATCCAGAACATCCACAAGAAGGCAATCGACGCCAACCAGCCATGCGATGTGATGGTCTTTGCCCATGGACATACTCTTCGTTACTTCGCTGCTTTGTGGTTCAAACTGGGTCATGAAGCGCCAATTGATGCCAGCACTCCAGCATACGTGAAGTCGTTTGACGCTGATGATGTTGAAGTTGTGGAAAAGGACTCTTACAGATACTTGTTGGAGAATCCAAACTTCCTTCTTGATGCTGGTGGAGTCGGTGTCCTGTCCTATGGCCACCACTGTATCGATGAGCCAGTATTGGACCTTGCTGGTGCATTTGTTGTGCCCCCAGAGGAAGAGTCTCAACACGGCCCTTGAAGTTGTGCTACATCTGAGTTAAGAAGTCTTTTGAATCGTTCCAGTTCTTTATACACTGTAGTAGATCAAGGCATATCGGGCATCTGGTTCAACTGAGCCAGGAGCTCATTCTGCTCGTAGGACAGGATTCTTCTGCTTCTGCGCTTACCCTTTGACCTTGGCGTGTTTGCAAGGTTCGGCTCTCCCAGAGTGCCATATGTCTTGAACGTCTTGACTGGGGATGATGGTGTGGATGACTGACTGTTCTTCTTTGAAGTTGTGCTGGTATTGTCATTGTCATCTTCAAAGCTGTTTGGTGAACCAAATGAGACGTATCCAACAGTCTCTTCAGCATCGTCAAGAAGGTTGATACGTTCTCTGGCCAATGCATGTTCATGGACATCTGATGAGTTCTTGTAGAGTTGTGATTCATCGTCATGACTCTCTTCGAGTCTCCAACTAAGAGAGAACACTCCAAGAAGAACCAATAACGTCCCCAAAACAATCATGAAGATCTGTGTCTTTGACAAAACATGTAATTGATCGTAGAACACCAACCCACTAATAATGTTGGTGATGTTGTAGACGCAAAACACGAGGGGGTACAACACCGACGTTGAGACGAATCTCAGGCCCTTGTTCAAGAACACGAGCTGGGTAATTGCCAGCACAAAGAAACTGGCAATGATGATCCACGCCTTGATGTTGCGGAATGCCTCATAGTTTGACTTGACGAAAGCATTCAGGAGGAGCTCAACAGCACATTTGGCCAAGAGGAGCGAGTGGGCTGAGAGAGTACCACTGACAATACCGTAGAGACAGCCTCTTGCAAATGTGAACCGTTTGACTGGGATGTCAAACAAGTGCCGCACAACATGTGGGATGAGTTCGATTCTGTGTGCCAGATGCTTTGTGTGGAGCACCTTGACGATCGTGATCCAGAGTAAGATAAGGATGACACCGGTGATGCTTGTAAGGATCCACACCACAAACGGGGAGCGACCCATCAGTGCCAGAAGCTCGGTGAGTGAATGGTTCGGTTCCTCAATACTCCCAAAACCAGCGATCAGCAACGCTCCAAGTCCGACGAGGACTGTTCCCGCAACGGAGTGGGTGGTGAAGCCTTCCTCCAAGATGATAGCGGAGCACACGGAGTTGAAGACGAGTCCAACTGCCTGCAGTGGACTCAGAATGATGAGAGGGAGGGTGGTGATCTGAATGGAAGACCCGAGGAGGTTTGCCAGCAGGAAGAGGAACAGGCCCCAGCGCCATAGGGGACGGTGGTATGGCTTCCTGTACTGGACATGAGCTGGCCGGAGTTCTTCCTGGAGGTGCGACTTGCGTTGGAGGGAGAGACCAAGCGACTGTGTAGCAGAGGAGACGACTCCAACAGTGGTTCCGATGAGAATTGTTCTGGGTACCATGAGGTTGAGGCTAAGTAGAGTTAGGGCGCGTCTCCATGCAATTTGTTGGGTCGGTGAATTAGCGGTAAAGACGTGTGAGAAGGTGAGGAAAAAGGGGATCCGATGGATGCTGTGGAAAGGGAGAGTGCTCAGGTGCAAACGAGTGCGTTTGAAGGCGGCGTGGTGGTGCTCTGTGGCGTGTTGCTTGCGGTCTCGAGGTGACAGCTGTCTCATCGCAACCGGAAATACAACAGGTTGCGGCAAAAAGACGGGAAACGGCCTAATTGGGTAACTATCCGTAATAGGAAATATGGGTATGATTCAGGGTCCTACACACCAAAAGTGCCTTAAATACTTAGTATCTCACCTCATAGGACCCTCCTTGCGAGATGTAACGCACCCACTTCACCGTGTTGTACTTGGCCTTCTCCGTGACCTTGAGGAAGCGCACCACAATGCCCGACGAGCTGAACATGAGGAGCTCGAAGTTGAGTGTGATTGGTGGCTTCGAGTGGGCGAGGACGACACCTGACGAGTTGTTTGCCATGTTGATCGTTGCTGTGAGCGAGTGTTCAGTGAGGCCGGGGAACTTCGAGAACTTCCACAGGATGGCCTTCTCCTCTGGGTAGAACTTGGCTTTACCCCCCGACGAGGCGAAATCGGCACCAATCGTGTTGGGCGTGGTTGGGATCCGGACAACGACGTCTGTGGCTGTCAGTTTTGCCCCGAACAAAGACTTTAGGCTGAGTCTGAGCTCCAGTTGTCCGTGTCCTGTCTCAGAGAGCAACGGTGTCACCTTGAACGGAAGGTTGATGTTCTCTGAGGCTCTGTAGTGCATGAGCTCAAACTGTCCGTCCGGAGGGATGAATTGGATGACTCTGTCCGAGTCAAACTTGTCAAGCTCGACACATTGGTGGAACTTGCAGTCTTCCAAGATGACACTTCCAGCTGCTGCGTTCGGGATGGCCTTCTTGTTCTTGACATCGTACTGGTCAAGCCACTGGTCAGGCGAAGAGCCAGTGTTGAGACTTAGGGAGTCGTTGAGCCCAAATTTGCAGAGAGGGATTCCCGAGAGATGTGTCTTCATGTCGATATAGCCATCGATGTATGCCTTTGCGATGCGTCCGTCTTGGGACACGAGCACGTTGACCTTTTCGTAGATGTCGAGGTATATCTCATTCTTTCTGTACTTGATACCTGGTTTGCGCCAGGGTATTTCGCTCGCGAGGTCGATATGGCTCATGCTTGACTGTTTCTTGAGTGTGGTGGCACGTCTTTGGAGCCCTGTGAGCGTGTTTGCTGTGTTGTTCTGGTTGTTTGGGTTGTTGATGTTGGATGCGGCATTCTCGGGTGCGGGGATGATCTGCTTGAGTGTACCAAAGTCCATTGATTGCGGGTATCCAAACTCCAGAATCTCGTCCAGGAGGTCGTATATGGTGGTGAAGTAGTCCATGACAATATCTGGTGTCAAAAGGCCAAAGTATTGCAGCAAGAGGTTCTCAAAGGAGTAGAGGAACTCGAAGATGACTGCAGCGTCGGTGTTGGATCTTGTGACTGCCACGATCCACAGATTCTGGTGCTTGATGTGAAGGAATGTTGTTGATCCGAGGGTGAGCACAGGTGAGCGCAGCTGTTTGAATTGGTTAGTTTCTAGACATAAGGAGAGCAAAACATCAACACTCACGTCAAGATTGGAGATCACTTGGATGCGGAAGATGTCCGAGATGTTGCGCTTGATGCCGTCTTTGAACAAGCGTCCAACGAGCACATCGCCGCGCTGGTTGAAGATGAAGAGTGCGTTGATCATTGAGGCCGAGGTATGAGAAGGACTGCAACGTGGAAGCCTCAGAGTGCTGGTTTTTGTTGTTTGGACGGAGACATAACACGGTGAATGGCGTCGATCCGCTGTTGGCTGACGTAATCATTACATAACCGCCACTGACATAATCATTACCTAAGCACACTGCTTATGTCAGCGCACGTTTTTCCTCCATAACCCCGGAGGAAAGCAGCAGAAAAAAGTTTCTCTGAGCTTTATCTCCCTGGACCTCTGAGACCACGCGATAAGCACCGTTTCTGCCGACTCCCACGATGGTGCACGACATCGCAGTGTTCTCAGGGTCGTCCCACCCGGCTCTCACGGAGCGTATTTGCCAGAACCTGTCGCTGCAGCTGGGCGGGATCAAGCTGGGCAAGTTCAGCAACGGAGAGACCTCCATCTCGGTCTTGGAGAGTGTGCGTGAGAAGGACGTCTATGTGGTGCAGTGTGGGTGTGGACACGTGAACGACAACTTCATCGAGCTCCTCATCATGCTTTCCGCGTGCAAGACGGCGAGTGCCAAGCGTGTCACCGCAGTGCTGCCTCTCTTCCCTTACTCGAGACAGCCAGACGTGCCATACACCAAGAAGGGAGCTCCACTTCCGCTGCCCAGAGACAACACCAACGCCAACACGAACCACAACACCGGGTACAAGCAGTGGGTTGCACAGAACGGCACGCTGATTGCCAACCTGCTGACCACTGCGGGCGCTGACCACATCATCACGATGGACCTCCACGACGCGCAGTTCCAAGGCTTCTTTGACATCCCGGTGGACAACCTCTACTCAAAGCCGCTCTTGCAGCACTACATCTCCACACGCTTCCCAGAGTACCACGACATGGTGATTGTGAGTCCTGATGCGGGTGGAGCCAAGCGTGCCACTGCCATTGCCGATGCCCTCCAGATGCCATTTGCCCTCATCCACAAGGAACGAAGACTGCACCAGCCACCAAAGGACGGCAGCTCTGTTGCCGTTTCAGCACAGGCTATGGCAACTTCATCATCGCTGGATCTGACCTCTGAGAAGAAGATGAAGTACGCCACCACGATGCTTGTCGGAGACGTCAAGGGCAAGGAGTGTATCTTGGTTGACGACCTCGTGGACACATCGTACACCATCACACGTGCTGCTAAGCTTCTCAAGGCCCAGGGAGCCACCAGGGTGACGGCACTGATCACACATGCTGTGTTTTCTGGAGATGCTGTGCAGAGGGTGCTGGCTTCGAGCATTGATAAGATTGTGGTGACCAACTCTGTGCCTCAGGAGGAGCATGTCAAGGAGCTGGGAGACAAGCTCGAGGTGCTGGACGTTTCAAGAGTGTTTGGAGAGGCCATCAGACGCATCCACAACGGAGAGAGCGTCTCGATGCTCTTTGACCACGGCTGGCCATAGACCTGAGGGAGAATACAATAGACTTATGAGGCTAGTTGATGATCATGAGCTATAAGTAGACGTCACGTGATCGATTATGATCATGATGATGATCGCGGCGGGGAGAATTCGCGAGACTTTGAATGTGTTGAGAACCGCCTGTTGCTCACCGCTATTGTCGCTCAAGGCTCCACATCCTGTGGATGCTAGAGCTTCCAGTATTTCTTGACTTAAGTCAACTGTTCATCCAAGTACCGTATTCTGAGGGTTTTGCTCTTACGGCATATAAGCTGCAGTTTCTAACTATATTGTGGGTCTTCACGGTGATGAAATATTTCTGAACTGATCGAACTGCTTGTCCGTCGACCACTTTGATATCCTAGGGGTTCTCTCAAGACGGATTCTTCTCAATTGACTGACACCGGTGACCGTGGTGAGATCCAGGAATCTGACAGGGAGACTACAAACGAGGTTGACCACTGCACTGTGTGTTACACACCCAAGAGCTTGGTGGTCCCTCAGTACCTCTCATATCAGCGCAATACAAGTTCATCTACCCCAATTTCTCGCATTCAAATCGTAAATCATTCATCTAGGGGATAAGGGGTTCTAGCTTCTATGTCCACGGGCCAACAACCTCAGACCAACCAGCTTTGACAGGTTCGAGCTGGAGGCGCTGTTGCTCTTCGACGAGAGATTTGATGCACTGAGCGTGCGCACCGGTGTCGTATCCACAGACCGTGACAGTGGTGAGCCATGTAAGGGATGGTGGTCATAGTTGACATGGAGATGGGCCGAAGAAGGTCGTGGTGTGTCTGAAGTATGTGTGTGTCTGCGTGCCTTGGGTGTAAATGAAGGGGAGACCGGCTCGTACTCTGGTGCAAAGCCAGATTGTGGACTCGTTGGCTCTGTGTGGATTGCTTCTTCGTACGATGGGACTTGGCTCATACGTTCTAGACTGAGCTTCTGGAGCTGTTCGTTGAGGTGCTGCGTGTGGTGTTCTGGGGTCATGGAGAAGTAGTCCACGGTGTGTAGTGGAGTGGACAGACCAGATTGTGGGGCAGATCCGATTGGCGAGTCAATTGGTGTGAACACTTGATCAAGGACATGAGACTCGTAACTTGGAAGTGGAATAGGTTCACCGTCATCAGTATCAGTGCCAGTTGGAGAACCGTCGGATCCTCCTCCTCCAAACAGCGTCTCTGTAGCTCTGAGCAAGAAGATCTGTCCCTGCTTGTCGATCTCAACACGGCTGGACTTGATGGGTATGTGAGGACTTGTGTACACTGTGATGGGCAGATTTGTTCTCAGCTCACTCGTGTGTCCATCTGGGTTCCTCAATGCGATCTGGAGCTTGATCTTGTGGCGCACCTTGACGATGTCACCAGGGAGGTCGCAGTTGGGTGCAACGAGTCTCAAGCTGTCTGGGAACTTGATCTCAGACTCTATGCGTATGGTGTCCATGAGCACAGACCCCTCATGGTCATGGATCTTGTTTTCAACGACCACTTGTGACTCCTGGAACGACTGGGCCTTGTCCTTGGGGCTGCGCAAGAGGTACTGCTGTATCACCTGTGCCTTGATGCGTCCCAACGTGATCCCTTTGACGAGTGGTACAAGAAGGATGCTCACTGGGATAGCAGATCCAATTGCGACAGCTTTAGACGGGATGGATAAATCGTACTGGACCTTGCCTGGCCAGGTTGAGCCAATGGACACGGACTCACACATTGACAGCGCATCTGTGCTCATTGTGCGGATGACACGGAGGTATTGTCTCTTCACAATGTTTGACTTGAAACTCGAGGAGGCCTTCTCCAAAGTGGCTTCGAGCAGGTAGAGGACTGATCCACTTCCAAGGCCTTCAACGGACTCTGGGATGTCACCCGGCAGGACGATGTGGAACGGGAACGAGTGTGTGCCTGGGGACAAGGAGTGCTTTGGTGGTGGGGATGTTCCCAGATGGAAGAGGTTCGTGTATGATGCCGAGGGAGTATGAAGGGTTGGTGAAGGGGATGAAGGCTCAGCGTCGTGGCCCTTGTAGTCAGTGGTGATGCGGCCGTCCGGGGAAGACAGCAGGTCGTCCCACAGACACTCGAAGACGGTGGTCTTTTCACGAATCGGATAGACAGCAGGGTGACCGTCTGTTAGAGCATCGATGTGATGGAAGTCCAGCTTGTGTGTGCCCAGGAGCCTCAGCTTGAGTGCACGAGCAGCAACAACGTCTGGGGCATGTACCTCGACAGTTCCCGAGAGGACGACAGACGGAGACTCGTACGAGCTGCCCCGGATCACGAGCACAGAGCCACAGTCCGTCTTGATCTCGACCGTGGTTTGTCTGATGGTGACCATTTGGTGTTTTGGGTATAGTTATGGTGGTGGTTATAGTGTGCGCAGAAGTGGAAGAGAGGTGAAAAGAGAGAGAGAGAGATGCCACCCGGATTAATCATGCCCCGGGATCGCGACATGGGCAGAGGACCCCGACTCCCGAGGCCCGGCGGAAATCGGGTGCTTGATCATGAGCAGAGAGAGGGGTCGCAGGTGACACCATTCGGGGTGTGGTGCTCGGGTGTCGACTACCTATAAATACGCAGTGGAGAAGATTCAGAGTGATCTTAGCTTCAGACAGTACCGACTCGCTATTGCAGACTTCTACCTTTATCGTCTCGTGAACATGGCAAGCGGTGCTCCTGTACACTTCTATAAGGAGTTTTAACAATAGCGTATAGGAGCTCTCCATCATCATCGTATGCAGCGTCGGTAATATCGATCAGCTTCGATTTATATAGGCTCCCATGAGGATCTGGTGCAATCAATATGTGGAACTCAGGGTACACATTGACATCAGAGGCCTGATCGATCTGACAGGGAGACTACAAACGAGGTTGACCACTGCACTATGTGTTCTACACTGAAGAGCTTGGTGGTCCCTCAGTATCGCTCCTGCCAGCCCAATACAATTTTCACCCCAATCTCGCACTCAAATCGTAAGTCATTCATAAACTCTAGTAGTTGGCGAGGGGACTGGTGAGAACAGTCATGGCTGGATGTCCAGTGGACCGAGTATCCAGTGGCGCAGAGACAACTGGGGAGATCTGCGTATCCCCCTTGTATGTACCACAAAAGTTTACCCAACAACTTCTGGTTCCGTAGCTGATTAATCTCGATCTGAAATACACACCAGCTGCAAAAGAGGGGGTGCGCCATAATCATCAGTCGAAGTCACATGAGAGTAGCCAACCTATTGAGCCAGGCTAGCACGCGAGATCGGGTACACCCACACACGGCTCTTTGCGATCCCCATAATCTCTCTGCAGGCACGCAATTCAAACACTATCTTCCACACCACTACAGGAAAGTGAGCACACAAGATCCAAGCGATACGTTGAAGAGTGGATTAAGATTGCGATCTTTGGCGATTACAGCCCCAGATTTAAGCGATATCCTATTGTCATGGAGCTTGCAGCTTGCATGAAGGCGCAGTCATGTGACAACTCGACGACATGTGATAGACTGTTGGCCGAGTAACTTGTAAGGCAGTTGAGGGTTGAGGGACGTTGAGGATCACGCAGCTCCTGGCATCATTCAAATAAGATACACAGTGTAATCTGTAATGGGTAAAGCTGCACCTGCAAGCATAACTCCACCTTCATCAGTTCGTATCCCCAGATATAGCTCAATTTCAATCACTCCCTTCGTCTTGAAGGCAGCGAGAAGAGGTAAATAGGCAATCATGAGGCCTGGGTATCTAGCACCTCGCATCAAATCATGCGGCTTTCTCAGCTCCCAGCTATGTAAGACAACAGTTTCAAAGTCCCGCTCTTCAAGAGGGAGCCTCTTTGGATTAGGCCACCTCTCATAGTATCTCCTGTGGTTCTCTATGCAGCGCTCACGCCCGGCTGTGGTAAAGGTTGAATGGAGTACAACGGCACCGAACGAGACTGATTCCCAGCCAGGATCTACTTGAAGATAAAGGCGGAACTTATCCCACACCTTTAATTGTAGCACAGCGGTAGGCATTATGTCAAGTGCAAGGACCGTTGTGGCTTTGCTCATCGCTGGTGAGACGAAAATACCAATGAGGTAAACGTCTAGATAGTCTTCAAATCCTTGCCTCATTGCTAGCCCATCGACGATAAACTTGTGATGTGAACCACCTTGCTCATCGTAGAAGGCACTCACAGAATCGCCACTGATGACTGGACTGAGCACAAGCTGGATGCAGTTCCACAAACCAGCCCTCGTAGTGTCGTCGCTTATACCAAGGAACGGCATCCGGAAGCCCACCAAGGACAGCCAGGATAGGCTGGCAAATGCGTCGGCATCTTGGCTTTTCCAATCTTTCAAGTTAAGCAGTGGAATTGAGTCCACATCATTGCCCTTGCCGAGCTGCGTTGCCAGTGGAACACTGCTGTAGATACTTGCCCTCCACTTGTTCTTAGGGGGTTTATATTCTCTTTCGATGGGGGGGAAAGGAACATACTGTTTTGAGACACCAAGAGTCTTCCAAAAGTCGCCAAATGACACATCTGGAACCATGTTGACTAGCGATAGTGATGTTAAACGCCTCGTTCGCATTGGGATGACCTTTGTGACAGTGCGGGCGGTGACATGAACGAAGAGGCACTTGACACGGGGCAGCTTGAGGACCCTCTCTCCATGGTAGTGCTCGTTGAGAGAAGCATGATACCTGAAAAACGTTGCCTTTGTGAGATTACAAGAGTCTAGAAGTGCTGTGGGAACACCGACAAGGCTGACACTGCGGAAGTTGATGATGAACTTCAGATCCACATCGTCAAAGTTCTCAGGCTTAGTATCAGCCCAGGCATCAAACAGAGGTGACTGTCTATTGGACTGGATGGCCCGGATATCAGCAAGCTCGAACATCGAGCTACTCACCACAGTACGCCTGTCCTTCATAAAGTGTGCCCTGCCCACTTGCAACCCCCTGAGTATCGGAAGAACGCGGTTGTAGTGGATCACAAAGTGCCTGAGCATCGGTGCCTCCAGGCCGATAATATGTGGTCTGGGCCCAGTGGAGCTTGTATAGATACAGGAAAGCTGTGTAAGGTTTTGCATATGCTGACTGTGTGGGAGTGACACATTGTCAAGCCTCAGAGTGACCAACTGGGACAGGTTGGACCAATCATGGCCGTGTGACGGGGTTATTTCGTCAGCAAATCGTGTACTTAGCCCGATATGCCAGTTCGCCAGCGTGAATGAATCAAGTCGTTGCTCTAGCTGCTCGAGTGCGGTATGAGGTAGCTTGTCATAAGAGGCGAACACAAAGTGTGACTCACGAGGCAGCATGTTCGGCTGGAGTGGCCTGAGAACTAATAGATTGTACACTGTCCGGATCGAATGTTTGATATTGATTGGGTATGCGTACTCAAACAGCTTGATTGGATGTCTGTGTTCCTCGGGGTTGTAGAATGGGATTTTGGTGAGGTCTCCACGTAACTTGTACTTTGTAACTTCCCCAATGAATCGCAGGTACCGTCGTTCAACACCGGGGACATCAAAGAACAGAGGTGAAAGATCGTGGTCTGTTATCACTAGAGCGAGAGGCGTGAGTGATGGGAAAGCTTCCAGGAGCGCGATGATGCTGTAGTTGTCCAAGTGGGGGACCACGCTCAGGAGGACGTCCAGGGGCAGTCTAGTAAGAAGAACCTGATTCATAGCAGCTATGTGCTCCATTTCTATGATCTGGATTGATCTGGGCGGTGATACAGTTGATGCCGGTAACATGTCGAGCTAGGATGTGCCATTAGCGACCTCTTATATGGTATAACGTGTCTAATTTTCTGGCGCATGCTCTCGAGTCTCAGGATGATTTTATGTCCATGCGCATCTCGGTCGTCAGGGTCCATGAGAGCAGTAAGGCGTTGACATCTCATGAGTCTCTTAGTGATAGAAAAAGCCTCTGTAATATTAACTTTGAGTATTAAAAGACTCTAGTCTCATGAAGTAGTATCACGCGCCAGGCAAACATGACATGGATTCAGGGGCCAAGTGCGGAGAACGTATATAACCCTACAACTATATAATAAAGATCAACCCTGGACGTTCGTCTACCTTCGCTGTACTACGGGACTCCCTCGTTGTAGTTTGACGGCTCTGTAGTACTCTTGTAAAGGTGCACATCGTAATCAGATGCGACGATTTAATCCACAGCGCCGGCGTAGGCCGTTTTCTGGCCAGCTTCGTCGAGTAACTTATAAGAGCTCATGCAGAAAATTGCGAGTGTACGACGTATATATATTGTTACCCCGGCCTCAACAAAACATTCGCTCGGATTGTACGTCAGTTGCAACTCGATATCTCTCAGCGTTTGGGGTAGTGTCTTGCCCATGTGAACAACGGAGTTGGTTTGTAAGAAGTCTCCATTCAACAAAACTACCTTTCTCTCAAGCATGAGCAACAACGCCAGACGAGAGTACGCAGTTTTCCAGGATCATGGCAGCCCAAAGGGTCTTTCTCACGTCACTCACTTTGACCAGTGATCCAGGGAACCTTCGCTGGCAGGGAGACTACAGACGAGTTGGGCCACTGCACTGGGTGATCTGCACTGAAGAGCTTGGTGGTCCCTCAGTATCTCTCGTGTCAGTCCAATACAAGTTTCACCCCAATCTCGCATCCAAATCGTAAGTCAATTATAAAATAGCTAGTATAGCTGGCGAGGGGACTGGTGAGAACAGTCGTGGCTGGATGTCCAGTGGACCGAGTTCCAGTGGCACCGGAGACAATATTTAGGGGAGATCTGCGTACTCTTCTTGAATATACCGCTAAAGTATACACGTCTGCCTCAATCTACCCAACAACTTCTTCTTCCATAGCTGATTAATGGATCTGAAGGCCACTCTATCAGCTAGGCTAGGGAGATCGTCATCAGGAACACCCGTATACGACTCTCTAGGATCCCCAGAATCTCTCTGCAGGCACGCAATTTTAATTATATAATATCTCCCAGACAACTACAAGAGAGTGAGCACACAAGATCCAAGCATTGTATTGTTTCTTGAAGAGTACTGGATATCAAGATTGCTCTTTGGCCTG
Organism: Petasospora veronae; assembly: GCA_030563065.1. Taxonomy (NCBI): domain Eukaryota; kingdom Fungi; phylum Ascomycota; class Saccharomycetes; order Phaffomycetales; family Wickerhamomycetaceae; genus Petasospora; species Petasospora veronae. The sequence goes on along the minus strand of JAKUBA010000004.1, from coordinate 295,403 downwards.
GTGTCCCGCCCTTTATATTTGTAGGAGAGGAAGCCCATCATTCAAACAAGATACACAGTGTAATCTGTAATGGGTCGTGCAACACCTGGATACCTAACTCCACTTTCATCAGTTCGTATCCCCAGATACAGCTCAATTTCAAGCACTCTCTTCGTCTTGAAGGCAGAAAGAAGAGGTAAATACGAAATCATGAGGCCTGGGTATCTAGCACCTCGCATCAAATCATGCGGCTTTCTCAGATCCCAGCCATGTAAGACAACAGTTTCAAAGTCCCGCTCTTCAAGAGTGAACGCCTTTGGATAACCCTTTATCTCATAGTATCTCCTGTGGTTCTCTATGCAGAGCTCACGCCCGGCTGTGGTAAATGTGGACTGGAGTACAACGGCACCGAACGAGACTGATTCCCAGCCAGGATCTACTCGAAGATGAAGGCGGAACCTATCCCACGAGTTTAATCGCAGCACAGTGGTAGGCATTATGTCAAACGCAAGGACCGTTGTGGCCTTGCTCATCGCTGGTGAGACGAAAATACCACAGACGTAAACGTATAGATGGTCGCCAAATCCTTGCCTCATTGCTAGCCCATCGACGATTAACTTGTGATGCAAAGCACCTTGCTCATCGTAGAAGGAACTCACAGAGTCGCCACTGATGACTGGACTGAGTACAAGCTTGATGCAGTTCCACAAACCAGCCCTCGTAGTGTTGTCGCTTATACCAAGGAAAGCTGGCATCCGGAAGCCCACCAAGGACAGCGAGGATAGGCTGGCAAATGCGTCGGCATCTTGGCTTTTCCAATCTTCCAAGGTCAGCAATGGTATCGATTTCACATCATTGCTCTTGCCGAGCTGCTTTGCCAATGGAACACTGCTGTAGATGCTTGCCCTCCACTTGTTCTTAGGGGGGTCATATTCTCTTTCGAGGGGAGGGAAGGGAACATACTGTTTAGAGACACCAAGAGTCTTCCAAAAGTCGCCGAATGACACACCTGGAACCATGTTGACTAGAGATAGTGAAGTTAAACATCTAGTCCGCATTGGGATGACCTTTGTGACAGCGCGGGCCGTGACATGTACGAAGAGGCACTTGACACGGGGCAGCTTGAGCACCCTCTGTTCACAGTAGTGCTCGTTCAGAGAAGCATGATACCTGAAAAACGTTGCCTTTGTGAGATTACAAGAGTCTAGAACTGCCGTGGGAACACCGACAAGGCTGACACTGCGGAAGTTGATGATGAACTTCAGATCCACATCGTCAAAGTTCTCAGGCTTGGTGTCAGCCCAGACATCAAACAGAGGTGATTGTCTATTGGACTGGATGGCCCGGATATCAGCGAGCTCGAACAACGAGCTACTCACCACAGTACTCCTGTCCTTCATGAAGTGTGCCCTGCCCACTTGCAACCTCCTGAGTATCGGAAGAACGCGGTTGTAGTGGATCACAAAGTGCCTGAGCATCGGTGCCTCCAGGCCGATAATATGTGGTCTGGGCCCAGTGGAGCTTGTATAGATACAGGAAAGCTGTGTAAGGTTTTGCATATGCTGACTGTGTGGGAGTGACACATTGTCAAGCCTCAGAGTGACCAACTGGGACAGGTTGGACCAATCATGGCCGTGTGACGGGGTTATTTCGTCAGCAAATCGTGTACTTAGCCCGATATGCCAGTTAGCCAGCGTGAAAGCATCAAGATGTTGCTCTAGCTTCTCGAGTTCGGTATGAGGTAGCTTGTCATAAGAGGCGAACACAAAGTGTGACTCACGAGGCAGCATGTTCGGCTGGAGTGGCTTCAGAACTAATAGGTCGTACACTGTCTGAATCGAATGTTTGATATGGATTGGGTATGCGTACTCAAACAGCTTGATTGGATGTCTGTGTTCCTCGGGGTTGTAGAATGGGATCTCACTCAGGTCTCCACGTAACTTATACTTTGTAACCTGCCCAATGAATCGCAGGTATCTTCTCTCAACAAAAGGGATGTCAAAGAACAGAGGTGAAAGATCGTGGTCTGTTATCACGAGAGCGAGAGACCTGAGTGATGGGAAAGCTTCCAGCAGCGCGATGATGCTGTAGTTGTCCAAGTGGGGGACCACGTTCAGGAGGACGTCCAGGGGCAGTCTAGTAAGAAGAACCTGATTCATAGCAGCTATATGCTCCAATCCCATGATCCGAGTTAATCTGGGTGGTGATGCAGTCGATGCCAATATACGTGTCGAGCTAGAAAGTGCCATCTAGCGATCTCTCTTATAATTCGACGGTATAACATGTCGGATTTTCTGGCGCATGCTCTCGAGTCTCAGGATGATTTTATGTCCAATTGCGCATCTCGGTCGTCACTAGGGTCCATGAACTGCAGTAAGTCGTTGACATCTCATGACTCTCAGTCATTGAAAAGCCTCTGTAATATCAACTCTGAGTAATAAAAGACCAGATTTATGAACTAGTATCACGCGCCAGGCAAACATGACATGGATTCAGGGGCCAAGTGCGGAGAACACCAATTGTAACTAGACACTCTAGCCTGCAACTATATAAAGAACAAGCCTGGACGTTTGTCTACCTTCGCTGTGCTAGAGGACTCCCTCGTTGTAGTTCCACGATTCTGCAGTAGTCTTGTATGAAGGATAAAGGTGCACATATTAGTAGTCCGATGCAATGATCTGATCCACAGCGCCCGTACCGTTTTCTGGCCTGCTTCGACGCCACTTATAAGAGCTCAAGCAGAAAATTGCGAGTACGACGTATATATATTGTCACCCCGCCTCAACAAAAGCTGCCAATTGCAACTCGATATCCCTCAGAGTTTGCGGAACCACCTCGTCCCATACGATCAGCTTAGTTGGTCTGTAAGAAGACACCATTCGTCGGAGTGCATGCTCCCTTCCCTATCAGAAGTGCAGCGATTCCTGATGAGTCCGGCGGGCGCACAGTTTTCCAGGACCATGGCAACCAAAGTGTCTTTCTCACGTCACTCGCTTTGGCCAGGGATCCAGGGAACCTTTGCTGGCAGGGAGACTACAGACGAGGTGGACCACTGCACTGGGTGTTCTGCACCGGAGAGCTTGGTGGCCCCTCGGTATCTCCTATGTTCAATACAAGTTAGTTGCTTACTGCATCAATCTCTGAGCTGTTTATTGTAGTACTTAGAACCATGAAGCTATAATAGTACAGGTGATAACCACAATCAATCCAGAGCATACTGCTTCATCAGAACACAGTCACCCCCGCGCTGTGGAACCTCGTAGACGTTAACCGTGCCGTCCGTGCCCGCCACGACGACATCCTTCCCGGAGAAGCCAATCGTATGCTGCACACCTGGAGTATTAGCAGTTGACGGTGCCAGCTTGACAGAGGCGAAGTGTCGCTGTGGATCAAGCATTGCGGTGATGTTGCGCGGGAGGTTGTGTAGCAGCTTGTCCGTGATGGATGGTCTCTTGTGGTTGTTATCGGGGGTTGGTGTTGATGTTGAGGTTGAGAGACGGGGAAGAATGCTCTCGTCGTCCTGGAAGTCGTCGTCGTCCTCCTCGTTCTCCTCAGTGTTCAGAGTGTCGTTCGAGAGCACCGAAGACGTCAGCTTGAAGAGGTGGATGGTCTCTGTGTCCGACCCGACTGCCAGCAGGGTCGAGCTCGGGTCAAAGGTCAAGGACTGGATCTGCGCAGTGTAGGAACCTCTTCTGAACTCTGCAATGCGTGCACCTGAGAGGACATTGAACACTCTTACGATGGTTCCTCTCGAAGAAGCGGTGGCAAGGAGCGTCCCCTGTGCGTTGATGGTCACTGCTGCCAGAGCCGTCTTGTGTGCGTGGATGGTGTTGAGAGGTGCCACGTTGAGCGCATCAAAGACAATGACCTCGCCATTGTCAGCCGGGTAGACGAGGATGGAGTCGTCTGAAGGTGATAGAGCACAGAGAGCGCGTGGGTTGGGCGGTGTGTCGATGGTGTGGAGGAGCTTCATACAGGAGATGTCATACAGATACACCTGGTCGCAGAGGACGACGGCCAGACGCTTCCGGTTGAGCTGGACGCTGAGGATCGTGGTGGGGAAGGTGAGCTCGCAGATAGTGGCCTTCTTCTTCGTGTTGAGGATGCGCAGACGGCGAGCTGATGTGCCGACTCCAACAACAGTGACGAGGGAGGTGGAGAAGAGCATCTGGGCCACCCCGGCGCCCTCATTGAGCTCGAAGCACTCGCCGAACGGGTCGACGTTGAAGATGCGCAGCGACGAGTCCGAGCCGGCAGTGAGGCACGAGAAGTCCTGGTTGAAGGCGAGGTGGAGCATTGGTTGTCTGGCTGTGCGGGCTGTTGGTGGTTGTTCCGCTGGTGGAGGCCGTTTGTTGGTTGTTTTCTCGGGCAAAGGCAGCCAGCCCAGCACTACCAGCATCGAGCACTACAAGCAAAGCCACACAAAGTATATACAATCTTATTCAGCGTGCAATCAGCAGCATCAGCAAGCAAACGTGGAAAGCTCAGCGTCTCAGCTGCTCCCTGTACACCTCGAACTTCGCCCTGGCCAACGCTCTGGCACGGGCATCAACGCCCAGCTCGGCACTCTCAGATCTGATCACCGAGCCAATCGACATGAAGAGCCCGAAGGTGGCAGCAGAGCCTCCAATGAACTGTCCCAGCGTTCTCATGACTCCGTTGGGGCCGGCTCCCTGTGTGATGATGGAGAAGCCTCCGAAGAGCACGCCGACAACAACGCCCACCGTCGTTCCCATCATGGCGCCCATCTTGAACTTCTCGAAGTTTGAGGGCTGCTGCTGGTGCATCTGCTGCATTTGCTGGACTGGAGGCATCGTCGTAGTGTTAGTCTGGGCTGTTGGTGTTAATGGCTGGTGGTTAGTCTAAATGGTGGTGTTACTAGGCCTTTTTTTTCTTTTCATTCCTTACCTTGCGCGCTATACAAACAGCCTAGTACAACCCGAGAACATACCACTGGGGACACAACCACAACCCGTCTGACTCTCCCTTTCTCACTGCTCCAACTGCAACGAGCCACTCAACAAGCTCCGAAAACTCTGGCCCCGTTAGCACCCCTAGATACCCCTTTAGCCCCGAGACCGTCACTCCAGGCTGCGAAAGGACCCTCAGCACCGCAACACGTACAATCTTGCGCCACAAGTCCTTGTTCACGTGCCCTTCAACATCGATCCAGACTCTGGAACAGGCAGGACCAGCTGGAACAACAACACCACGATCTCCCTTGCCCCTGATCCCGTCTCCAGGAGCCAAAATGATGTCACAGTCGAGCTTCTCTCGCTCCAATGTACGTGCACCGTAGCCAACAAGCACCTCCTTTCTGTAGTGGTCCACACGTGTGATGTCCAGTGATCCGTCCTTGACAAGCTCTAGCAGAGGCACCATCAACGCGTTGTCAAACACTGGGTCCAAGACAAGCCCCTTCTTCTCACCACCCAGCTCTTTCAGCAGCTCCTGGAACTGTCCAACCTTCTCAAGTGAAAAGTCATACGTGTTGTTCTCCTCCAACATACTTGTCAGACGGTCTCCAAGTGCAACGGTACCACTTTCACCTTCTCCATTGGTGGCATTGAGAACAACAATCTCCTTCTTGCGCGTCATCTGCAAAAACACTGCATTGACCTCGTCTTCAGAGTACCCGTCAAACACAGACAGCTTCTTGATGTCGACCTTCTTACCACTGGCAAGCACTGCAATGATGATCCGTCTGATGACTGCCTCTTTGGTAACACCAGCATCTTCAGCCTCCTCCTCCTCCTCCTCCTCCTTCTTCTCATCGTAGGTGAACACACTGTTGACCAGGTACTGCTCCTTCTGCACCATCGAGTTGTAGTCATACTGCAGCGTAGCCCATCCTTTGCTCACCGGCTTGACAAAGTTGTACTCCCTGCGGTTCTCCTCCACATCGACATACAACTTCTCACTCGAATCATCCACAGTTCCAAGCAACTGATGGTCCGCCCAGAGATCCAACAACACGCGTAGGTTCAACTCCTCAATGTCCTTCAAATCGACACGGCCTTCACCAACAGCACTCAGCACAAGCTTCTTCCACGTACGTCTTGCGGCACCAACACCACTAGGTCCCATCATAGTCCGGATACGTGGCCATGTGGTCTTGAGCTCATCAGCACTGTGGCCATCGAACAACTGCGAGATCCGGCCCCAGTCAATAATGTTCTCGTTGACAGTCTTGCAGATGATAACAGCTTTGAACAACAACATCATCTTCTCACTGTTCAAAGCTGTGCTGCGTCTCTTGCGTCCAGTGCTGGTGACCAGCTTCCGAGGAGTAGCAGCAGTGTTGTCCTGATGCATCTGGGATCTCTTGCGCTTAGGAACCTTGATCTCACCGTCATTGGAACTCTTCTTAGGCTTTGGACCTCTCTTCTTCGGCTCTGGAACTTTTGCAAAGATCTCAGCAGCAGTGGCATCTGGATTGGCCCTTGCTATGGCCTTGACACGTCCAGTAGACGCTTTGACACCGTTCTTCCCAGCAGCGAGTGCGAGGGCAGCAGAAGCGGCAGCAGCGGTGATGTCAGCAGGGATCTTCTTCTTCTGTTTCTGTTCAGCCTTGATCTTCTGTTGTTGCTGCTGTTGTTGCAACTGGTACCGGTGTGGGTTCGTGAACTCGGTGCGCAGCTCTTGGTCAAAGAAGTCCATTTCGACACCGGTAACCTCGTCAATCTCCCGATATTGGTGTCCCTTGAGTTTGCGACTTGACAACAACATCGTCTTGACCGAGTCAACAACTTCTCTTGAGGCATTGGTACTGATCAGCAGACTCACAACGGTGAATGTACTCACCTCGTCATCATCAGAGACATACTCGTCATCGTCATCACGGACGTCAGGGATTTGCACTTCTTCGACATACACCTTCTTCTGATCGATCAACGACTTGATATCCTTGCGGAACGTCTTGCGGTCAGTCATCACGCCCAACTCCTCACACACATCCTGGTACAGCTTGAAACAGTCTTCACGAACACCATCGGAGTCTTCAAGAACACGCAACAGTGCAGAAAGACGTTCAATGGACTTGAACGAGTGGCCTTGAAGATCGGCAATCACAAGCTTCTCAGACTCAACGGGCTCAACCTTGATCACATCCTCGTCAGCGTCGACTGTCTTCTTCCCCTTCTTGACTGGAGCTTTCTTCACTTTCGGCTTCTTCACCTCCGCCTTTGGTCTCTCCTCACCCTTGCGTGGTCTTCCCCTCTTACGCTTTGGCAGAGCACCTTCCTCAGGTGGAGTACCCACTGAGCTCACCGGAGCAGACTCACTAGTCTTGAGCAACTCCCTCATCTCTGGTGTCAGATCAGCGTGCATGCCTCTCCAGATCAGTTTCTCCTCACCTTGGTCCACCAGCACAAACGCACTCGATCCAAACGGCTTCTGGTGCTTCTTGTTCATCGCGTCGATGGTGTTCCCAGTTGGCTTGTACTCTGGCAACGACGCACCTTGCGGGTCCTGTGGCTGACTCGAGAGTGCGAGCAAGTGTGGACGCGTCAGGTATCGGTAGAACTTGACACGTCCTTGGAAGTCATAGTGACGGATGATGGCATAGTTGGCCATGTGTGGGAGGAACTTACCAGCGGTGAAGCGTTCGGTCCAGCGTGCAAACAAACGTTTGTAAGAAGGTCCAAAGACGGTGTTGGCGAGGTATGTGGATGAACAGCCTGTGGTGCCTGTGGTGTTGATGATTTCGTACATCTGGTTCTGGGTCGGGTAGAACCTGTTCAGCAGTGGTGTTGCGGTTGTGTTCTCCGATGTGGCGAGGACTTGGAGGTTGACGACACTCTTCAAGGATGATGTTGGTTCGTCATCGTCGAGTTCTTTCAACTGGTCATCAACGAGTCCGTCGTTGAACTCATCATCGTCATCATCGTCGCCATCTTCGTCATCTTCGTCCTGTTCGATATCGTCTGAACCGTTCCAGACAAAGTCCTTGAGGTACTTGAGTGAGCGGAACTTCTTGGTAGGCGTCACTGGAGAGACAACGAGAACCTTGGTGATGAAGCCAGCTTCTTGGAGATAGGTGACAGTGGACTTGAACATGACTTTGAGTCGAGGGTTTTTGTCCATCTCGAGTTCACGTCTGAGATCGTTTGCCTGTCTGATGCCGTTCTTGGCTGCCTTGAGGACAGTGACGATTCGTTCTCTGATCTCACGGAGGTTGACGGTGACAGTGTTTGTCTTGGCCGCGAGTGCAGAGGAGTCTGTACTGGATGGATCAAAGAATCTGTTGAGGATGAACAAAGAGAGGGTGCGACCCGTTCTGAGGATGGACACCTTCTTGATGAAATGGGAGATGCTCTTGATTCTCGAAGTCAAGCTTCGGTTGTCCTGTCCTGTGGCTCTGATGATCTCAACGGAGTCAAGACCGACGGCACGACTCTGAGCAATGGCAACAAGAAGTTCAAAAGCACGCGCACCAATGGGGTTGTTCTGCTTAGGGGAGCCAGTGAGGGCGATCCAGTGGAACTCTTCGGAAAGCTTGATCTTGAGATCAGCAGCCTCTTCAAGATTGGATGGGTGGGTCACAGATTGACCATCAGCATTGACAAAAACGATGTTTGGGTTGCCCTTGAGCCAGGAGTAGAGGATTGTTTGGTAGAGTGGTTTGTTTACCATGGGGACTTGGTCAGCGAGGAGTTCCCAGACACGTGACCAGGGGACACCGGCACTTCCCTCGAAGGAGAGGACCTCCAGCACGAGGTCGACAACGGCGTCTGGATGAAGGGCCATTGCTGGGTGTTTGGGGTGTTTGGGGGTTGTTTGGGGTTGTTTGGTGTTTGGAGTGTTGTTGGTGTAAATTCGGAAATGTTTTGGTGCTGGCGGGAGTCGAACGGGCGCGCCTCAGGACAATAAGCCGGGTAACCCTTGGAGTGGGAGATGGTTCTGTTCAGGGACTGGAGGTGCCTAAAATAGACAGAACTAGTGAGAGCACACAAACCATCACTCAACCAATAAACAACAACTGCCTCTACAGCCACTCACAGCCCGAACACCACCAACTGTCAGCACCCGAACACCACCTCAACCCCTTTTTTTTCTTTTTTCCGCCGAATCACGTGGTCTGCAGCTCATCGCCCGTGCTTTCTTTTTCTGTCCCGAAGTGCGGCCCCAACCGCCTTTTCCGCTCACTGAGGGCCCTTCTCTATAAAAAAAAATTTTTCTCGCACTTTTTCCTCCCCAGCACCAACTCCAGCACGAACACCAACAACCTCCCACCGCACAATGGCTGACTCCAAGCAAAGTGTCGAGGTGCTCTCCGAGCTCTTCCAGAAGTTGTCTGTTGCCACCGCCGAGGACCGTGACGCTGCTGCCACCAACGTCGCCTCCTTCCTCAACGGGTCCATCATCGAGCACGATGTCCCAGAGACCTTCTTTGCTGAGTTGAAGAAGGCCGTCGCAGACAGCAAGTCCGCTCTCAACGCCATCGAGGCCGTCCGCCACATCGCCTCCACCAACAACTTGTCTCCATCCGTCGAGCCATTCATTGTTGCCCTCGTCCCACTCATCTCTGAGAAGGCTGGTGACAAGAACAAGGAGATCCACACCGCCTCTTCCGCTGCCCTCAAGGCCATCGCCACCGCCATCGACCCATGCGCTGTCAAGGCTATCTTGCCACACTTGGTTGATCGTCTGGCTGCCACCAACAAGTGGCAGGAGAAGGTTGCCATCCTTGGCGCCGTCTCTGCTCTTGTCGAGCACGCTGAGGAGCAGGTCGCCCTCAGAATGCCAGAGCTTATCCCAGTCCTCTCTGAGGCCATGTGGGACACCAAGAGTGAGGTTATGAAGGCTGCTACCGCCACCATCAACACCGCCACCAAGACCGTCCACAACAAGGATATCGAGCAGTTCATTCCAAAGTTGATTGAGTGTATTGCTCAGCCATCCCAGGTCCCAGAGACTGTCCACATCCTCGGTGCCACCACCTTTGTTTCTGAGGTCACCACCGCTACCTTGTCCATCATGGTCCCATTGCTCTCCAGAGGTTTGGTTGAGCGTGACACCGCCATCAAGCGTAAGGCTGCCGTCATTGTTGACAACATGTGTAAGCTTGTCGACGACCCACAGGTTGTTGCTCCTTTCATCTCCAAGTTGCTCCCAGCTCTTAAGGCCAACTTCTCCACCATTGCCGACCCAGAGGCCCGTGAGGTTACCCTCAGAGCCCTCAACACTTTGAGAAGAGTTGGTACCATTGGTGAGGACGACGCCATCCCAGAGGTGTCCAACGCTGGTGACCAGGCTATCACCAAGAAGGAGTTGCAGAACATCTTCACTGAGGCCAAGGTTGAGGTTGCTGACAGATTCGACATCGTCTTCAACTACGCTGCCTACATTGCCGGTGACTTGATCGACGAGAGAGTCATTGACCAGGCTGCTTGGTACGAGCACTTGACCAACTACCTTACCGTGTTCTTGCACGAGAAGGAGGCCAAGGCTCACATTGACGAGTGGAGAAAGCGTGCCATTGACAACATCCCACAGCCACCATCCTTTGAGGATGAGGACGACGAGGGTGAGGACTTGTGTAACTGTGAGTTCTCCCTCGCTTACGGTGCTAAGATCTTGTTGAACAAGACCCAGTTGAGACTCAAGAGAGGTAGAAGATACGGTCTCTGTGGTCCAAACGGTGCTGGTAAGTCCACCTTGATGAGAGCTATTGCCAATGGTCAGGTTGAGGGTTTCCCAACCCAGGACGAGTGTCGTACCGTTTACGTTGAGCACGACATTGACGGTGTCCACGCTGAGACCACTGTCACTGACTTTGTCTTCAACGACCCAATCATTGACGTCTCCAAGGAGGAGATTGAGAACAAGTTGAGAGAGTTCGGTTTCTCTGAGGACATGATCAAGATGGACATCCACAACCTCTCTGGTGGTTGGAAGATGAAGTTGGCCTTGGCCAGAGCTGTCTTGAAGAACGCTGACATTTTGTTGCTCGATGAGCCAACTAACCATTTGGACACTGTCAACGTTGCTTGGTTGGTCGACTACTTGAACACTTGTGGAATCTCTTCCATCATTGTTTCCCACGACTCTGGTTTCTTGGACAATGTCGTTCAGTACATCATCCACTACGAGGGTTTCAAGTTGAGAAAGTACAAGGGTAACCTCTCTGAGTTTGTCAAGAGAGTCCCATCCGCCAAGTCCTACCACGAGCTTGGTGCCTCCGACTTGGAGTTCTCCTTCCCAGAGCCAGGTTTCCTTGAGGGTGTCAAGACCAAGCAGAAGGCTATTGTCAAGGTCTCCAACATGACCTTCCAGTACCCAGGTACCGTCAAGCCACAGATTCAGGATGTCACTTTCCAGTGTTCCTTGTCTTCCAGAATTGCCGTCATTGGACCAAACGGTGCCGGTAAGTCCACTTTGATCAACGTGTTGACCGGTGAGTTGCTCCCAACTGAGGGTGAGGTTTACGTTCACGAGAACTGTCGTATTGCCTACATCAAGCAGCACGCCTTTGCTCACATTGACTCCCACTTGGACAAGACCCCATCTGAGTACATCCAGTGGAGATTCCAGACCGGTGAGGACAGAGAGACCATGGACCGTGCTTCCCGTGTCATCAACGAGAACGATGAGCAGGCCATGAACAAGATCTTCAAGATTGAGGGTTCTCCAAGACGTATTGCCGGTATCCACGCCAGAAGAAAATTCAAGAACACCTACGAGTACGAGTGTTCTTTCCTTCTCGGTGACAACATCGGTATGAAGACTGAGAGATGGGTTCCAATGATGACCGTTGACAACGCTTGGTTGCCAAGAGGTGAGCTTGTTGAGACTCACTCCAAGATGGTTGCCGAGGTTGACATGAAGGAGGCTTTGGCTTCCGGTCAGTTCAGACCATTGACCAGAAAGGAGATTGAGGTGCACTGTGCCATGCTTGGTCTTGAGACTGAGTTGGTTTCCCACTCCAGAATCAGAGGTTTGTCCGGTGGTCAGAAGGTCAAGTTGGTGTTGGCTGCTTGTACTTGGCAGAGACCTCACTTGATTGTCCTTGACGAGCCAACCAACTACTTGGACCGTGACTCTCTCGGTGCTTTGTCTAAGGCCCTCAAGGCTTTCGATGGTGGTATCATCATCATTACTCACTCTGCTGAGTTCACCCAGGACTTGACTGAGGAGGTCTGGGCCGTTGTTGACGGTAGAATGACTCCATCTGGTCACAACTGGGTTGCTGGTCAGGGTGCTGGTCCAAGAATCGAGAAGAAGGAGGACGAGGAGGACAAGTTCGATGCCATGGGTAACAAGATTTCCGGTGGTAAGAAGAAGGCTAAGCTTTCGTCCGCGGAGTTGAGAAAGAAGAAGAAAGAGAGAATGAAAAAGAAGAAGGAGCTTGGTGACGCTTACGTCTCCTCTGACGAGGAGTTCTAAGTGTGTTTGTGACCTTTGGAGGTGCTCAAACTTGGTTGGTGTTTGTACTTGACGTTTCTGATGAGTGGCAGCGAGTCAGTTTTGGTTTGGTTGATGCCTGAAGCCGGGTTTGGGTTCTTTTGGTTGTCATTTTATGCACTGCTTCACTTAGATTTTTGTTGTTTGGCATTGGGCTCTCTATATATATTTGCTCTTGGGCAGGTTTCTAATTCTAATCAGCTATGTTGTTTCTTGATCTTGGTGTAGCTGAGCCATTTGTTGAAGTGGTGATGGTTTCAATGGGTGATCAGGGGCTCGCTAAGCCACCGTTAAGCACCACAAATAACCCCGTAAAAGCCGGTTCTTTCCACCAACCAAAGCACAACACACTGTAAGACTGCACATAACTAGTAACTACACCATGACCACCGCATTGGTTTCCTGATATGTCTCTACTGTAGTCAGTATCGCCGAGTTTGGGCCACTGCGCGAAAGTGTACGTAAGAGATCCTCGTTTGCCACTTTGTTATCTCTCTCTTCACCAAATAGCACCATCTCTGAACCAGATCTCACACAAACGGCCAATTCCTGGATGTTCAGACCTCTTTCTAAACAAATTCTCCAGCACAGACAACATCTCCACAGAAACATGCACATCCAATCGATTCCTATGCGCTGGAGAAGCGGCGACAACTACGCCTATCTCCTCACGGACTCAACTACCAAGGCCTCATGGTTGATCGACCCAGCGTACCCAAAGGATATCCCAGAATCATCATTCGATGGGCTTGACGTCACTGCTATTGTGAACACTCATCATCATGCTGATCATTCGGGCGGAAACCCAACATACAAAGAGAAGTTTGGCGTCCAGGTCATTGCGGGCCGTGACTCGCCACTGGTGGAGTATACTCCGGCTCATCTCGAGAAACTGACCTTGGGAAAGGACCTTGAGATTACTGCTATCCATACGCCATGCCATACTCAGGACTCGATTTGTTACTTTGCGGAGGACAAGAGCACTGGCGAGAGGGCCGTGTTCACTGGAGACACACTCTTCACTGCTGGATGTGGACGTTTCTTCGAGGGGACACCAGCGGAGATGCTTGAGAGTTTGGGCAAGTTGGCCAAGTTACCAGGTGATACTGTGGTCTACACAGGACACGAGTACACCAAGAGTAACGTTGCTTTTGCACAGTCTGTGATGACGAGCAGTGCCCTTGACAAGCTCGACAAGTTCTGCCAGGAGAACGATGTTACCACTGGGAAGTTCACCATCAAGGACGAGCTTGAGTTCAACCCATTCATGAGATGTGATGACGAGAAGATCAAAGCCAAGTTGAATGTGTCCGATGATGCAGAGTTGATGGGGTTGCTGAGACAGCTCAAGAACAACTTCTGAGAGCCTAGGAAACGCCATGTTATTTATTTTGACTACATTCACAACAGTAGAATCGATGAGAGGATCAATTGATCTATACAAAACCAGAAGAAGGATGTCGGAAGCCCAAAGGATCGTGCAGTCATGCAAAAGACTGGTTGAAACCCATCGAGACCTCTGCGCCCACAAATGACAGGGCACGTGAGACGTTCTTTTGACTCTGCTGTCCACACCTTTGACTCATGGAAGAGGAAGCCTCAAAGATTCTAAATGTTCAGAGTAATTCTATTTTATCTATCTGAAGAAAGGAAAAGAGAAAAGGGCGTGTTCAAAGGGAGAAAGGGAGAGAAGCGTTGAAAAGTTTTTATAGCTCATGGCCGAGCTCAGGGGGTGTCCGGGTGCTTACGTCATTTGCTTGATTACATAACTGCTGACACATCACCGCGAATTGCACTGTGGAACATATCGGAACAAGTCACAGGGCCGCCACCACTTTCCACAAAGAGCAACGATTGAGGACAGCAATTGCGTGCGAAGAGACTTTACAATGGCCAAGAAACAGATCAAGAAGGAAGAGGTTGAAGGTGAGATTCTGGACGATGTGTTGTCCGATGACGAGAAGGCCCCAGTTGCCGTGAAGGAGGACGAGGAGGAGGTTAAGGAGGTCAAGGAGGAGGTCAAGGAGGACGTTAAGGAGGAGGCCCAGCCAGAGGTCAAGGAGGAGTCCAAGCCAGAGGTCAAGGAAGAGTCCAAGCCAGAGCCACCTCAGAAGGACGACACCCCACCTCCAAGACCAGCCAGACCACCAACACCACGCCAGCAGGCACTCAAGTCTCTTCAGGAGGCGTTCCCATCCGTTGAGGAGAAGTACATCCAGTCACACTTGATTGCCTCCGGATACAACTTGGAGCAGGCCTTCAATGCCTTGTTGTACTTGTCCGACCCTGAGAACTTCAACTTGGACGAAGTTGTACCAGCCTCTGAGGCCGCAAAGAACATTGCCAGTGCCATGGAGCAGCCAGCACCATCATTGCCACAGCGCCGTTTGACACAGATGGAGGAGGACGAGTTGCTTGCCAAGCGCTTGGATGAGGACTACAGACGCAAAGCTGAGCGTCGTGCTAGAAGACAGAGCGATATGAGAAGACAGAGAACTGAAGGCGGTGCTGACTCTGAGGACGAGGACGACAACCCAATCCAGAACTTTGTCGAAAAGGATCTTCCACAGATCAAGGAGCAACTGACTAAGAACTTGGAGGAGACGAAGAATAAGTTCAACACTTGGGTTAGTGGGTGGAAGAAGCAGTACAGCACTGCGCAGCAGGATCTGAACAACCGCAACATCAAGAAGCAGATGCGCAGTGAGTTTGACGACGAGCCAGAGGAGGTTGATTTGCAGAAGTTCCACGGAATCAAGCTCAGTGATGACACTGAGGAGGTGAAGCCAAAGACTCCTGCCAGAAACAGATCTGGCTCTACTGACTTGTACGGAACTCCAAAACACAAGGAGGATACAACAACCACACAGGCTGTTGATGAGAAGAAGGGTAAGAAGAAGTCTTCTGCTGAAGAAGAAGACGACTTCTTGTTGAGTGACTGATTGGAATGGAATGAGTGTTTATGTATGCGATGAATTGATACTTTTGGACTGTGAAGATGTAGATCAGGGAATCCGTCGAGGAGATCTGCATGAGCTATTGTGAAAGGTTCATCTAAGTTAACGACTGTATATATTCGAAATCTGGTGGAAGCAGCAACAAAGAGATCCATCCAGAGCTATACAATCAAGGCCATTCTCAGAATCACAGTGAGAGGCTTTTTACCATGCAGCGTCAGAGGCTTAGAAGAAGGCCAAAGCAACGACGGCACCAAGGATACCAACAGCACCAGTGGTGAGCTTACCAGCAGCACCCTCGAAGGTGGAGGTGATAGCTGCGGTGGTGACGTTGGAGGAGTTACCAGAAGAGGCAGAAGTGGTCTCAGTGGCAGAAGTGTCATAGACAGTGGAGGCACCGTAGATGGTGGAGTAGACCTTTGCGGTCTCGGTGAGGGTGGACTCAGACTCGGACTCAGAGGTGACGACAGCGACAACAGAGGAAGAGACGGCAGCTGGGACGACGGTGGAGGTGGTTGAGGAAGAGACAACAGCTGGAGCAGAAGAAGCAGCAGAAGCAGCGGAGGAAGAAGCAACAGCGACTGGAGCAGAGGAAGAAGCAACAATTGGAGCAGAGGAAGAAGCAACAACTGGAGCAGAAGAGGAAGCAATGACTGGAGCAGAGGAAGAGACGACGACTGGGGCAGAAGTGGCCTCAGGGGTCTCAGAAGTCTCAGTAGAAGCGGTCAACGGACAGTAGGTGGTGTAGATGGTCTCGACATTGTCAACGGTGAGGGTAACGACGGAGACACCGGTGGTGACAGCAGTCTCAGAACAAGCGTTGTTGGAGCAGGAGGTGATGGTGAGAACGGTGGTGGACTCGTCCTCGACGATGACGGTGGAGGTGCCGTTGGAGTACTGAGCCTGGGCAACCATGATGGAAGCGGCGAGGGTGAGAGCGGTGGAGGCAGAGAACATCATTGTAATGGATAGGTGGGTTTGCAAGTGAGCGACTAGGGTGAGTTTTTGAGTAGAGCGTGTGTGTCTGTGGACTGGGGAGCGAGGTAAGAGAGGAGAATCTGTGAGAAAGAGCAGCGGATGGGCCAGGCTTTATACATTTTCGTGTTATGAGGCTCGACAAGGCGCTCCACACCGCAATTAGGCGGATCAGCAGCAAACCGTGTCGGTTGTCTGTTGTTTGTTGACATACCGAAGCGAGGAGTGCGCAGACGCATGAGCTTATTTGGCAAAAAAAGGGGGGACACTACGTCTCCCGGCGTTGGAGGGCGGTGGAAAGAGGAGGGAAAGTGCCAGAGAGTCGTCCTTATACAGAGTGAGCCAGCATACAGAAAGCACTCACTATACCCTCGAACATCCTTCCAATACCTCTCAATCAACCCCTGCTCGTACGCGTGTTTCCAGATCAGAGACGCGGGATCAGAGACAGCAGCCCCAGAGCGCGGAATGCTCAAGCCACAGCCCACAGCCCACTACTGCGGTCCTCGGCGACGGAATCTTGCGAGGAGTCCAGGCTTCAAGGGGAATTCGCACATCGTGGTTTGAATGGTGGTATGGCCGCATTGTTATCTGCTTTTGCTGCTCGTTGGTTGGTACGTTGCACATCCTTCCCTTCTTGTCAAATGCGGCCAGATCGGGAAGGCCACTCTGCTCGAGGCCATTGATGTAGCAGTCATCTCCAAAGTGATCTAGATGATTGGATTTCCAGTCCGTGATTGTGTAAGCCTTGTCGGTACACAGTCACAAGCCCTTGCACTGCACTTTCAAGAGCAAACATGAAGGAACTAGCATATATGGTGGATCTTGGATCTGGCTCGAACAGGATCCAGGATCCAGGATCTCGATGTGGTATGGACAGTCATGACAGTAGTGCTATATATATCCTCTACAGCAGGCTATTTTCAAAAAAGACACTCGGTCAACGTGTATGGTGTACTGTGTATGTAGTGATCCATAACTGGCCGAGGCCGAGGAGTCTGTATGCAAAATATGATCAAGTCGTAGCGGTCGTAACAAAGAAAGGTCAACTGGACCCAAAGAGCAGTTGGTTGTTGTGTGTGTGCTCAAAGCAGGAGGAGGTATTGCTTGTGTCCTGCACAGCATGCCCCCATGGACACCTTGAATGAGTAGTTCAGCCCAAAACTCTGGTCTCGATGACCTTGGTTGGGAAGAACTGGTTGTTTGGAGCCACAGCAGTTGGCGTCAGCGTTGGGAAGGATGTGGAAGAGTAGTACTCAGAGACTGATGCTGGCTCAGGTGCTGTTGCTGTTGGTAGCGGCTGGGCGGAGGCGAGGGCAAAGAGAGCGAAGACGAAGTAGAAGTTCATTGTGTAAAGGAGTGTGGGGTGTAAAGAGTGTAAAGAGTGTGAAGGAGTGTAGAGAACGGAAGACGGAAGGATGTGTCCTGCTTATGTAGTGTTTGATGGTGGGCTGTGTGTTCCTGAGAGAGCTTCAGGACGGAACAGATTGTAAACACCCGAGCCGTCTGCTCCGTTTATATAAAGCCATTAGTACAGTTCAGGGGGGCAGTGCGGTGACGTCTTGAAAGTTTCAAAGGGGCTGCGTGTTGATGTTTGAAACGCGTCTGAAACCGCGCCTGGCCAACAAGTGTAAACAAACGACGGACACAAATGTTTTACGCTAGTATTTGGGGTGATGGGGTAGTTTAAGAAAGTTTTAACTCCAGAATACTAATCGATGATGTATGTTTACCCTATGTACCGCTTTTCAGCTTTGAAATAGCACCACTAGCGGCCCCAGTGCCTTGAACAAGCGGGGCCTTCCATTCCGACCACGTGACTTTCACGTGACCCACCTCGGCCTGTCCCTGTGTGGCAAACAGCAAAAATAACCGAACAACAAACCGAGCTCGTGTGGCGTAATGGCAACGCGTCTGACTTCTAATCAGAAGATTCTGGGTTCGACCCCCAGCATGAGTGCTCTGTTTCGTCTTTTTTTGGCTGCCCTCCGCGAAAGTCGTGCCCGTACCAGGCTAATCAGATGACCCGCTCAGGGCTGGCAGCTGACGGCTTCGAATTAATGGCTGCAGTTGCGCATAATTTATGGGGTTCACCGTTCACGCCCCCCAACAACTTCCATCTTTTGGCCCCAACACCGTCTTTCACCAGCTTTCTCCACAGGCTTTTGATCCACAGCCTCCTTTTCCCCCACCAATTGATTCTAAGGACCACGCAATGGCCTCCACGACACAGTCTTCCGAGCCTGACCACCCTTCTGTCCCCGCCTCGGTCCAAGGAGCTGTCAACGGCGACCCATGGCTGACTCCCTTTGCCAACGAGCTCGCCAACAGAAGAGCCACCGCAGACAACTGGCTCAAGACATTCGACGAAGCAGAGGGCGGTATCCTCAACGTTGCTAACAGTT
Organism: Petasospora veronae; assembly: GCA_030563065.1. NCBI lineage: Eukaryota > Fungi > Ascomycota > Saccharomycetes > Phaffomycetales > Wickerhamomycetaceae > Petasospora > Petasospora veronae. Next base: position 276,682 of record JAKUBA010000004.1, on the reverse strand, counting down.
ACAAGTCGTACGGCCTCCACGAGGACGAGTCAGGGGTGCACTACAAGGAATGGGCACCCAACGCCCAACAGGCCTTCCTCGTTGGTGACTTCAACGATTGGCAAAAGACGACAGAATTGACCAAGGACGCCTATGGGAACTTCTCCATCACCCTCCCAAAGGGCACGATTCCACACGACTCACGGGTCAAGATCGTCCTCAGATTGGCATCTGGGGAGGAGTTGTACAGACTCCCTGCTTGGATCACTCGTGCCACTGCCCCACCAAAGGAGTCTGAATCGGTCTCGTACGAGGCAAGATTCTGGAACCCAACAGAGACATACCAGTTCAAACACCCACGTCCTGCTCCGAGTGAGAGTCTCAGGATCTATGAGGCCCATGTTGGTATCTCTACCCCAGATCCACGCATTGGTACCTACAAGGAATTCACCCAGAACGTCCTTCCAAGAATCAAAGACCTTGGATACAACACGATCCAGCTCATGGCTATCATGGAGCATGCATACTATGCCTCATTTGGATACCAGATTACCTCCTTCTTTGCAATCTCTTCGAGATATGGTACACCAGAGGACCTCAAGGAGCTCGTTGACACAGCCCACTCTATGGGAATTGTCGTCCTGCTGGACATGGTGCACTCTCACGCTTCGAAGAACGTCGATGACGGTTTGAACAAGTTTGACGGTTCCGACTACCAGTATTTCCATGCTGGTGGGAAGGGTGACCACCCACTCTGGGACTCAAAGCTTTTCAACTATGGCAAATACGAGGTGCTCAGATTCCTCTTGTCCAACCTGAAGTTCTACTTGGATGTATACAAGTTTGACGGATTCAGATTCGATGGTGTCACCAGTATGCTTTACTTGCACCACGGTGTTGGTGCCGGTGGTGCCTTCTCCGGTGACTACAACGAGTACCTCCATGAGAACTCTGCTGTTGACAAGGAGGCATTGACCTACATGATGCTCGCCAATGACTTGGTCAGCCAAGTTGCTGAGATTGAGAAGACAAAGTTCACAACCATTGCTGAAGACGTCAGTGGTATGCCTACCCTCGGTGTCTCCCGTCAGGACGGTGGTGTTGGCTTCGACTACAGACTCGCCATGGCCTTGCCCGACATGTGGATCAAGCTTCTCAAGGAGAAGTCAGATGAGGACTGGGACCTCAATATGATTGTCCACACGTTGACCAACAGACGTTATGCGGAGAAGGCAATTGGATACTGTGAGTCCCATGACCAGGCTTTGGTCGGCGACAAGACCCTTGCGTTTTGGCTGATGGATGCTGAGATGTACACCAATATGAGTGTCCTGTCTCCATTGACTCCGGTCATTGATCGTGGTATGGCCCTCCACAAGCTGATCCGCTTGGTGACCCACTCCCTCGGTGGTGATGGATACTTGAACTTCGAAGGTAACGAGTTTGGCCATCCTGAGTGGTTGGACTTCCCAAATGTCAACAACGGAGACTCATACCACTACGCCAGAAGACAGTTCAACTTGATTGACAATGACTTGTTGAGATACAAGTTCCTGTATCAGTTTGACAAGGCCATCCAGCACACTGAGGCAAAGTACGGCTGGTTGCACAAGAAGGACCAGTATATCTCCCTCAAGCACGACTCCGACAAGGTGTTGGTCTTTGAGAAGGGTGGACTGCTCTTCATCTTCAACTTCCACCCATCCAACAGTTACACTGACTACAGATGCGGTATTGACGTGCCGGGCAAGTACAAGATCGTCCTCAACTCCGACGCTGAAGAGTTTGGTGGCCACAACAGAGTTGCTGCTGACCAGGAGTTCTTCACCACGGACTTGTCCTGGAACGACCGAGCAAACTACATCCAGGTGTACATCCCAAACCGTGTTGTGCTCGTCCTTGCCCGTGTCGCTTAGGGCCCCCCACACACACTTCTACGTCTTCTGCGCAAGTCCGCTTTCTCATTTATTTCCCCACTGACCCACCACTTTGCATGCGCTATCGCATTGAACACAAAACACGAACTTGCTATCACTCACTTGCATCCGAATACAAATATGTCCTTACAAAAGAAGATCGTAGCGTAGAAAGCGGGGGTAAGTAGCGCAGTGCCCGAACCAGGGTTACGCAGCCCCGGCGTATTTTGAGAGGAAATGAAAAACCTGCGATGAGCTCTCTGCTTCTGGAGATACCACCAAAACTAGTACAAAAGCACTCAAATTACACCAAAACTGCTCGCCATGTCGGATAAACAGAACCAGCTTCTGCGTCTTGATCTTCTTGAGGCCGAGTTCGCCCAGAAACCGACTCGTTACCACCGCACAAAGGCCCTGATGAGAGCAAAGGGCAAGAACAAAGCCAACTTGCTCCCAGCATCATCAGAGGAAGCTCTCCAGGAGATTGAAGCTCTCAAATCAGATATCTTCGCAAAGAAGCTCCATGGATCACTTGTCAAGTACACAAGAGTCATCAAGAAGACGATAAAGTCTGCAACAAAGGACAAGAAGACGAAAGAGGCCGAGAAGACATTCCTCGAGTCTCTTGACACCGAACAGATCTCCAACACACGCATTGTCAAGCTCGTCTCTTCAATCTTCAACTTGAATGCAAAGAAGTTGGCCACTGACAAGTCGTCCAAGCCCTCATACATCCCACAGTGGATTGCTGATGCCCTTGTGGACAAGACCTCCAAGTTCAACCCATCTCGCTTCTACAACGACATGTCCAACGAGGAGAGAAACTGGTACTCCAAGCTGACCAACCACAAGGATATCCGTGAAGTCGTCGACATAATCGAACCCAGCTTCAAGATCATCCTTGGGCCAGTGAAGAAGGAGCAGCAGTTGAAGGATATCGAGGATGTGCAAACCAGTGAGTCGGAGTCGGAGGAGGCTGACTCCGAAGAGAGCGGGAGCGATGAGGAGACTGACAACTTCGATGTGGAGGATGCCGACAATGCATTCTCTGAGTTTGACAAGTATTTGGCTGGTACTGATGACGAAGATGACGAGGATGTCAGATTCGATCCAACGATAGACTACAACCAAGTGACAGATGAGGAGCCTTCTGATGAGGAGCAGTCCGATGAAGAGGAACAGGATGACTTCTTTGACTTTGATGCGGATGAGAAGAAGGCCAAGAAAGAAAAGAAGGAGAAGAAGGAAAAGACTGACAAGAAGAGCAAGAAGGAAAAGACTGACAAGAAGAAGAAGGCTGTTCTTCCTGAGCTCCAAGGTGGTTTCATTTCTGCTTCTGATGACTCGGACGTTGAGGACGACAAGATGGTCCAGGAGGTCACAGGCGCAGTGAAGAAGAACAGAAGAGGCCAGAGAGCTCGTCAGAAAATCTGGGAGCAGAAGTTTGGAAGAGGTGCCAACCATTTTAAGAAGGAGAAGGAGGAAAGACAGAGGATGAGTGAACAGAAGCAGCGTGAATGGGAGGAGAGAGAAGCCAAGAGACAGGCTAAGATTGCAGAGATGACTGGTGCCAATGCATCGTCGCTTGGAGAGAGAAAGGCAACACCTACATCCGGTTCTGCTGCTGTTTTGTCTGCCGTCAATGCCACTAAGGCCCTGCATCCATCCTGGGAGGCTAAGAAGAAGCAGGACGCTGCTCTCAAGAACGTCAAGTTCCAGGGTAAAAAGGTTACTTTCTGAGAGAACTGTGGCTTTACATGACAATGATAGATCGATTTTGATTCTTATTGAGTAGTATGCCCCAAAAGCAGAGCGTTGGTGGTGTTGATCCCCCCAGAGCGAGACGGGCCATCGCATTTTTTTCACCGCCCATACATAACCCAGTACATCACCATATTGAGCACTTATCCTCAAGGGAACAAGACCATTCACACTCTCATCATGTCTAAGGAAGCAGCTGAGGCACCCGACAACACGCTGAGAGTCTCAAACAAGCGCAGAAAACGTGAAGCTGACGGGAAGCAGAAGGAACGTCTCCAGTGCGAGTTCATCATCAAGGCGAAGAACAAACAGTGCCCACTCACGCGAGGCAAGGACGTCCAGTACTGTGCCGAGCACCTGAAGAAGAAGGAAGGAGACGTCAGAATCAAGTGTCCTGTTGATCCTCGTCACACGGTCTGGTCACGGGAAGTCAAGGGCCACTCGAAGAGATGTGCTGCCAAATTGGAGGAGCAGCAGGAGAAGCCATGGTTCAAGCTGAACAAGAACTGTGATGTTCCTACTAGCACAGATGGCACTGAGGAGCTGCAGATTGATTATGAGAAATGGATAGCTGTTGTCACAAAGGCATATGAACAATTCGAGCCTCTTGTCTTGGAGCAGCTCTATCATGAAGGTGTCCAAGAGCGCATCGCAGAGAAGCAGAACCAGAAGCATGCGATCCAGCAGTCCTCTCTCATCTCACACTTGGACCAGAACTCGCTGCTATCACACAACCTGAACTATATTGAGTGGGGATGTGGAAAAGCAGAGCTCTCAAGGTACTTACTGAAAAGTATCATCCACAAGGATCAAAAGGCTGCCGACTTCCTGCTCGTGGACAGATCTCCTATGAGAATGAAGCAAGATTCCAAGATGATCAGTGATGCTCAGGAGGAAAACCTCGAGAACAAGGTTTTCAGAGTTAGAATTGACATCAAAGACCTATCTGCAGATGCCGTGATCGACCAGGAGTTCAAAGATGACAAGGGTTTTGTTGGTGTCTCGAAACATCTTTGTGGAGCAGCCACTGATCTTACCATCCAGTGCATTGAGCGCAACCAAGTCTTGAGGGATCGCATGTCTGGTATGATTGTTGCCATGTGTTGCAGACACTGTTGCAACTACGCACAGTTCCCAAAGCAAGGAAAGGCGTTCCTGCTGGAGAGAGGGGTCGACGTTGTTGGGTTCAGACACTTGATGAAGTTCGCTAGTTGGGCGGTGAGTGGTGTTCGTCCTGACATGGACGAGTCTCAAGGAGCTGATCATCCAAGTGGGTTGACAATCAAGGAGAGAAAGGAGCTTGGTCTAAAGGCCAGAAGATTGATCGATGAGGCAAGAAGGGCTACGATGGAGTCGCTTGGGTTCAAGGTCAAGCTGTGCCATTACGTGCCTCAGGACATCTCTCTCGAGAACACGTGCATGATTGTTACGAAATGAATGTGAAAAAGGGGGAGATTAAATCATAGAATTAAGTGTTACGTCTAGTAGTCACCAAGCTTAGATCTTCTCAGCCTTGGCTCCGTGCTTCCAGATAGCAACGTATGGGGTGGTACCATCCTCACGGTAGTTCAAAAGAACCAACATGGCATCTGGGTCCATGGACTCACCAGTGTAGAAGTCCCAGTCGTTGAAAGAAGCAACAACCTTCTTGACGTAGGTCATAGCACCCTTCTCGAACTTCTCAACCTCATCTGGGTTGTTCTCCTGGAGGTGAGCCTTGATAGTCTTCATGTAACCCTTGATGTAGGTGAGGAAAGACTTCTTGTCAAAGGCAGTCTGCTGGAGACGGAAGGAGAAGACAACGTTGTTGACGGTAGCAGCACCACCCTCGAGGTCCTCCTCACCACCCTCAGCGGATGGGTTGGCACCAATGTCGACGTCACCGTCAGCGACAGTGATCATCTCACAGTCAGCCTCGTAGATAACACCGTCGACCTCCTTGAGGTTGTAGGCGTCAGACAAGAGCTCGTCACCAGAAATAATGTCCTGTGTGTGGTGTTAGTAATGGGATCAATTGTAGTTGGATGTGTGATGTCGGACCCCTCGAGCCAAAGATAGACTGATAACCATGTCCAAGCAGTAGCAGTGGCAGGCCCAAATGGGCTCCAAACACCACAAGAGCACAGGGGAAATTGGACAAAGACCCGACAGCCACAAACATCCGTCAGAGAGCTTCACGTACAGTGTAAATAATCATTGTGCGTTGTGCGTGGTGGGCAAGCAAAAGGTGAGAGAAGCTGTGCTGGCGAAGTTGATGAGCGAAAAAATTTTGGGCCACATGCCCAGAAAAAAAAGAAAAAAAAACCCGGTGGTTCGTGCTGATGTAAGCAAGTCCGCGAAATTGCCGGATTGGGATATGTTCCGGATTGGGATGTTTGTTTACTTTTCGAGCACTCACCTGAGATTTGAGTGAACAATTTGAGGCCGAACGCTCTTTTTGGTGCAACTTGTTGTGATTTAGCTGATCTTTGTCATTGAGGGTCCACAACGGTACGATGAAAGAGGAAAGAGGTGCTGATTGGCCAACCACGAGATGTCTTCGGACGCTTCGGCCACTTAAGTCCAAGATCTCTGCCTTCAGAACACACTGCTCCAACTTCTCGGTGTACAGAGATGATCCAGTGGATGGCGGGCATAAAAAGGAGCCAACAGCCAATGATCAAGGTGTATACGACAGTGAGGAAGAGTCAGAGGCAGTTGGAGACCGCAGTCTGAACTTGGAGGACCACATCATCAACTACCGGAAGAGCAGGACAAGCTACAAGCGACGCAAGGTGGTGGTTGATCCTGTCTACAAGGAGTACGACGTTGATCTCGAAGGATCTGAGAGCGTCCTGTCACATTCTTTGAGTGCATGGGATGCAGTGAAGCTGCAGTTTAACGACACCACATGGAGACAGTTGGACGACATCGTTGATACATTCAACCAGCTCTTCTCATCACACTGGGATATCAATGGGCCTCTGTGCAGCCTCCGTCTACGGTGTGCCTTCAAGCTCGGAATTGTGATTGGGAAGAACGACAAGGATATCAGGAATCTGCAGGACCAGATCCATGTCAAGAATGATCTCTTGGATATCTATGAAGAGCCACATACCGCTCTTTGCCGGAAGTGGGTCATGCTCGGGCACGCTCTCGGGTACTTGATTGCACATACACCGATGATCTTTGAGGTCTTGCCACTCTTGATGAACTGGGGTGTGTGCTATGGTTTGTCAGGGACGATCATTGAACTATTCGTCGAGACAAACGAGGAGAATCTACTGGAGAGGTACATTCAGCTCAAAGAGGTTGCAGAAGACTGTGGATATCAAGGCTTGGAAGAACTCATTATCAAAACCCAGGAGAGATCATCCATGTGCCCAGATATTGGTCAGCTCAGTATCATCACAGGTCTTATCCAGAGACACCACCAAGCAAACTACTTGAATTGCCTCAGCATCCTGGCTCGAATCATCGAACAGCAGTGCAATCAGATGGAGAACTCACAATCATTGGTGGAGACCATACACAGTATACAGGGCAATCAGTTACAGGTAATTGAACTTGTATCTGTGTTTGTGAGTATCATTCATCCTTCAAACGGCCACACTATTCCCTTCCTTGCTCATGTCTTCCAGTCTTGCAAGAGAGGATACAGATCATTGATCCCTGCTCTACGAGCGATGAAATCATTTCTCACTCATCAGCCACCGTCTGCAATCTCCCCATCAACCAGACTCCTGCTCAAAGTGATCTTCAAGCCTGAATACAAGATCACTGCAAGCTTCATGCGGTACGCCTCCATGATCAAGTCTGATACCAACCTCATTCTCAAGCCCACAAACACTACAACACAATACCAGAGATCAAAGATCTCTACATGTGATCTCATATAGATGAATGATAATATCAACACAAGAATCCGTTGTCCACGACGATGTTCTGCCCTGTAATGCTCTCGTTTTCCAACACTGCCATAACGGCCTTGACAACGTTCTCAATGGGAACACTCCCGCCCAGCGCAGTCTCATAGTGCAGGCCACGACCCATATCGGTGTCTGTGACGAGTCCTGGGGATATGCTGTTGCATCTCACTTGCTTTGGGCCGAGCTCCACGGCAAGAGATCTGGTGAATCCGATGAGTCCTGCCTTCGTGGCAGAGTAGACAGTGGTGCCCTTGGTACCCTTGATTCCAAGCACGGAGGAGATGTTGATGACCGAGGAGGGTCTGTTTGAGATGAGTGTTCGTGTCAGGTGTCGTGTGAGGGTGATTGGGGCTGTGAGATTGGTTGCGATGAGTTCGTTGATGTGGTCTGGCTTGGTGGTGGCAAGTAGGGAGTTTTGGGCGATGCCGGCTGAGTTGATGAGAATGCTGGATCTGCGCACTTGAGGGTCTTTGGAGAGGGATTCGAGCTGTGAAGCGTCTGTCACGTCGCATGTGATGAACGAGTGTTCTTGTGTATCACTAATTTTGGGGAGTGATGCCAGGTTTTGCTCCAGAAGCTGCTTGTTGCGTGCAACGAGAACGACGTTGGCTCCTCGTGATGCTAGCTCTGTGGCGATTGCGAGCCCGATTCCACGAGAAGAACCGGTGACAAGTGCTGTTCTTCCCGAGAGTTTGGAAGATGAGAGAAACCGTCTGAATACCAAAGACATTGCGTGGGTTGTGGGGGACTGTTGTGGTGTGCAAGAGGACCCTCGTTGTTTCCGGTGGGGGAGGGAAGAAATTGCCCCACAACTTTGCTCGAACAATCCAAACAACAACACAAAACGCCTACAAACAGCATGTTCTGGTCACTCCATCGCCCCAAAGAACCTGAAACTGAGTCTGTGAGAGAAGCAGCTCTTCTCAGCGAACTTTCCCCGCAATCACAGAGCTTCTACGCCCTCAAATCTCGCCAGCTCTCGGGCTCGTCCGTCACCTTCGAGGATCCCAAGGCCTCCACTGAGACCACTTCTGACCTCCAAAGATACAAGAGTGCACATCCACCACATGATATTCGCTACGTGAACTGTGCAGAGGTCCAGTCTGCGTTCATGGAGTGCATCCAGGCCGGCCCGTGGAAGGAGCGTCTTATGGGCTGTGACAAGTGGTCGAGGAAGGTGCAGACGTGTTTGAAGATGCAGACGGAACTGTTGGCCCAGCTGGGACTCGAGAAGGCACAGACCACTACAACATACAAGGACATTGCATATGCTGCTGACTCACTATGTGTCAAGTGGCTGGACGATTACGTGGAGGAGGAGAAGATGAGCCCGGCAATGCTTGTGGATGTGTATGACAAGAGAGACGAGATCTGGCGCAAGAAGTGAGGTGTTTATTTATCTGCTTATTTATTCTGATATTTATATGTACATATGGTCTATACACCTGATTGTTCATCCACCAGTTGCCTAAGATCCTTCCAAATGACGAGCTTGTCCTCATGCTTGATCCTCACCAAACCTGAAGTCGAGGGGACCACAAACAGAATACAGGGGAAGACAGTCTGCTTCTGCACTCCCCACTCAAACTTGTCTGTATGTATCTTCATGACCTTCGCAATAGCATCCCATATGCCTCTTCCAACCAAGCACAGCACCTTGGGCTTGTGTTTCTTGACCGTGTCCACCATTCTCGGGACGTTTGCTCTCATCTCCTGTGCCGGAATCTCTTCAACTCCCTTAGTAGGACGCATCACCAGCTCTGTGAATCCGATTCCGTACTTCTCTGGCATCGTGTTGTCGTCCTGAAACGTCAGTGGGTTGGGCACAAGGCCAGACTGGTAGATCAGAGACCAGAAGCAGTTTGAGCGGTGTGCAAAGCGATGGCCCAGTTTGGCGGACTCGATGCCTGGATTGAACCCGCAGAACACGAGACGAAGGTTGTCTTTCAGCAGATCTGGCAATGGCGAGAGATGTGCGTAGGTGACTTCTGAAATGTGGTACTTGTATGGCCTGGCTCTGGGCTTGGTGACCTTGCTTGCGGTGCTTCCGCGTGTGTCCGTGCCTGGCTTGTAGGAGAACCACTCCGAAAGGCACCGAGCATCCTTTAAGGCCATCAGACAGTAAACATCGAGACCTGATTGGTGTGTGTATGGAAGAATAGTTTGTCTGTTGGTGGTGTGTAAGTGTTGTAAGCGTAAAGAATAGGGTATTAAAGGTCGGATATCAGTCTTCCCACGTGATCTCAGTCGTATATCCTAATCGGGAAGTGTAATTAAACGCGTCGAGAACGAAAAAACACGACGCGTTCATCTTCTCCGCTGTTTTGTTCGTTAAATCCGTCTCCACAACACCGAAACCTCGCCCAAAACACACAATCCGTCGACTGGCTCGACACCACAACCGCTTATCACACACACAACGAAACAATGGAAGAACCAGGCGAAGCTATTGACGCCGTCTTCGGTGACCGTGTCCGCCGCTTCACAGAGTTCCTCGACAATGAAGGGGGTCCAACCGACTACCGTGAGGCCATCCGTGAGATGCTCTTCAAGGGAACACGCAGACTGGTAGTCTCTGTTGACGAAGTTCTTGCCTTTGACAAGACACTCTACACTGGTCTTCTTGAGGAGCCTGCTGGTTTCCTCCCTGCCTTTGAACGTGCCCTCAGGGATGACGTCTTTGCCATCTATGACCCAAGATCTCCAGCTTTCAAGGAAGTCAGTGACCAGGAAAACTTCCACTTATCATTCCGTGGTGCATTCGGACATCTCTCTGTCAGTCCCAGAACTATCAGAGCTACACACTTGTCCAGAATGATCTCTGTGGAAGGTATCGTCACAAGAGCCTCTTTGGTCAGACCAAAAGTGTTGAGATCCGTCCACTACTCAGAACACAGTGGCCGTTTCCACTCAAGAGACTTCACAGATTACACCACAAGTTTCAACCCAATCTCAACGCCACCGGTTTACCCTACTGAAGATCCGGATGGATTCAAGCTCACCACAGAGTACGGTTACTCCACATACTCTGACCACCAGACAATCACAGTCCAAGAGATGCCTGAAAGAGCACCAGCTGGACAACTTCCAAGATCCCTCGAAGTCGTTCTTAGTGACGATTTGGTTGATACGGTGAAGCCAGGTGACCGTGTCCAGATCGTTGGTGTTTACAGATCCCGTGGTGGTGGTGGTAACGACACATCTGCCTTCTTCACTACAGTTGTTGCCAACTCAGTCTATCCACTCCATGCTCGTTCCACAGGTGTTGCAGCCAAGGAGTCCATCACAGACTCTGACTTGCGTAACATCAACAAGCTGTCCAAAAACAAGAACGTTTTCCACATCCTTTCACAGTCTCTCGCTCCGTCCATCTATGGTCATGACCACATCAAGGAGGCCGTGCTGCTGATGCTCTTGGGTGGTGTTGAGAAGAACTTGGACAATGGTTCGCACTTGAGAGGTGATATCAACATTCTCATGGTTGGTGATCCATCTACTGCCAAATCCCAGATTCTCAGATTCGTGCTCAACACAGCATCGTTGGCCATTGCCACCACAGGTAAAGGTTCCTCCGGTGTCGGTTTGACTGCAGCTGTTACTACTGATAAGGAAACAGGTGAGAGAAGATTGGAGGCCGGTGCAATGGTGCTGGCAGACAGAGGTATTGTCTGTATTGATGAGTTTGATAAGATGTCAGACACTGATCGTGTCGCTATCCACGAAGTCATGGAACAGCAGACAGTCACCATCGCCAAGGCTGGTATCCACACCTCTCTCAACGCTCGTTGCTCCGTCATTGCTGCTGCTAACCCTGTCAACAGTCAGTACGACGTTCACAAGGATCCTCACCAGAACATCGCCCTTCCAGACTCCTTGCTCTCTCGTTTCGATTTGCTCTTCATCGTCACTGACGATATCAACACAACTAGAGACAGGGCCATTTCTGAACACATCTTGAAGACACACAGATTCATTCCAGCTGGATACTCTGAAGGTGAGCCGGTTAGAGAGATCTCAAGCTTGTCTCTTGCTGCTGGTAATGAGGCTCTTGACGGTGAAGGCGAGGATGAGGGTGAACAGCCTGTTTACCAAAAGTTCAACCCACTCTTACACGCTGGTGCATTGGCATCACACCAAGCTGCCAACCCAAATGACAGAGCCAAGAGACCAAAGATTCTTGCCATCCCATTCTTGAGAAAGTACATCCAGTACGCCAAGTCTCGTGTTGAGCCAGTGCTGACCAAGGCTGCTTCTGACCACATTGTTGACATCTACTCCACTTTGAGAAACGCACCAGGTGCTGGTAAGAACACTGCTCCAATCACTGCAAGAACTCTCGAGACTGTCATTCGTCTTGCTACTGCACATGCCAAGGTCAGATTGAGTAACACCGTCGAAGTTCGTGATACGACAGTTGCTAAGAATTTGCTGATGTTTGCCTTGTTCAAGGAGGTTGCACCACCGGACGACAGACAGAAGAAGAGAAAGACTGCGAGATCTAAGCGTGAAACGGAGGACAGCGATGAGGAAGAGGAGGATGAAGATGCTGCTACTCCATCTCGTGTCAGTGATGACGAAGATGAGCATGTGGATAACGTTGAAGACCCAGACTTCCCAGCGACACCAAGAAGATCAAGAGTACAACCACCACGTTCAGCCAGAGCTACACCATCCCGTCGTGTAAGACAGCCGTCTTCCATTCCCTCTTCAGCACAGCACCCTGAAGAGGACTACGAGCCGGTCACTCAAAGCTCACAACAAGAATCTCAGGAAACACAAGAGACACAAGAGGACACAGTTGTGGAAGACGTACAGCCCCAGGCTGTTGTTCCACTTCAGACACGCCGGGTAGCAGACGCCAATGCCACCATTTCTCCAGACAGAATGCGTACGCTGTCTCGTCTGGCTGCCGAGCTGATGCTTCATGAGGAGTTCCAAACTGAGGCTGGGTTCACCCGTGAAATGTTGTTCGAAGGCGTCAACAAGGGTCTTGCTGCTGAGGAACACTTTACAGCGCAGGAATTGGATGCTGGTGTATCAGAGCTGGACAAGTATGGTAAGATCTTTGTCGAGGAAGGCGGTAACTTGTACTTTATCCATTGATATAGCTGGAGAAGGATCTGGGAAGTTTACGTTTATAAGTGTAGTAATGAATCCCAAAGATCTTATAATACATATGCGCCATATATGCACTCCTATTCATGCATGACGTGTAAGTGATTAATGTCGTCAAATATACAGACCACCATGGATTCGGACGCTTCTATTATTCTCAAAAACGATTAAGTCATTATGTTCAGAGTTGAACATCCTTTTGATGGTTCCAAATCCAGGTCCTTCAGGTCCATCAATCGGTTGCTTCTCCCAAGGGGCCGCATATGTGCGAGACCAGACCACGCTCTTCTCACCGTCACAAACATACCGGAATGAGCCAATACACTCCTCTTCAACCGGATGCCTGCTGAACGATGGATCGAGCCGGCACCCAATCAAGCTGATTCGCTGGTGTTGATGTGCCCACTTCCAATATGGCGGTGGCATCATATCGAACATGCCAATGTAAGGAACAGGGAAGGTCTTATCGAAAGCATAGTCGTGGGGTCTTCTCCCGTAGCAGTGAATCGCCACTCGTGTGACCCTTCTTCGGTGGTTTAAAATGCCGTTCAGGTTTAAGCCATAGTTATGAGTTACAACGGAAATGCTGGTTAAGCGACCGTTCGTGCCTTTCAAGGCCGGAAGAGTCACATTGGGAAGGAGAGTCTCAAAGGAGAAGTTCTCCAACCATTGAGTGTCTGGGCCACTGAGCTCCGAGATGGGAGCTCTAGCTGGATCCTGAAGATTTGCTTGTCTCCAAACGATATCGGACACCATGTGCATACTGACCAAGTCCAACAGGCAGTCATGCCCTCCAATTACGTGTAAAATCCTAAAGTTTCTGGTGAAACTGAGGTCACAGAGTGCCATTTGATCAAGAGGAGTAGCACATGGCGGGAGCGGAGTTGTGCGGCTTCTGTTCATCGCATCGATCTGGTTGAAACAGACTGTGCTTCTATATTCGATACATTTGAAGTACTCACAGTTACTATAACCGGCCATGCAGTCCCGTATCAAAGGGAATTGATCTGCATATGTAACAGTGAAGTTAACAAGACAGGGCGCAGTAATTCGCTCGATTGTCGGTCTTGTGGATGACCCTCTTTGATCGAATACGATGTGGAGCTCAGAGAGGTACTGAAAGTCGAGATCCTGCACCTTGCACCGACAGTGATGAAGCTCTAGCGATGAAAGGCGACTGAATGTGGGAAAGCCTAGATCCAGCTGTTTGATGGAACCGATCAATCGCTTCGATGGCTGGCGTTGAAATGGCTCCGTGAGAACTTTTGCGCCAGACCGTACAAATTCTGGTATCCAGCTGGTGTATTCCATAAGCTCATACTTTGGTCTGAAGTACACAAATGAGAATCGATCCATATACGGAAGGGCCTGTTGCCCTGGGTTGTCCATCGCCAGTCGGACCTTTCCCATATCCTTGCTGCCCGGTACGACTAGCTCAAAGATCTTAATAAGATGACGATTTTGCTGTCTGAGAGGATCGTACTCATCAAGGAAGACTTGTTGAATGTATGGAGACCTGAAGAAGATGGCTGGATGATCGCTATTAGGATACGGTCGTCTATCAGTTATGATGACGAAGTATTGGCGGAACTGTTTTAGGGCCTCGAGGAAAGCACGTAGGGAGTGGAAGTCTAGTAGGAGGAATATCTCCCGTAGTATCTCAAGCGGGAGAGATTGAAGAAGATCCAGAGGGGACGAGATTATAAGTTGAACTTTCGCAACCCATGTACCGTCTTGGCCCAGCTCAGTGTTTCTAGCAGCAGATACTTCGAAGAAGCCGCCTTCCGCATGGCCATGGTGATCGCCCTGCTCCATAAGGGGTAGTGTGGGGCTGTAATATATGTGTATACGAGTTACATAAGGAGAAAGGACAAGTAGAAGAGAACAAACCAAGCGCGAGGAAGAACCTATTGGGTGAGGGGGTAATCTTTTCTGTTCATGAAATACGCTCAACGATACAACAAGCTGTTGCATGGCCCAAGGCAGAAAAGACCATATATTTGGTAGCCGCGGCAATTTACGGAGGGGGTCTGTGGCACCGTGTTGATTGGCACACAACGCGAAGTGCGAACACGGTGCCACCATGAGACCTATATAAGATCAGGCCAGCCGTTCCCACATTTCTAGGACTCCACTCAGTACATACGCTTGAAGCAGCTTGATCAATTACACACCTTCCTATGGGAGTGCTGAACGTACTGGTCTCTTGGCCCCAACTATCCGTAAAATTAGGTTCGAGCTCATGAAGGCCGCTGTCATGTACGTGTACGGAATTCAAGCTGCACCTTTCGTAACACCAGCCCGGTATAATCTGCAATATAGGTAGTGTAAGAGTAAAAGATAAATGTGAATTAGGTTCTTAGAGAGCAGAAGAAGGGAGAAGCAGGTGTGAAAACGAACCCAGCGAAACATTCCAGACAGTAATGTCCACAATAGGAAAGTAGCCGAAATAGGAAGAAAGTGCGAAGACACCCCGCACACCGCGCGGAGACCAAAATCGGTTTTGTGGCATCACGTTCGATTCTTGGAAACATAACTTCTGTTGTGCCAAACTTATACACCTTCTCACCACATTTGCACTCATGTATGGGTAGACCGAGAAGTCCTCACAAGTCACCGGTAACACGGTACACCTACGATTCAATGTCCAATCACAGAACAAGTCCAAGAAGACCTTCCACCAACAAGAGAGCCCGGTCCGATGAGCTGCTGCTCGAGGGTGATGACACTTCGTGCAGAGATGAGAGTACTACGTCCACACCTTCCACCAACAAGAGAGCCCGGTCCGATGAGCTGCTGCTCGAGGGTGATGACACTTCGTGCAGAGATGAGAGTACTACGTCCACACCTTCCACCAACAAGAGAGCCCGGTCCGATGAGCTGCTGCTCGAGGGTGATGACACTTCGTGCAGAGATGAGAGTACTACGTCCACACCTTCCACCAACAAGAGAGCCCGGTCCGATGAGCTGCTGCTCGAGGGTGATGACACTTCGTGCAGAGATGAGAGTACTACGTCCACACCTTCCACCAACAAGAGAGCCCGGTCCGATGAGCTGCTGCTCGAGGGTGATGACACTTCGTGCAGAGATGAGAGTACTACGTCCACACCTTCCACCAACAAGAGAGCCCGGTCCGATGAGCTGCTGCTCGAGGGTGATGACACTTCGTGCAGAGATGAGAGTACTACGTCCACACCTTCCACCAACAAGAGAGCCCGGTCCGATGAGCTGCTGCTCGAGGGTGATGACACTTCGTGCAGAGATGAGAGTACTACGTCCACACCTTCCACCAACAAGAGAGCCCGGTCCGATGAGCTGCTGCTCGAGGGTGATGACACTTCGTGCAGGGATGAGAGTACTACGTCCACACCTTCCACCAACAAGAGAGCCCGGTCCGATGAGCTGCTGCTCGAGGGTGATGACACTTCGTGCAGGGATGAGAGTACTACGTCCACACCTTCCACCAACAAGAGAGCCCGGTCCGATGAGCTGCTGCTCGAGGGTGATGACACTTCGTGCAGGGATGAGAGTACTACGTCCACACCTTCCACCAACAAGAGAGCCCGGTCCGATGAGCTGCTGCTCGAGGGTGATGACACTTCGTGCAGGGATGAGAGTACTACGTCCACACCTTCCACCAACAAGAGAGCCCGGTCCGATGAGCTGCTGCTCGAGGGTGATGACACTTCGTGCAGGGATGAGAGTACTACGTCCACACCTTCCACCAACAAGAGAGCTCCGTCCGATGAGCTGCTGCTCGAGGGTGATGACACTGATTCTGAGAAGGTTGGCGGTAACTATGATCAGCTGGTGGAACCAGACAGAACGAGACCGTGTCGTCTGGGTCTCGGCTACCACTGGGCCGATACAGTAACCGAAGAGGAGATTGACAAGGATTATCAAGACTACCATAACTTCGAGGGAAGATTCGATGAAAGTCAGCTGTCCACGACAAATTTGAGAAATGCGCATGTTGACTTCGTCCGCGTCGATGAAGATGGGCAGAGTGCCAATCTTCCACCGATCACGTTTCCAAAGACCGATCAAAGTGATCTCATGAATGAGCTGAATGAGCTCAATGAGCTGAAGCTCGCAGCTCGTGGTGAGGAGCCGCACTAAAAACTGTTGAAAGTATGTGTATTTTGCTCTTTACTCTTATAATTATAAGCAGATCAGAGACACCGATTTTAGTCCGCGTCAACAGAAAAGTGTGCACCCATGGAAACCTCGAACGGATTACTGGAACTGGTATTTGCACTGCTCGTAGGCATCGGAGTTGCAAACGAGAGCGGCGTGGTCATCTGCGGTATGGACATCACCGATGGAATGGTACTGAGCATCGGAGCGGTGACAGCAGTGGCAGATTGAGGAACAGCAGATGAGGAGGAGAACGTATCGTTGATCAGACGGTATGAGCTGACTTCGAGCATGATGGTGACATCCTTCGTTGCCTTTGTGAGCGAGGCAAGTGATGGGCGAACCTCATGAAGAATGGTTGACTCGTTCATGATGCCTTTCGTAGACGCCAAAATCGTGATGATGGACTTCAACAAAGCATTGATCTCATCATAGAACTTCTTCTTTTCCTGGAGTGTCAATACCTTCACACCTTGGTTGTTTACACCGAGCTTTGTCTTGACCTTCTTGTTGATCTCCATGGAGGACACGCACGTGCTGGTGAGCTCCTTGATCCTTGTTATGGCAGTTGGAGCGAGGTGGTAATCGTCAGACTTCGCATTTGCCAAAGCACTCTTGGAGATAGCATCGTTGAGTTCAGAGTAGACTTGGCTAGAAGAGTGAAGGACAGTGTGGATGGACTCGTACAACTTTTCGTCCACATCAGCGTACTCATTGAGTTGCTGCTGGGTAATGGTAACATGCTCTGGAATGCGAAGCGGTGGAAGCTGAGAGGGACGCGAGGACCCCACAGGAGCAGGCGCTGTGCTGGTGGTTGAAGCTGAAGTAGTCGTGGTTGATGATGCATTGACTTTACCCAGAGTTGTATCACTGATCAGCAGCATGTATGCGTTGTACACTTCGGAGTAGCACATGAAGAGTCCAAGAAGAAGCATTCTCACAAAACATACATCAGCAGTCTTGGTGTATGCAGAGATGTGGATGGTGAGGGTGTCAATCATCTTCCTGAAGCTTGCAACAGTCTGCGTGACGGACTTGAGGATGGTGTCAATGAACACGATGCCCTCTTCATTTGCACGTTCAGTCTGCTCCAGACCTTCAACTAGATGGTCAATCATCATCTTGGATGCATACAGCTGGGACACCATTTCAATGATGACTTGCTTGTCGGCACAGAACGTATTCAGCTTCTTCATTGTGGTTTGGAACTCCGAAAAGGCAAAGAGAACCTTGCGGGACACATCGATGACCTTGAACTGTGTGAGGTTTGAACGGGCCTCTGGCAACGTGGAGAGACGCTTGAAGTAGTCATTCGATCTGTGTTCGGGAATGGAATCCAGCTTGTCGTTTGTAACTGGGCTCTCTGTACGTGAGTTGGAACGTGTATGTGATGCTGAGAGAGCTGCTGGGACCGTGGAGAGAGGAGTGCTTGTCTCTGGTGTCTGATGCTTCCATGGTGGTCTTGATCCCCTATCTTCTGGATCTGGAGATGGTGTGAGCGTTCCCGTTGAGAACGATCTGTTTCTGCGTGGATCTAGTGTGGATCCCGTTGATGGTGACTCGTCCTCTTCGATGATGTTGTTGGTGATCTCAGGGTTGGGTCTCTTGATGATGAAGCCCATGCGCTTTGCAGCACGTGAGCTCACATAGCTCTCCGAAGTGCTTCGTGATCTTTCAAGACTCCTGGAGCCCTGCGTTGATGGTGGTTGCTGGTCGTGAAACTGGAACGTGGATTGCACAGCAGTGAGAGGGGCGGCTCCTTCTTCAGAGTATGTGGGCATTACCACAGTGTGTGACTCTTCAGAACTCAGAACAAATGCTTTGATCTCTTGTAGCCACTCAGGTGTGTTTGGCTTGTATGGGATGTTGCTGAGAAATGCCCTGATGTGAGGCTTGAGAGGGTTGTTCTCGAGTTCCAGGATGCGTAGATCGTTGAAACCCAGGATGGCTCTTGGGATCGTTTCAAACTGGTTGTTCTTGAGAGAGAGGACCTTGAGGTTCCTGAGACCCGAGAGCTCAGTGGGAAGTTCACTCAGCGAGTTGACACTGAGGTCAAGAATGTCCAAGCTGCTCATTTCAGTCAGCACTGAGGGAAAGCGAACAAAGGCGTTGTCTCGGAGGTCGAGGTATCTGAGGTGTTCCAGCCGAGAGAAGTACTGAGGAAGTGTCGACAAGCGGTTCTGCTGGAGGGAAAGACGCTCGACGCTGTCCTTGATGAGCTCGACTGCCTCTGGTGGTATTGACTGGATCCCGAGACCCACCAGCTTCATAGCGCCACCTTCTTCGTCCGCCAGCGACCTTGTGAGCTCCTCTGAGACGAGCTGTAGCAGCCGTGTTCGGGAGGTGACCGGCTCTGGAGTGGTCATTGTGGCGAGTCCGCTTTGAGTGTCTCCGTGGCTGTTGTGGCTGTTGATCTTTGTAGGTGGGGGATCGGTGTTGGTGGAGATACAGCTGATCCGCGAGATAGAAGCGCGTTTAAGCTGGGAAAAAGCGGCAGGCGGTCACAGACAAGCGTTTGGAGGTTGCTGGTGCTCAAAAGGCCTTCGTCGGGGCTCTGTGGTGGTGTTTCTGGCCGTCTCAGCACCATAGCCCGCGTCTTGGGGAGCTGCCTTCTGGGTTTTTTCTTAGTGTGGTTATTATGTAATCGATTAGTCATCGATATAGCTGTGAGTGTCTCTCTTGCGGGGGGCTACGCCTGTTGAGTAAGAGGCTTCAGAGATTACAAGATGGTGTATTTGTTGCTTATTACGAAGAGCAGCTCGAGAACAAAACAATCATATCATTTTTTGGTGGGAGTTTTGGGGGCATCGAGTACACCTCTTTGTGCACCATCTATAAAGGTATCTGGGTGCAATTAGAGGCACACACTGTCAGCCATTCCAACAGGTTCAGGACGAAGCAGTTCCGATACCAAGCTGCTGGAGTAAGTAAATGAGCGTACGGGCAAATCCCGGGTATATTAACACATAGTATGGATCCAACCGGTTGGAAGATCGTGGATAGAGACAAGAAGGAGTAACAAGGCCAATCTTGATAAGATCTGGAACAACCTGGTATGGGTAATGTAGGTATGGATGAGGGGGAGGGAAATTCATTAACATCAAAAGGGCATCACAATGGGAGAGGTCATAGACACATCAGTGGAACATGTAGCTTGAGCCAACACCATGGGTTGGCACGTGGCACAACTCCAGCTGCTGGAACTTCTCAGAGGTCTTATGGTAGTAGAGGCCTGAGATGTCACCAGAGATCTGGTTGAAGCAAATGTAGTAGAAGCCTGCGAATGAAGCTCCTTCGATGTTGTCAATCTGTGCGTCTGGAACAAGGAACTTCTCCTTCCATCTCATGTAGATGTTTGGATGCTCCAGATAGTTCTTGTGGACGTATGACTTGTCCAAGATTTTCTTGACTGGCAGCTGACTCTTCCAGTTGACAAACTTGGACCAGTGCTGTATGTCGATATCATCTGTGGCACCCCATGCCTTGTCCTCGGTGTAGAAGGAGTGGATGTCAGAGACGAGTTCCGCCTCAAAGAATGTGATGATCTCAGGATGGGATTCGGTGAGACCCTCGATTTTGAGGTATCCACACATGAACGAGCTGCTCAAGTCGACAAACTTCAACTCGACTTCGACTTCGTATGTGCATCTTCCGGACTGCTGGGAGCCAGAGAAGATGGCGCCTGGCTTGAGGATGGACGATGTCAGTGGGTTCAACTGGTTTCTGATAAGAAAGT
The DNA here is from genome assembly GCA_030563065.1 of Petasospora veronae. Lineage (NCBI taxonomy): Eukaryota > Fungi > Ascomycota > Saccharomycetes > Phaffomycetales > Wickerhamomycetaceae > Petasospora > Petasospora veronae. The sequence goes on along the minus strand of JAKUBA010000004.1, from coordinate 256,130 downwards.
CAGTCAGGTTGTGGGAGGCGACCGCGCTGTTGCTGATAGTGGTGGAGAGCTCAACAGGGGATGAGTTGGATTCCAAGACGGAATCGTTTGTGGAGGTCAGGGAAAGAGTATTCAAAGACGTGGATGAGGACCCTGTGGAATGGAGCTGCTGGGACAGGGCCAGGAGCTTGTTTTGACGTGGGCTTTTGGACCCAGCAGACCCTTGAGTGGCGGCACCAAGGAGCTCTGGATATGTTCCCTGGTGTGGCTTGTCAAGAGGTTCGTGGGCTGGCATCGCTGTTGTTGGTGTTGTTGTTGTGCGATGTGTTGAGTGTTGTGGTGGAGCGCGTGACGTGCTTCTTGCTCAGGGGAGAGAGGTTTGTATGCGTGACTGGCCAGAGGAGGAGCAGCAAGGCAGTAAATGGCTCGGGGTGGTCAGAAACGAAGATGGAGGTGTGAAAGTGGACGAGATCTGCTGGTGACGGCTTTGAAGAAGAGAACGAGGAGGAAGGCGGAAGAAGGTTTGGAGCACCACACAAATTTGAAGGTTTGGTGTCATTTCTTTTTCGCATGACGCATTTCGTACGCATGAGCCCGATCAAAAGAAATAACACCCGGTCATCGGTCACGTGGACTAGCACGTGACTTATTTCCGCGGGAGCGATCAAGATCAACACCGCGCGCTAACAATTGCAGCAAGCACTTCAAACGCCCTTCTCCACACTACAATCCCGGCGGCAACACGCACAACGCAAGACATCGACACGGAAATCATGGACAACATCCCGCCAGACTCCGCCAACACGCCTGCCAGTGTTCCAACGTATCCGCGCTGGTCAGAGCAGCAGGAGGAGGTACGTCTTCTCCCCCCTTGCCTTCAGTGGCGGCTACAGAACTAACACCACAAACAGCTCATCACAAGCCCTTACGACTACCTCGCGTCCACACAGGGAAAGAACCTGCGCTCACAGCTTGTTGCTTTGTTCAACAGCGTGCTTCAGATCCCGGAAGACAAGTTGACCCAGATCTCAAAGGTCATCGAGATGTTGCACACCGCCTCTTTGCTCATCGACGACATCGAGGACGGCTCCACGTTGAGAAGAGGAAGACCCAGTGCACACTTGGTATACGGTACTGCCTACGTCATCAACTCGTCCAACTACATGTACTTCCGTGCACTCCAGGAGACCATTGCGTTGGACAGCCCAGACTGCATCAAGGCGTTCAACGAGGAGTTGCTCAACTTGCACAGGGGCCAGAGTCTTGATTTGTACTGGAGAGATAACTTGTGTGTCCCGTCTGAAGACGAGTACTTCAACATGGTGATGAACAAGACGGGTGGTTTGTTCAGACTCGCGGTCAGAATGATGGAGTGCTTCTCCGTTGTCGACGTGATCTCCCTCGTGCCACTTGCCAACATCTTTGGTATCATCTACCAGGTCAAGGACGACTACTTGAACTTACAAGGCGAGGAGTTGCAGAAGAACAAGGGCTTCTGTGAAGACATCTCGGAGGGAAAGTTGTCATTCCCTATCATCCACTCTCTGAGATCAACCCCACATGACCGCAGCCTCATGGGGATCTTGAGACTCAAGACCCAGGACGACCAGATCAAGAAGATTGCAGTTGACATTTTGAAGAAGACCGGGTCATTCGACTACTCCTTGCGCACCCTTGAGGTCCTGAAAGTGAAGTCTCACGACTGGGTTGCCGAGGCCCAGCGCAAGTGCGAGGAGGCTGGCCACTTTGAGTTCAACAAGGGACTTGAGGCCTTCCACCATGTCATTGACAATCTTGCTGCAGTGTGAGTACAACTCTTCCCACTTGCTACCCACTTGCTACCCACTTGCTCATCCGGCACATGCCCTCTCTCCCTCTCTCCCCCTTGGAACACGACTACGCACAAACACGACATCTACGCACGCTTTACGAAACAAGATTGAATGTCTCGCTGACGACTAACGACTAATTGCTATTTAATGAAGGTTTTTTGACGATTGACGTGTACTTCTGTAGCTCATCAAAACGGATCACATGCGCCGGCCATCGACATTTCGGGCTGTGGAACGGTTTTTTTTTCTTTTTTGTTTGGCGGGCGGTTTTTTTTCTCTCCCCCAATTTTCCCAAAACTCCTTTGTTTGATCCTTCGAGTTTTGCAACTGACAGAGCTCAGCCTGAACCTTCTGGAGCAATTCGTCGTCCAGCTGAACCACCGCACCCGAAAACAATTCAGGTTCTTCCCGCTTCCACCGCCAATTGCTCGTCTCCCCGGAAAGAATAGTCCAGCAAGCGGTCCTTCCTACCCTATCTATCCCCTATTGCAACTGCCGTTCTTACTACAGACAGCACACACACAGCTCTAGATCAAAACCCTTACACACACACAGTCATGGCCAAGAAGACCTCTAAACAGTCACCCACCAAGGCTGCCAACACAGTGGAAAAGACCGAAAGGACGTCCACAGCAGCAGAAGCAGCAGCACCAACACAGGCCGAAGATGCCGCCATTGCGCGCCAGAAGAAGAAGCAGGACTTCCACATCAGAGCCATCTGGACGATTGTGATGTTCATTGGCTTTGTCTCGGTCATCTTCATGGGCCATATCTGGATTGTTCTGCTTATCTCCATCGGCCAGATCCTCGTGTTCAAGGAGTGTATTGCCGTTACATCCCAGCCTTCGAAGCAGAAGAACCTCCACTTGACAAAGAGTCTCAACTGGTACTTCCTCTTCACCACGATCTACTATCTTGATGGTGAATCTGTGATCCTCAACTTCAACCACATGATCTTCACAAACCAGTTCTTGACACCGCTCGCCACCCACCACAAGTTCATCTCATACTGTCTCTACATTGGCGGCTTTGTCTTCTTCGTTGCCACACTACAGAAGGGCCACCTCAAGTTCCAGTTCGCTCAGCTCTGCATCACACACATGGTGCTCTTGCTTGTTGTGTTCCAGGCCCACTTGATCATCAACAACGTCTTCAACGGGTTGATTTGGTTCCTGATGCCAGTGTGCCTTGTCATCACTAATGATATCTTTGCATACCTCTGCGGTATCACCTTTGGAAGAACTCAGCTGATTGCTATCTCTCCAAAGAAGACCGTGGAAGGTTTCGTTGGTGCTTGGGGTTTCACCTCTTTGGCTGCTTTGATCCTGGCTACTGTTCTCAGCAGGTATGACTACATGATCTGCCCTGTCAAGGACCTGAAGGAGATCAATGTCTTCTCACGTTTGAGTTGTGACGTCAACCCAATCTTCATGCCACAGCAGTACAGAATCCCACCAATCATCGCCCAACACATTGACATGGATATACTCACCGTCAAGCCAATCTACTTCCACTCGTTGAACTTGGCCTCCTTTGCATCGCTGATTGCACCATTCGGAGGATTCTTTGCCTCCGGTCTCAAGAGAACTTTCCAGGTGAAGGACTTTGGCCACACCATTCCAGGCCACGGTGGTATCACTGACAGAATCGACTGCCAGTTCCTGATGGGATCGTTTGCATACCTCTACTACGAGACCTTCCTCAGCAGCAACAGATTCAACGTGGGCACTGTTCTCCAGATGGCCGTGACCAACCTGGAGCCAAAGGACCTGGTTGATCTCGTCAGCAAGCTCCACCTCTACCTCTACAACTCCGGCTTCATCAGCGACAAGACGTACACTGCTCTCAGCGAGGCGTTGAACTAATTTATATATGTGTCACGTGGAGTCGATCACGTGCAGATCACATGACTATATACACCCATCCCAATGCGGAAATAATCGCGGAATCCGTAATTTGTCATCAGCGCGGGGCCGCCCGTCAACAGCCGCCGCTGTAGGAGGAATAATTAGGAGCTGAGCACTCCACTTTTGCCACCCAATTGCCTCCAAAGCCTCGACAACAGGAGCAACGGCAATGAGCGAACTGAGCAAGAGACAGATCAGCGAGGTGGCAGACACGGCCGCCTCCGACTCCAAGAGAGCAGAGACCAGAAAGGCCACCACCAGCAAGCCGGGCCGCAAGCCACTGGACACCGAGCCCAAGAACAAGAGAACCGCGCAGAACAGAGCCGCTCAGAGGGCGTTCAGGGAGCGCAAGGAGAAGAAGATGAAGGAGCTCGAGGACAAGATACAGGTGCTGGAGGACGAGAACAAGTCCGCGCAGACTGAGTCGGAGTTTCTACGTCTCCAGGTGCAGGCACTTATGGCCGAGCTGGCTAAGCACAAGGGAACCACAGACATCAAGCTGCCCACGTTCAACAAGGACTCTCTCTCAGGAACACCTTCCAGCACCGATGGCTCAACCACATTCTCACCCCGTGGATCGGAGTCCACCCTCAAGTCTCTTGCAAGCAGTAGTGAGATTGCAGACAGCAAGACTGAGTTTGCCTTTGAGTTCCCGTGGAGCCGCAAGGGTTCTTTCCAGCTGAACACTGCCGCCTCTTCACGCACAACGTCTGCCAATACCGTGCCTGGTCTCTCATCTGATGCTTCCACAACTTCCTCCTCAGAGTCATCTCCATTTGATCTCTACAGCACAGATGACCAGCCAGACCTGCCAATGTTCAACAGATCACAGAAGGATAAGTCTAACCACCAGGAGTTTGACTTTGACCAGAACTTCAACGAGGGTGTCAGCGAGTTCTGTAATGACTTGAGCACGGTCTGTGGTACTAAAGACTGCCCTATTCCAAAGTCACAGAGCGCTGCGGCCACACCCATCGAACAACCAAAGACACTCACACTGAACGGCCCAGCCACAACTGTCAAGACGTCAGAGGACCCACTTGCCTTCTTGAGAGATCCAACTCTCGACTACAACTTTGGCTCGTTTGACCCATCTCTCGCCTTTTCAGAGAACACACTGGACAACCTCTTTGACGACAAGGAGGTTCCTCCTCCTGTTGACCCACTTGCAGACCTCATCACAGAGGAGTCTTTGTACGACCCATTCGGCATGTTCGTCAACAAGTCTCGCCCACAGCAGTCACAGGAGGCCAAAATGGATGCCCTTCTTGGAACCAGCACGCTTGATCATGTCACGACGACTACAGCCGCGGCTGGTAATGATAATGACAGTGATGCCGAGGTTGTTCCATCAACAGACGGTCGTTTGCTCAAGTGTACTGAGATCTGGGACAGAATCACAAGCCATCCAAAGTATGCTGATATCGACATTGACGGGCTTTGTTCCGAGCTGAGATCGAAGGCCAAGTGCTCGGATAAAGGTGTGGTGATTGACTACACGGACGTTAACAAGATGATCATGAACAGTCTAACCGAGCAGTGAAGACGAAGGGTAATTTGGGGTTTATCATGTTTTTTGGGGTGGGCAGTAACTGAGGATTGACATGGTCCTCAGGCTTGTCTGGTTTCTTTTGTTTGGTTTCTTGGTTTCTTTACTTGTGTGACCTCCATGGTGCATACAAATTGTTCATAGCGCACTTCGATAATTGGTGTATCAACATATGCAGTGATCTGAGATCAGATCGATATAAACACTTGGACGCATCAATACAAGATCACATCGAAATAACAGTCATTGTACTTTATGAAGTCGTTGTGTTTAGATGTTTGTCTGGAAGGCCAGCTCAGTCAACGTTGATGTACACCCTGTTGAACCCCAGCAGGTTCGCACTGTTTAGCAACCTGAAGATCCAGAGAAGCACCTTGTTCAAAACACCCTTTCTCTCACTGTGAAGGTCCAACTCAAGGCCCTTCTTGTACTTCAAGAAGTTCAAGATCATGATCACGATACTGAGATCAACAATCAATCTCTTGACCACACCAACAAGCAACTTAGCCACCCACTTGACCACCTTCTTCAACCCTTCAGGCCACTCATTCTTATCTTTCTCTCCACGTACCTTCTCCAGCTCTTCATTCACACTGCGCAAAGCAGCAGACAACTCCTTCTTCAGTGCACTGACATCCTTCTCAACACTCCTGCGCTCATCCAAGTATCCGTACGCTGTTGATCCGTACATTGAGCCATTGTACATGCTCATTCTCGGCGTCATTGGAGGAGACGGGGAAGGATCCATGTGTTTGATCTGGTCCCATAGGTATTCAAGCTCAGAGAGTAGCTCACGGGCTTCATGTGTTCCTGATGCGTACTTCTTCATGGTGTCGATAAGAAAGGCAATGTATCGACGCTTGGCTTCTGTCTTCGAGACACCCTCTTCTTCCTTCCATGCGTCCCTGGTTTTAGCACTGTTAGTATGTGTTCAACACCACCAAAGCAACAAAGTCTTGAACTCACCACTTCCGTCTGGCACTCTCGTCCTCAGGTCTTAAGCCTGAAGGCTTCTCCATAATACCCTCAACGTTTCCCTCTGGTGTTTGGTTAGTATACGGCAGCTAGGTCTCAAATCGAGGTATCAACGTACCAGTTGCCTGCTTATATAGTCCATATAGTTTGATACGGCTGTCAACAGGTGGACGAGGAAGGGATCCGTAGCCTGTGCGGGTGGAGAGGGCTCGGATTGTGGAGATTGCCTTCACAAATACACGATCTGGATGGGTGTTAGTCGGGTGTTTGGGGGTAGAACAAAGATCACCTCAAGCAGCAGGAACATACCAATAGAGTCAGTCATCTCGGTAGTCGAATAACGAGATCAATGTCCTGTTTGCTGGGAAAGTTGCACCTGTTTGTTGATGTTTCCTTGCTTTGTTTACCACTGCGATTTCGGGCGCGGGGCTCGGAGTGATGCTTGTTATGTAAGCATTGTCTGTGAGATTAGGTAAGCATGACCCCCCACTGAGCAATATCCACTAGTTATAGCTGTTCTCTACGTCGATTCCCAGAGTTTGGTGTCTCCAGTGTTGTCCTGCTTGAGATGTCTTGGTGATCTTCATTTCTGGGTTCGTCCTTCCACTATACAGATTCCACACATATGCTGACGGATCGGCAATGACTGTTCTCTTGAAGTGTTCATGTTGCGTCTTCAACTGTTCCAGTGTGTGAATGCTTGAGATGTATGCTATTGAAAATGGACCAATACAACCACAGGAAACCGGTACCGAAGCACCGGTCGTTGTAAGAATGTCTTGGTGAGTAAGTAGCAGTGGTTCTCGTTTGCACCAAAATAGGAACTTAGTATAGCACGGAGCTGAACTCCGAGACTAAGCACCAGAGTGTTGGCAAACTGGGGAAGATGTATAAACATGGGAAGCAAGACATCACACACTTGGAACAAAATTGAAATGGACGACACAACAAAGAAACGACTCAACAAGGAAAGAAAGATGGAACCTGGAAAGGAAGTTAGAACACAAAAGGGGAAGAAACACCTCAACAAACCAAAAAAGGAACAAACCATGATGAAAAAACCCAACAAAGGAACTTACAACAAGAACCACAGCTCTTGAAGGTTAAAACTGAACCCCTTTTAATCTCAATATACAAACAGTTAGCACATCATGACCATGAATGAAACACTTAGTTCTCTGGGATGTCAATCTCACCAGCGTTGATAGCCTCAATGATGTCGTGTGGGTTCTTGTAGTTGACTCTGCATCCAACGGACTGAGCAGTACCCAAGATCTCCTTGGTGACGGAAGCCAAGTTCTTACCGAAGGACTTGTCTCTCATCTGTCTGGCGACCTCAATGATCTCCTCGAGGGCGACGTTACCGTTGTGCTTGATGTTCTTCTCTTTCTTCTTGTCTCTGGCTGGCTCCTTGAGGGCAGTGATGACGAGGGAAGAAGCAGATGGAACAACGGAGGCGGTGGCCTGTCTGTTCTGGATCTTGAGCTCAACGGTGACCTTGATACCCTTGAACTGCTTGGTGGCCTTGGCGATGTCTTCACCGACCTTCTTTGGAGAGAGACCCAATGGACCAATCTTTGGGGCGAGGGCAGCGGAGTTACCGACTTCACCACCGGTGGCTCTGAGGTAGATGTACTTGACTTCACTTGGGTCGAATTTTGGAGGCATGTTTGGCTGGTTTGACTGGTGTTCTCTGTATACCTCGAGGTGTTTCTAGGAGTTCCTTGAAGAACGGTTGAGTTTTTTTCACCAGGCTCTGTGACGGCCAAAATTCGCGGGTTCGCGGGTCGGCGCCAGACTTTGGCACTTTCGCGGGTTCGCGGCGGTGAAATTTCGGCTGTTTCGCGGGGCACGCGATGAGCAGTTGGCGGGTGGTGTTCGGGTGTTTTGCGGAAATGTGATTAGGGTTACAATATGTCACGTGGTGGTGTTAGGGCTACATTCATCGGGGGTCTGGACATGTGTATCATTAAACAGCGTTCTTCAGCAGCGGGAAGTAGCGGTGCAAGCCGTCTCTCTCCTCAACAATACGACCACCACCAGCTTCCTTGCCGATAGCCAGCACAATGCAAATAGACGATCTCTGCAAGGCCTTGTACCAGGCCAACCAGTCCTCTTTGCAGATACGGTAACCAATCGACTCATCTTCCTCCTGGATTCCGTCCAGAATGATCTTGAAGTTGGCATTGAGTTTTGTTTTCACGTCCTGAATCTCAGCCGTTGTGTGGTGGAAGGTCGGTCTCAGGAAGTGCTGGAGGTCTCGTTGGTACTCCAGGTAGCTTGGGCAATGTGGCACTCCAACAGTTGAGAATGGCTTCATGCGGAGACTGAACAGAATGTCAGGAGTCTTGAGGAATGGGAAGTCTGGCACTGTGAGATGTCCTTGCTTCAACAGATTGTCAAGGTGGATCATCTGCAGATGGCACACACCACGACTGATCTCGTACTTGACAACAAGCTTCTCCAACATTGCAACAGTTCTCTCGAGCATTGGAAGCTCGTTTGACAACTTGGACTGGATCTTTTGTTTGTATCTCTGCTTCTGATCGCCCTTCTTCTTCTTCAGCTTCTTGCTCATTCCGTTGATATTCTCAATCTTGTACTGGTTGTACTTGATCACTCTTTCTAGCAACATCAAGATGTGATCATGCAAGTTCACAGCGTACCAATACATTGGATGGAACTCCCATGCACTGTACAACTCGAGTTCAAAGCCTCTGAATACAACTTGCAACATGATATCCATTTTCATGAAGAACAGCCACGAAGTGAGGGGGAGAGCAGGGACAAGCTCACCTTGATACTCAAGCTCATCATTGATCTGAAACACTTCCTTCATGCTCATTTCGAGTTGCTCACAGTTGGCTTGGAGTGTGTCAAACATGACAATGACTCTTGAAAGATGCTGTCTTTGTCTGCATGGGTTCTGGTTCATCACATTGAGCCACTCAAAGTACCCCACACTGATATGCTCAATGATTTCGTTGAGCTTGACCTTCACGAGTTCATTGTCAGTTGTGAACATCTCGCTATCACAGCATGAGAACTGCATGAGCTCTTCCAGGAGGAGTTCGTTGAATGACTCTTCACCAAGAACAGTGCGGTCGTCACGGATTAGGAAAAGTGGATACAGAGCACGAGCGAGAACGTGATGCTTGGTGTTGGCAAAGTTGATGGCGTGATGGATTGTGTCATGAGATGTTCTGCGCTGGGAGATGGCAAGGATCTGTGTGAGATCATCGAGGAACTGGGATAGTGATGTATAGTCCTCAGTTTTGTGTGAGATCAGTTGACGTGTTGGTGATCTGTTACCAAGACGTTTTTGAATACCCATCGAGAAGCATCCTTCAAGTGGTTTGAGGTCGTTCAAGAAATCCACGTTCTCCCGAAGAACATCTGTGTATGTTTTGAGTGAGTCGACGATGGATGTGTTGAGGAAGTTTCCGGCCTTGGAGACTTTGGTGGATAGGTAGTATGGGACATCGATGAGCTTGGCCAAGATCTGGAGAATCGATTGCAGCAGCATTGAGTCCTTGCCATCAGCAAACTTCTTCTGGAGGTAAATGAGTGAGGACTGAATATCCTTCAAGATGTCATCAGACTCGACAAGCGATAGAACGTCAAGATGCAAGTTTTGTGTGTTGATGTCCTCCTCTTCATAGACAATACCCGCCTGGCCAAGTGTTAGACAGAGACGGACGAAATGGAGCACACCGAGAACAACGCTTCGTAGCACTTTGTGAACCAGAAGATATTCTGCATCAGTCTTGATCTCCGTTGATCCAAACTTGCAAGAAGCTAGACCGGCCCTTGGATCTTTTGTGAAGTTGAGGAGGAGCTCTTCGGCATACCGACAGCTGAACACGGTAACACTGAGAGAGGAGTTGTTCAGCCACGTGAAGACGCTTCGCAGGAGAGCATCACTCACCCAGAGAACCTCAGAGAGTGAGTGAGGTGCAGTGCAATCAAAGTGCAGCTCTGCCTCTGTGAGTGCGATGATTCCCGTGTCGAGCTTGTCATTGTCAATCTCGAGAGCGTGTGTGCCTTGGAACAGCGAGAAATGGGGTGATTTGACAACAGCGTCGGTCTTCAAAGCCTGTGCCTTGTTGAAGAGCAGTGCAGTGATGTCCACGTACTCGACCATTGGCTGCAGAGACGTTGTTGTATGTGAATGAGCAGCTGGAGAAGGAGTCAGTTGTAGTGTTGTTGGTGAAGTTATGGGTGTGTGTCCGGGTGTTTTGTGTTGGTGCTCTTACTGGCACGGGATGTGATGGCAGTCGGTGGTCCGGGCAAACTCCGATCTTATCCGAGAACCTCCTCAAACGGGCCAATGATCGCTTTCTCTCCATCAACACCAACAAAGGCCTCGGAACGACCACCAAAGAACCACCAAAGAACCACCGGAAATGCTTCTCAGGCGACTATTCTCGACCTCGCTGAGGCGGCTGAACGTGGCAGAGTCGCCCATCGCCGAGTATGACCGTCTTGTCTCGCTTGGACGGCTTCGTGAGGACCAGTACCAGCGCAGGATCATCTCCAATCTGGGCTCCCTCCACCAGCATCTCAGCGATTACACCCCTCCAAACGTGACAATACCAGACATCAACGACGTCACTCCAAAGAAAGGCCTGTTCTCCAAACTCTTTGGGAAGAAGAAGGCATCTGCTGCCACATCTGGCCTCGGGGCCGACTTCTCAGGGATCCCAAAGGGTATCTACCTCTACGGTGATGTCGGATGTGGAAAGACCATGCTCATGGACCTCTTCTACTCCACAATCCCACCACATTTGACAAAGAAACGTCTTCATTTCCATCAGTTCATGCAGGGACTTCACAAGAGACGTCACCAGCTCATCCAGCAGCATGGCTCTGCTGACATTGACACCATTCCTATTCTCGCCGCTGAGATGGCACAGGAGGCCACCGTTCTCTGCTTTGACGAGTTCCAAGTGACAGATGTTGCTGATGCAATGCTTCTACGCCGTGTCATAGAGACGGTTATGGCTCCGGACCATGGTCTTGTCCTCTTTGCCACGTCCAACAGAGCCCCGGACGAGCTCTACATCAACGGAATCCAAAGACAGTCATTCATTCCATGCATTCAGCTCATCAACCACCGCACTGAAGTCATCTTCCTCGACTCCCCAACTGATTACAGAAAAGTTCCAAAGCCAATCTCATCTGTGTACTGGACACCAAGCCCAGGCGTCCCCTTCCACGCTAAGGCCTCCCAAGCTAGTTCCGCTGCCCACATTGAGAACTGGTACAACTTCTTCTCCCAAGGCCATGATGCAGAGACTGACATTGAACTGACTATCTGGGGACGCAAGCTCAAGGTTCCTACATCCTCTCCTCCATACGTTGCCAAGTTCTCATTTGCTGACCTCTGTGGAAAGCCCCTTGCTGCTGGAGACTATTTGTCACTGGCTACAACATACAACACATTCATTGTTACAGACATCCCATACTTGTCTGTGCAACGCCGTGATCTCGTCAGAAGATTCATTACTTTCTTGGATGCAGTGTATGACAACCACGGAAGACTGTGTGTCACCGCTGCGGCACCTTTCGAGGATCTGTTTGTGGAGCCGGAGCAGATGAAGAACGACTACGAGCTCAATGTTGTTGAGACGGAAGAAGCTGCTGGAGAAGAGGAACTTGAAAATGACGAACTGGTCAAGACTCATGGATTCAGTAAAAAGGCAGCAAAGAACGCCAAAATGTTCCAGCTGGACGAAGAGAGGTTTGCATTTGCAAGAGCACTGTCGAGACTATCGCATATGTCCACGCAGGACTGGGTAGACAGTAATGGAGTGAAGAAGTAGACTTGTATCCATATTGGGGACAGTTAGATGTCACCACTATTATATATTCACACACATGCACATTCATTTATTATCAGATGTCCAAATCAATAGCATCAGGGTTCTGGACCGACGCCTCACTGGCATTGATCGAGCTCACCTTTGGCCCATCAGTAGACTTGACAAACCCAAGTGACTCAGTGGCAAAGTCTGTTGCAAACTCGTCATTTGCCTTTCTCTTCCAGCGAAGCATGTCTTTGTAAGTGTCCTTGTCTCCATTGTCAACTTCAAACTGGGCCCACCAGTCCCACAGGTGCTTGGCCTTGATCGGTGACTGAAGAAGTGCACCATGCTGGAGGATAGCACGAACACGTGAGAACTCATGAAGTTGCTGCTCGGTCTCAGCAAACTTGATGACAAAGGAAACAGCCTTGGATGGTGGCAGCTGTTCCAAAGCTCGTGTGTATATTGGTCTTGTTGAGATTGGGCCAAAGTGTGTTGTGGTCTTCTGCAAGAGGATCTCAAACATCTCAGGCTTCGACTTGTCATCAACAGCATCCAATGAGCGCTCGAGAATCTTGACACTTCTTTGCACCGAACCCTGCTCTTCTTCAAGCTTGGAATAGAGGATGTAGATGGTCTTGCTGAGATCTGGTGGACATCCTTCAAGGGCATGGTCAAACAAGTCTCTCAATCTCTCCAAGCTCAGCTCACGCTTCATTGCCTTAGTCAGGTAGATGTTCCAAATCTCAAACACAACTGGATATTTGAAGATAGAGACACTTCTCTCATACACCTTGAACGCCTCTTCAAACCTGTTGTTCTCCTCTAAGAAGTTAGCGTAGTTCACCACAGTCAATGGAGTGGCAATCTTGAGCTCGAAGACCGTGTCATAGACAGCACAGGTCTTTGCCACATCGCCTGAACTCTCCACAAGATCCAAGTAGAAACTCCACAGTTTGATGCTCTTGTGTACTCGTTCCTGGACAGTTTTACTTCTGTCCTGGTATAACACCCCCTTGTCTCTTGAGCGCGTGGCAATCTCCAACACCTTCACGGCCATATCCAAGTCGTCTTGTCTCAACTCCAATTCAGACCAATGGATCCACACTTCGACAAGTTCTTCCACGTCATTGTATGGCACTTTGACGGCCTTATCCAAGATGGTACGTGCAGTTTGTAGGTCACCGTTGTCTTCATATACTTGTGAGTACTTCGTCCAGAGTGTTGACAAACCAGCTGTGGCCTTGCTGGGGTCAATCGTGGTGATCGCTTGAACGTACGTCTGCAGCACTTGAGACAAATCGGTGTAAAGAGAAGCCTTGTGGATCCAGTTCTCGACAGTATGTGGAGACTGACGGATCTTGACATCGTCCAAAAGGAAGGCACGTGTGTCCATAAGTTTCTCAAACTTCTCAAGACGGAAGTCCAGTGTTGGTGTCAGATGAGACGTGTCTTTGCCCTGCTCTTCCAGAGCTTGGATCTGTGACATGAGTTGTGTCACGAGTGTTTCACTGAACTCGGTGTATGAGTCGTAGATCATGGTAAAGTCGCTGATGGTGCGGACTTTCAGAAGACCTTCTTCAAAGATCTCCGTTGCCTTCGAGTAGTCCTTGCGTTTGATGAGGTATGTAGTCAGTTTGACGTAGAGTTTTCCCTGTTGATCTGGGAACTTCTCAAGTCCATCTCTGATGAACATCTCAACAAGATCGTCGTGCTTGAGTGTTGGATTCTTGACGTCCTTGAGTAACTCGAAGAACTCGAGCCATAGATCCAAAGGCGACTTGCCACTCTGCGAGACAAAGGACTCATCATTGATGATTTTGCTGAGCAACTTCAAGCTGCCCTCAATGTCCTTGAACTCCATCAACTTCTCAAGAACCGATTCTAGCTTCTCCGGTGCAAAGGTCAGGTATCTCTTGTACACCAACGCCCCTGTCAAACCTCCAACTTGATCAGCAAACTGAGTGAACAATGGCCAGATCCAGTGATGTTGGGTCAGCGGCAGTGTCTGTAGTGCGGCATTGAACGTGTGTCTGATCAGAGTGACATCTGTCTGAAGCATCAAGAAGTTGAGGTACTTGACCCATAGCAGAGGCATCTTGTCAAGCAGCTCCATCGCCCTTGTGAACTCGGCATTGACTTTGATGTAGTCCTGCTTGTACTCCACGGGGTTCAACCGCGTGCAGACTTCAACGTACAGGTCAAGGTAGAGTATCCATAGCTTATAGCTTCTCCTGAGTCGTGAACAGGCGCGTTTGAGCACGAAAAGGCGTTTGAGGTCTGTGTCTTGGTGCCAGTAGTAGCGGAGCCACGCGGTGATGTCGTCGGGTGTGCGCAGCAGCTGGAGCTCGTACGAGACGTCTGAGTCCGATATGAGTGAGCAATCGAGCCTTCTGGGTACAGGTCTGTCTGTGGTCATCGTTTTGGGGTAATTTCGGGGTGTTGTGGTGTCTAGTGTTATGGCCTGGTTATAGTCCAGGCTTGTACGGTTTTTCAGGCATTGGTGTGTGCGTACCAATTTTAAAAGCTAAGAGCTAAGGGGCTAAGGGGCATATCTGGTTGTTCCTGGCCACCAGAAAACGGGTGTGTCTATGTCTTCCCAACAGAAAGATTGGAAATTATTCCAGTATTTTGCTATATCCCACTTATCACAGCGCTTCTGCTACTCTCCTCAACCAATTCTTCGAGTCTGTCCAACCCCAAAGATGATGCCGTCATCCAACCCCTTCAGTGCCCTCGATGACACCAACAACAGCGAGCCCCTAGTTCAAGATGACACTGACATGAATATCCCCAGCCAGACAACTCCACGTCCCGTTCTGCTCGAGAATCTTCCATCTGATATTTTCCAAGAAGTCATCTTACTGCTTGACTTCTACTCCCTTCGTGCTTTCCTTGAGGCATACGAGCAGTTCAGGAACAGGTTTGTGATCATCTCCGACGATGTCAGCACTAAGGTTCTAAGGCCATTCTTCTTCACTGCTCCTGGAATTGAGCGAGAGGTCCTTGGGGAATTCAGCCCACGCAAACCCCGCCATCGGCACCTCATCAAGCTTTTTGAGCTGATTGCCCCCCACACATCGAAGTTAGGACGAGCCAGACTAGAGATGCAGCACCCAGAACGGCAAATCCTTCCATATATGGATCGCTTTTCCTTTGTGTACTTTACCCCCAAGTATGAGCATCTTGACTACACTCTCTGGATCCCAGAGTTTGTCAAATCCGGTGCTCAGGTGCTCACCGAGACCTGGCGCCGCTTTCCTCACGTTCGGTTAACCGAGTCACTTTACACACACAAAATCAGTTTCCATACATTTACTCGTGTCCGTTCTCTCACTCTTGATCACTGCCGCTGCAGAGTCTACAACCTTCTCCTTGAGAATGCACGTGAACTACACATTACCTTTGACCAACGAGGCTCCGCAACCCGACCCGCTATCGAGCGAGTACACGCTCCTTTCGTTTCTAACTTCACAGTAACATATGCCGATCAGTTCCCGTTGATCCGAAATGTCAAGGTTGGCTATGAGAATTGGGACCACTACGATCATAAGGATGACAGAAGTACAGTCTGCTTGAGCCAAATTGATGCAACGGATAGACGCAACACCCGGCCCCTGCCTCCATGTCCGACACCGCTTGACCAGATGGCACTTTGTGACCTCTCCTTTACACTTAACTTCCAAATCCTTCATATCGTTGGTGGACATGATTGTTTACTTGAGATGGTTGATACAAACATGTTGACCGATCTTGTTTGGAGACAGACAAATTTCCAGGATCCCTCCAGTCCTCCCATGATCTCTAAATTCCCCCGTGTCAACACAAGACGATTAGAGACCTTTTCATTTGAGACACTTCTCCCCAATGTCATACTTCCAGCTTTCAGCACGAGGAATCCCCGTCTCAAAAACATCTCAATTGTGACACACAGCTATGGGCTAAACCTCAACGGAATTCTGAATCCTAACCGTTCCGTAATTCGAGTCTTGATTCACTGTTATGGAAAGAGACCTGAGAACTACGCATTTGATGAGTTCTTTCCTGTTCCTTATATTGATTCGTATGACCTCACTCCTCCGAGAGTCTTACGCAAGCTCAAGCACTACCAGAGAATCAGTCTCGTTGGATGTCTCCTCGATCCTTTCTTCAACACAGAACCAACTCGTCGAGGTTTATTGGGATCTTTCCGCTACTTTTATGAGGGGGAAGAAAGTATTGTTTGGTCAACAGCTGTTGCAGCCCCATGGGAGAAGATACCTATTGATGGACCAATAGGTCCCGGCTTTGGAAGTACCAAGAGGATCATGCGACCAGCAGAGCTTGGGAATGGACATTACATTTTATGAATAATACAATTGACTTCTTTTTGCGAGTATAGTATTAGCTCCATAAACAGCTGAACTGCTATAGAAGAACCCCAACGATTCGGGATTGATCCTTCTCATATGCGTTGCCATGCACGCTTTCTGGCAGGCCACGCAAGTCAGGGGTCGAGGGAGACAACCCCCTCAGTGCCTTTTTTTTTGGCTTTTGAACGACTTCAACCTGTTCTTATTGGACCATTCTCATCAAAACAGCAAGAATCCAGTATCACAATACAAAATGCCCAAGAAAAGGAGAAGAAATAAGCCTACTTTCACCTGGGTGTGTGCCTGTGATGAACCACAAGCCGTCACCGACACCGACTCTGAGCTGAAGGCAACCACCCCAACAGCACGCGCTGTTCTTCTAGAATCCCTTCCATTTGAAATATTTCGAGAAATCATCATACTGCTTGACTTCTACTCCCTTCGTGCTTTCCTTGAGGCATACGAGCAGTTCAGGAATAGGTTTGTCATCATCAGTGACGAGCCCACCTCGGGGCTCACTCCAAGCTTCTTCTATGTTCCAGGACTTGAATGTATCAATATTGGTGATTACCATCCTCATCAGAGAAGCCAGGAGGAGCACCATCGGATCAAACTGTTCGAGTTTGTCCAGTCCAACTGCCTCACTATAGGGATAATGAGACTAGCTATGGAGGACCCTAAGCATCAAATTCTACCCTATATGGATCGGTTCTCTTTTGTCTATTTCACGCCGCTGTATGAGATGCTGGACTATACTCTCTGCATTCCTGTGTTCCTCAAGTCTGGTGCAAAGGTAATGACGGAGCCCAAGAGAAGCGAGGAGAAAGAGCGCTTTGTGGGCTCCCTCCGAATTGAGGACGTCACCTCCCAGTTATTCAGCAATGTTGGCTCACTTACTCTCGATAACTGTCGTTGCAGAGTCTATAAACTCTACCTTCCGAACCTCCTCCAGTTGAGCATCACATTTGATCAGAGGAGGGCACCCACAAGACCGGCAATCGAAGACATAAGGGCTCCACTTCTTGAAAACTTCATTATCACCTACGCCGACCAATTTCCCTTGGTTCGCAATGTGAACGTTGGTGAAGACAACTCTCGCCGTTACTACCAGCTGGGTTATCGATCCATCGTGTGTTTCAATCAGATTGATGCCATGGACAGGAACAACAGGAACCTGCTTCCACCCTGTTCTTCGACTGTGGGGGAGATGAAGGAGTGTGACCTCTCGTTCACAAAACACTTCAAGATTCTACATGTCATAGGTGGTCACCACTGCTTGCTGAGACTCGTGGATGTACAAAACTTGTCTGATCTTGTCTGGAGGCAAACCAACGTTCAAGTCCGTGCCTTTGGTCAGCCTATTGCTAGGCTGGACGCAGATCACCTGGAGACTTTCTCGTTTGAGACATTGTTTTCGAATACCACTCTCCCTGTTATCAAGACTCGATTGCATCGGTTGATGAATATCTCGGTGACCACACACCATTATGGCTTGAATCTCAACGGACTGTTGAACAGCCGCAGACCTTTGGCTAGACTAGCAATTCATTGCTATGGCAAGAAGCCCAAGGGAGCAGCCACCGATGTTCCATTCAAAGTGCCTTATATTCGCCGTGCTTATCTCTTACCTCCACCGAACTTTCCCCAGTGGACTGCTGGTGGTTTTCAGCGCATCAGCTTGGTTGGATGTCGCCTTGATCCATTATTCGATCGTAATCCCATTACTAGCTGGGCAGGCTCATTCCGGTACATCTATAAAGGTCGGAAGAGGGTTATCTGGTCAAGAGATATAGCCGCCCCTTGGGAGAAGCATCCCATTCCTGGACCAATTGGCCCTGGGTTTGGTGATGTCACGAGAATGTACATAACAGATCCGCCAGGTTTACCCATGTGATGGACCCGTCGATGGATTAAAAGATCCAAAATTTGTACTCATGGCCTCTACAAATTCTTATCATGCCAGCTGGCCCGAGGAAGCACATGTTGCAAGCGGTACAAAAGTTGAATCTATGAGTATTTGATTGTTTGAAACAACCGACAAGTTGTATGGATATTCTGGGGTTGATGTACATAACTGTCCTGACGTATGCCGTTTGCTTCAATTCAAAACCCGTAATTGTTTGTCATGAAATGCTGTCCACCTCTCTTGTAGTATTTACACGCGCTGCTCAACAGCCTCCTCTGATGCAGTTGCGGTCTCCCGTCTCAGCTTCTTGAACTCAGCTCTGGCTCTGACTCTGAGATCCTCCAGGAGTGCCTTTGGTGTATGAAGGGCGACTCTGTCCATGGTCTCGTGCTCCACGAGGTCTGCGTCCCAATTGCTGGCATCTCCTCTTCTCCACTCATCCTCCCAGTGGATCTTGGCCTTGCTCTGGATGTGTTCAATGGCAGAGGCGAGGTCTGCAACAGCCTCTTGTGTGTACACTGGTCTGAACTGTGCAGAGTACCAGATGTTTCCGTCCTTGTTTCTCGGTCTGAACTTCATGGCGACGTTCTTGAGTGTGAGATCTCTCATTGACCTAAGCTTGACGAGAGCCTCGTACGCCTCGACTGAAGCCTCGTAGGACTCGAAGTCCGCAACAGCCATGATACGCCATATGTCTCTTCTGGTCTTTGGCTTGCGGTTCTGCCAGTTGGGTCTCTGGAACTGGACGTTGATCTGGTAGTCGGTGAAGGTCGGGAGCTGGGAGTAGAGCACCTGGCCTGACTCGATGTTTCTGAAGAGGAAGACCTGTGGGCCGTAGTTGTTCTTGGCGAGCCAGTTGGCCGGTCTGAAGCGGTTGGACATGGCAGAGGTGTGGAAGAGGGGTTTAGACGCTGTTGGTGGTGTTCAATGGGCTGGAGTGGTGTTGATGGAGACGTTTTTTTTCAGTGGAGGGCGGCATAAGCGTGTACCCGAGGTGCCCTGACGGTTATGCTCATAGATCACCTGACTGATCACCTGACACATCACATGACACATCACATGACCCAAAACATCACCAGGCCCCGGCCCCTATTTGGGTTTTCCTTTTTGTACTTAGAAATTCTAAAAGGTCTCGCCACGCCAAACGTATAAAAGCACCAACAAGCGCCCGAGCGCCCCTCTGCTCACACTTCCTCCCAGGCCCCACACGCAATGAACTTCAGCACCATCGAGCTCTCGCCGGTGCTCTCCGTGAAGCCGTCGCTGGTGGCCGGTGTGCCCGACAGCGTGCTCGCCCTCGCCGCGCCCATCGTGGCCTACTGGACCTACTCGGGCTTCTTTGCCCTCATCGACGCCTACGAGCTTGCTGAGCGTTACCGCATCCACCCACCGGAAGAGGTGGCCTCCAGAAACAAGGCCTCGCGTATGGACGTGCTCAAGGACGTGTTGTTGCAGCACGTGATCCAGACCATTGTCGGCTACATAGCCACGTTCCTCGATGAGGAGCAAATGACGGGCGATGAGGAGTTCCAGGTGTCACGGATGCACAGCTCGTTCCCACAGATCCCACGCCTGGTGCACTGGTTCCTCTACAACTACGGCTTCTCCATGCTCAAGATCTTTGTCGCATTCATCTTTGTCGACTCGTGGCAGTATTGGCTCCACCGCATCATGCACATGAACAAGACCCTCTACAGACGCTTCCACTCCAGACACCACCGTCTCTATGTTCCATACGCATACGGAGCATTGTACAATGACCCAGTTGAAGGCTTCTTGTTGGACACGTTGGGAACCGGTATCGCTGCCATTTTGACCGGCCTCACCCCAAGAGAGCAGTTGGTGCTCTACACATTCTCGACTCTCAAGACGGTGGACGACCACTGCGGATACGCCTTGCCGTATGATCCGTTCCAGCAGCTGTTCCCAAACAACTCGATCTACCACGACATCCACCACCAGCAGTTTGGTATCAAGACGAACTTCTCCCAGCCGTTCTTCACGTTCTGGGATGTCATGTTCAAGACGAGATACACCGACTTGGACAACTACAAGAAGAAGCAGAAACAGTTGTCCATTGACAAGTACAGACAGTTCTTGCACGACAGAGAGCTTGCTAAGCAGAAGAAGAAGCAGGATCTGTACAGCCAGAAGCCTGTTGCCACTACCACTGGTGCCTCTTTGAATTCCGACACCAAGAAGGACCAGTGATCTCACCCCTACACGACGACTGCATTTACCATAATTTCACGTGAAACGAACCCAACCAATCTATGACTCACTTCTATTGAATCTTTTTTTTACTCTTTATACTTTTCTTCTCCTGATTGTTCCTTTCTTCAGACTTGTCCGTGTTGTTGAGTGTCCATCGATGTGACCACCTGAGTGTCTATGACGTCTTTGTTTACATCACGGGCCTCCACAATGCCTCCGATCCGCTGTTTTGGACAAAGTCTTACGTTTTTAATGCAAATTTTATCTGGCTTTTAGAACAAATTGACTCTGTAGAAGTCATCATCTCGTTGCTGTGATGGCGACATTCCGTGAACTGATGGAGAAGTCGAAAAGGGTGTCGAGTCGGGTGTTGAATGACGCGTTGAGGTGATCAACTCGGTCTTGATGAACAATTTGTTCCAACAGACGCGACAAGTGGCCATTGGTATACCTCCATGCGTCCATTTCCTGATCCTCACCTTCCTTTTCCCACTTCAGGATGATCTCCTCTTCATTCAAAGCGTCCAGGTCCTGATCGCACGACTGGCTCAACCCCTGAAGAACATCTTGATCCGAGATGGTGAGCAGCCTTGTCACTGTATGGAAGCAGCACGCCACAAAACAACACGCACTGATGTTGACCGAGGGGATCACATTCGTCTCAAAGATGTCAATGATGTCCAATGGCAAGTCTCCACAGACATCAAGCCCCACAACAATGGCATTCGGCTTCTCGTTATTGCGTCTCTGTCTCGCCCTGACAAACCTGTCCATCTCAGATCCATACACCTCACTCACCCGGGACAAGTACAGGATCTGTCCTTGAACACCCATCAGTGTGTCCATCCTCTGTGCTGCTTTTCTTCTGTTCTGGTCCTGCTCGACACAAACCACACTGAGTCCGAGCTTGATGCTAGCGAGCCGGGAGAGGTGTGCCCCGCCTGCGCCAATGTCAATGAGGAAGTCAATTGAGTGTGACTGAACAATTGGAGTGATGTGTCCGATCAATTGGGAGATCTCGTGTGATTTGCGTATGGAAAGTGGTGTTGCGAGTGGTGGATAGTTTGGAGGTGCTCGGGACTTTAGTGATCGGGAAGGGGGTGAGGAGGATGGAGATGCCACAGCTTTGCGGTAATCCTTCAGCAATTGGTTCATTTCTGTCAAGGGTTGGCTACATCCACCTGAATATCTAACGTTGTTGATTTTAAGTATCATAAACACCATTCAGCAGGAGGGGCATAAAGGGAGGGGTCAAAGGGTCACACCAGTGGACGCGCCTTGACATTTGTACATCAGAAGAAGCACGCTTTAGATGGCTTCCTTCAAGACCTGGTTCAACTTGGCAACCTTGGTAGCGATGGACAAGTCGACAGTTCTGTCACCGACCTCGACAATCAAACCACCCTGGATCTCTGGGTCGACCTTGTTTGTGAGTCTGAGGGTCTTTCCCTCACCGACAAACTTGGACTTGCCGACAGCGGCCTCAATCTTCTTCAAGATCTTGGACTCCAAAGCAGCGGTGGAGGTGACGACGGCCTCGACGATTCCGTTGTGGGCGTCAGTGAGGGTCTTGAACTGGGCAATGATGGATGGGAGGAGGTCGAGTCTGTTGTTCTCGCCGAGCACCTTGAGGAGGTTGGAGACGGAGGCGTCGACGGATGGGATCTGCTCTGCGAGGGTGGAGACGACAATGGCTCTGTCCTGGGAGGAGAGGGATGGGTTGGTGAGGTAGGCGGCGACGGACTGGGCAGCGGTGATGGTCTTGAGGGACTCGAGGGACTTTGCAGCAGAGGCGACGGAGGTGGCCTTAGCGGCGGCGGTGTAGAGGGCCGTGGCGTAGGTTCCGTCGAGGCCGTAGAGCTGGACCGGTGGCTTAGCGGTGGCGGCGGTGGCCAATGAGCGCTTGAAGAGGAGTCTGGCGGACATTCTGGGTGGGTTGGTGGTGTTTGGCGGTGGTTTGGCGGTGTTTGGAGGTGTTTTGGAGCGTTGTTCAAGGCCTTTTTTGCGGGCGGTGGGAGAAAATGTCGGTCGGGCGCGCTGTGATTGGGGGAAAAGGTGGTTAATTGCCGGATTGGGTGATTACTGGATTAGGTAATATCCGGGCACATCACCGAGTTCCGGGGTGAAAAGTGTCGTCCAAGACCACTCAAGAGCATTAATCCCTTCCCCTTGAACCCCCTGTTTGCCCCCCATCTGCCACCGTGAACCATGCTCAGGACGCTCCTCCCACTCACACGGACGCCGCAGTGGAACAGGGTGTTCACAGCCCAACGCTGGAGCTCAACGGCCCCGGAACAGGCTGCTGAGGACGCCTCGTCAGCGCTCCTCTCCAGATCGTCTCTGCTCACCATCCCAGCTCGTGGCACAGACCTCACCGCCCTGGAGAAGCAGGACGAGATCATCAAGCGTCGTCGCAAATTGGCCAAGACCATCACGGAGATCAAGAAGTTCAAGCCACGCTCGCCCGGCCAGAGATGGTACAGGGCCCCGGTGTACCCACATCTCTGGAAGGGAACCCCATTCAAGCCACTCACAGCAGCCATCAGAGGAACAGGAGGCCGTAACAACACCGGCCACATCACAGTCAGATTCAGAGGTGGTGGCCACAAGCGTCGTGCCCGTCTCGTGGACTTCCACCGCCTGGACGAGGGCAAGCAGCGTGTCCTGCGTATCGAGTACGACCCAACCAGAACGGCACACATCGCACTGGTCAAGAACGCCACCACTGGGAAGATCACGTACATCCTTGCCTGTGATGGGCTCAGAGCCGGTGACGTGATCGAGTCGTACAGAAGGGGAATCCCGCAGGACCTGATGGAGGAGATGGGTGGACGCATCGACCCGGCCATTCTCAGTGCCAGAACGAACCAGAAGGGAAACTGCCTGCCATTGAGAATGATCCCAATTGGTGCTGTGGTGCACGCCGTTGGTATCACACGTGACGGGCCAGCCAAGTTCTGCAGAAGTGCCGGAACGTATGGCCGTCTGATGCAGAAGCTCGTGGACAAGAAGAGAGCAGTGGTCAAGCTGCAGTCCGGTGAGCACCGCTTTGTCCATCTGGACGCCTGTGCCACGCTGGGAATCACGTCCAACATCGACCACCAGCACGCCAAGTGGGGAAAGGCCGGTCGTGCCAGATACAGAGGCTTCAGACCGTCGGTGCGTGGTTTGGCCATGAACAAGTGTGACCATCCGCACGGTGGTGGTCGTGGTAAGTCCAAATCCAACAAGCTCTCCATGTCGCCATGGGGTGTCCTGGCCAAGGGCTACAAGACCAGAAGGGGCAAGCACCAGAACAACATGAAGGTGAGGGACAGACCTAGAGGAAAGGCTGGCCGCAGTGTCAGAGGCTGAGCCTGTATATATAAGCTGTACATACGAACCCATTCAGTCGTGGAACTCTTCAGTCTTGGAACTCTTCGGGCACTGTCTTGTAGGCAGCGACGGCGGATGTGTACTCTTCCAGCTCGTACACCGTTCGCAGAGGGACAACGGGGACCTGGTCGTGGTCGATCACTGTGAGGTTGTGGATGTGCAGGACGGCAAACGAGTGCGGTGGTGGTTGTACGCTGAAGCTGAACATGGCGTAGAATGCGTCTCTGTGGGTCCAGTGGATCGTTATTGCCCTGGAAAGAACGACACAGTTGGTCGTGTGCGCTGTGATGCGACACCTGTTAGCAGCCTCGAACTGGACAATGGCCTCTGTGGTGATGAGGGCCATACAGACCACGTTGGAGTCACACACTGAGCAGAGGAAGCCGGCCTTGGTGAGCTTGAGGAACTTGAGCAGCTTCAGCGTCCGTGTTGGCAGCGGCTGTGGCGAGGAGCAGTAATTAGACACGAGATCTGCCGTGATCCACGGACTCAGCACGTCCTTGTCGAGTATCTTGAGCTCTCTGTGTCGCATAGTCGGTCTAATTGTGGTGTATGTATGGTGTAAGTGTGTGGTATTATCTTCGCGCGCTAACTAAACCTCCCTGAACTCGTGTCCTCCGAGCTCAATGGCGTACCCGAGCACGAGCTTGGTGAACTCGCTGATGTGGTCGAAGCTGAGCCTGTCGAGCGTGTCCTTCGTGGAGTGGATGTACGGGCTGGTGTACTTGAACTCGCTCTCGATGATGAAGCTGGACGGGAAGCCGTTCTTCAGTGCGCTGGCGTGGTCGGAGCAGGCGTAGCCACACGAGGTCTCTCTCCACGGGATGGCCAGGTACGAGTCGATCACGAGCTTGATGAAGGTGGTGAGGGCGACGTTGACGTTGTCGCCAATGACACCAACGTGCTCCTCGATGCCGTTGTCGAGCGTCTTCTGGACGTACCCGGTCATGTCCTGCTGGAGCATGGCAACAACACGCTTCCCAGCGGCCTTGTACGAGTTGAAGATGTCCAGAGAGCCAAGAAGACCACCTTCCTCAGCGGAGTAGAAGTGGAACTCGACTGTGTTCTTTGGTGCGAACCCACTGAGCAGCAACAGTCTCAGGGCCTCGAGGTTGGTGGTCACGCCAGACCCGTCGTCATCAGCACCTGGAGCACCCAGCAAAGTAGGGAACAAGAGGTTTGTAGAGTCCTGGTGGCATCCAACGACAACAATGTCATCCGGGGTCTCTGAGCCCTTGATGGAGAGGACGATGGAGAACTGCTTCCAGTCGTGCTTGAATGGGGTCACGGAGACATTAACGTCCAAGTCGCCTCTTGCCTGGATAAGCCCCTCCAGTTTGCCTAACAGCCACTGAGCACTCTCCCTCCCGGTGTCACTCTTGTAGTAGCGTGTGAAGAAGCTGGAGAACTCGGCGAGGTTGTCGTGGAGTCTCTGCTTGTCAATCTGTTTGGCGAGCGCTTTGACGGTCTTGGAGTGGGCCACCTCTGTTGGGTAGTTGTACGTCGGGACTGGGACTTCCTCCTGGGTGAACCACCAGTGGGCGTGCTCAGTCACGTCGAAGAAGTTGACGCCTCTGCGCTTGAGCTCGAGCTTCTGGGCCTCTGTGACGGACTGCGCTGGGGAGTGGTCGGAGGTGACAATGAGACGGGTCGCTGGCTGGAGCAGGTCGAGCACGTGGAACGCGGTGGCTTGCAGTGCCAGCAGCGAGAGAATGGAGGTTTGTAGCAGCATCTGGGTGGGTTCAGGTTGCTGATGGGTTATTCAGAGGTTATTTGGTGGTTGATGAGTGGTTGTTGGGTGGTTTGAATGTCCATGTTCTCCATTGCTCAGGGGTGCGGGCGCGGGGACTAGAGTGGCTGGCTATAACGCTACAAACACACAAAACAGAACCAGTCATATATATCTAAGCTCAGAAGATCACGTCCTCCTCGGTTTCCGCAGCGAGATCCCCGGCGAGAAGATCTGGTGCCGCTTTCTCAGCTTCAACAGCAGCAACAGCAGCAACAGCAGCAACATCAGCAGCACCAAGAGCAGCAGTACCAGCAGTGGCAGCAGCGAGCTCCTCCGACTCCCTCAGCGCAGCCTCCACCTGCTTTGCCCGGTGTGCCGCGTCCTGCTCGAGCACCGCCTGCACCTTCTTCTCCTTCACCTTCTTCAGTCTGTAGAACTCCTCTCTCTCCAGCTCGTCGAGCTCACTGAGGATGTAGGCGATGGTGTTCTCGGTGCGCGGAATGATAACGTGCTCGATGGCATTGACACGTCTGTTGGTGACCTTGATGACCTCGTCCAGGATGATGAAGGCCGTCTGCAGCGAGGCCAGCTCCACGAGCATCTCCACGGCCTTGGAGTACACCTGCTTGGCCTTCTGCACCTGCTGGCCTCCACGGCCGAGCCCCGTCAGCTTGAAGTCGTTGATGGAGTCGTCGATGAACTTCTCGAACTGCGGCAAGTACACTCCGCTCACGTTCTCCTGGCGGGCCCTGACCTTGAAGCGGGCGTTCTTGACACTCTCCTGAGTCTGGTAGCCGATGTTGTCACCGGTGGCGTAGGTCACCTCTGCCAGGGAGAAGGCGGCGGTCTGCATCACACGCCCCATTTTGCGCTTGGCCTCGTCGATACGCTTGGTGATGTCTCTGAAACGCTTCGTGAGGGCCTCGGACTTTCTCTTGAGCAGCGAGTGGCCCTGCTGGGCTCCTTTGAGCTTTCCCTTCATCAGCCCGAGGGTCATACGCGTGGGGAACACGGCTTCTCTGCGGTGCTCTGTTAGTACTTGTCGGGCCAGATAAGGGGGTGGGGTGGTTGCATTGTGCGTAGTTTGGCCATTTCTGGACGGATTGGGCCCATTGGAACGCCATATGTACACCCAGACACTCCATAGACTCACCTGTTGGCTCCAGACATCTTATTTCCAGGTCTGTGAGTCGATTCAGCCTGGGAAACCGCCCCAAAAGCGTCCGAGAGAGTGCAATTTTGGCTGCTCAATTTCCGGTGGCTCGCGCTGGGAAAACGGCCGTCGCGAATTCTTCCTAAAATGGACGTCTTCGCGAACTCGTTTTCTTTCCCGCTCAGCTCAACTTCAACTGCAACAACTGGAGCAAGAAGGTGGCAAATTGGCACTGAAAGGGCTTTAAAAGGGCACTAAAAGCCGTTGAAAAGGACCTCTCACACTCGCAATGTCCTTTGGAAACCCCTTCTTCTCAGACTCGAACGGACTCGGCCACAACGGTTTCGACGTCTCGCTCAGCTACGTCGCAGGCCTCCCAGATCCCAACATCGTCGCCAACTCCACGCTCAAACTGCTCTTCAAGTCGCTGCTCAAGCGTGACGACACTACAAAGGAGAAGGCCCTCGCTGATCTCGTGCTCTTCATCAACTCCGACAACTCTCAAGAGCTCAAGGACGACCTGGTTGTCATCACCTGGGTCCAGCTCTACCCGAAGCTCTCCATCGCTGAGTCCAAGACGGTTCGGTCATTAGCACACACCGTCCAGACACTGCTGATCTCGACCCTGCAAAAGTCGTATGTCAAGTACCTCAAAGACACTGTGCCCGTGCTGCTCTCCGGGCTCTATGACCTCGACTCAGCAGTCTCTCTATCGACTCAGAAGGCTCTCTCCACGGCATTCAACAACGACCAGAACAAGCTCAACAACCTCTGGATCATCTTCCAGTCTGAGATCCTCAACTTTGCAGACCACGCTCTCAACAAGGAAACAGTCGACTCACTGTCCGACGATGCTATTGTTCCCCGTGATGAAGCTGAGCTCAAGTACCTCCGTCTCGTCAACGCCACAGTTCTGATGGTCTCCCATCTCGTCCAGGTTGGGTACAAGCTTGCACCGGAAAAGCTCGACTCAAAGCTCACAGAGTACAACACCTTCTTCGAGCATGAAAACCTCTGGCACTGGCTCTTGGTCAACTCCAATGTCACCCATCAGCGCATCTTCAAGTCGCTCCTCCAGCTAATCAACACAATCATCCATCTCAACCCGGCCCTTCTCACAGACAAGGCATGGAAGTCGATGTCCAAGCGTCTCATCAAGGCATTGACCTTCGCCAAAAGAGTCGACACCTCCTCCAAACCGAGCTCAATGCTCTACTCCTCCATCGTGATACCCATCTTGTCAACACTTAACAACTTGAACTCGGTAAACCCGGGCTTCTTCGAGTATGACAGCAAGCACAAGGAGAAACTCCTCGACTTCCTCAAGCTCGGTTCACTCAGCTCGGATCCATCCTACTACACACGACTCACACAGTTTGTCTCGTCTGCCACTACAGTCTTTGGTGAAGATGACTTTGCCACTTTGGAGAAGATCTTCCATAACAACTTCACTACTGAGCTGGCCTGGAACTCCAAGCTCAGAGCCGGAACGCCCTTCGTCGTCAACTCTTTGACTTCATACATGTCTCTTCTCCACAAGTATGACAGCATTTCATTGTCCTCCTCAGTTATTGACGAGATTGTTGAGATCGAGAAGGACACACTTGCATCCCAGCTGGTTTCCCCACTGGCGCAGCACATCACTCATGAGGTCCTCCTTGAGAGACTCATCCACTGGTCCACCAGACCTTCGGGAAACATCATCCCGCTCTTGTCCACGGCCATCAAAACGTCCACTCCATTGGACACACTCCTCTCTGCATCATTTGACCATCTTAGATCTCTTGGTGAGACGGATGAGGAAGGGACATCATTTGCATCGCATCACGCATTTACAATCTTTGACTTTGTCATCAAGAACAACCTTGTGGAATACACTACCCAGGTTGAAGAGTTCCTTGATGAACTCCCATCATACATCACACAGCACAATGCGGCACTCACAATTGACATCCTCAAGACTTACTCATCATCAACTCTTTACAACAAGGACCTGTTTGTTGACGTGTTTGACAGTTTTGTCATCAAGTTTGACCTCCTTGAACTCAAACCACTTCTCCTCTCCAAGCTGGACACATTCGGACACAAGGAGGACCTATTGGCAGGAAGTGAGGAACTCCAGAGTACAATCTCAGAACAAACGTCAAGCTATGATTTCTCGCATGATGATCTGTTCAAACCACATCTCATCACGAAGGAGTCTGCTCTGTCATTGTGGGAATTGGCCAAGGAGCAGAACAAACAGACCGAGTATGTGTCCTACTTCATCAACAACAACAAGCATGATGACGCCTTGTGTTTGGCTGTCTTGTTGGGCACAGACATCCTGGACAACCATTTGTGGACTCATGATGCGTTGCATGACACAACGGCACTTCTTCTCGCCCAGAATGAGGAGCTCAAGACCAAGTACTTTGCCTTGTTGAAAACACACGTTGAAGCGTTTGGCTCTTCAGAGACCGTTGTCGCTCATGTTTCTCAGACACTTCAGTCAGACCCACAACTTGCTTCATTGCTGACTTCATACGACTTGCTCACTGAGTTCACCACGGCCTATGGGCAGGCAATCGACTCAAGACTCGCCATTGGTAATCCATTGGAGACAAACATCTACCTGTGCACCACTGAGGATGGTTCATTCCAGTTCTCCCAGCTCAAGGGTGTGGTCAGATACGCTGCGCTGCTCTTGTCATTGGATGTTGCCTTGTCTGATGACTTGATTTTGTACTTGTCTATCACCTCAGAGGTGGCTGATGACTACGAATTTTTGAATGATGGTACTTTCGAGGCCATTGCTGACTTCCCAACGTCTATCAAGTCTAAGATCTTGGCCAAGTTTGCAGATCAGACATACACTTCACTGGTCTCCACCATCATTTCCAAGTCATCCATTCCTCTCTTGAGTGT
Source organism: Petasospora veronae (assembly GCA_030563065.1). Taxonomy (NCBI): domain Eukaryota; kingdom Fungi; phylum Ascomycota; class Saccharomycetes; order Phaffomycetales; family Wickerhamomycetaceae; genus Petasospora; species Petasospora veronae. Next base: position 226,442 of record JAKUBA010000004.1, on the reverse strand, counting down.
GCTTCCGAATGAATCACAGGTGGTGACATTCTACAAGTCTCGTCTCTTGAAGCACGTCTTGACACACCTTCTCAACAACGAGCCACATATCAAGATCCAGGATCTTGACGTGGACAAGTACACCAGAACTGAACTTCGTTCCAAGTCCATTCCAGACCTTCTCCAATTCGTCACTGTCATCTCCACTCTGGCTCCATTCCTCTCTGATGAGAAGTATGACCGTGTGAAGAACCTTGTTGCTTCTGAGCTGATTGGAGCTCGTCCTTCTGAGATCATCACTGGTGGTCTCTACAAGCTGACTATCCTCACCAACTTTTTGAGTGATGCCCAGGAGAACATGCCCTTGCAGCCACAGAGAATCAACATGATTGTTCAGGACTTGAACAAGTGGTTGGACTCGGACGTTGCTTATGAGCCGGACTTTGCTGTGGTGAGAATCCAATTGTTACATCTGGCCCATATTTTGAATGGATTCACTTTTGACAAGACTGAAGCTTTCAACGAGTTGTCTGTTCGGTTGTTGCAAGACGCAACTGGCCTGGTGAGTCTGGGTGAAGGAGATGGTCTTTTGGAGCTCAAGTACTGGGCTCTCAGGCTCTATCTAGTTCTCAAGAAGACAGGTTCGTTGAGCAAGGAGACTGCTAGGGATGTTGAGAACGAGCTTTTGGAAAGTTACATCAACGATGACTCTACGAGTGTCAACCAGCCAGTTGTCATTTACAGCGAGTTGTTGAACAGATTTTTGGACACTCTTCCATCTTCAAAGTTCCAGGAGCATGAAGAAAAGTTGTTTGCAAAGTTGAAGGTCACCAAAGACTTTGCTCTCAAGAGACCATTGCTCACCATTATCGGAAATCTCATTTCTGCAAAGCAACAGGATTTGGTTATTGAGTTTGAGCTGTCGAAGGATACTGATGATATGTCACAGTTCCTTATCCCACAGAGACTCATTGATATGACCCTCCAGGCTCCAAAGTTCCATGGACTTGCTTCAGTTGAAGAAGATGAGAAGTTGGTTGAGTATCTGTGGTCATGGAAGCTTGTTCTCTTCAACTTCAAGGACATCACTCTCAAATTGCGAACAGCATACATCCAGCAATTGCAAAATGACAACGACGAGTTGCTCACCAGATTTATGAACTTCATTTCGCTGCTTGTTATCGATGATGACGAGAAGGACTTCTTGGCACGTGTTGAATCAGATCACTCTGTGTTCATTGACTATTCGTTCAAGAATGATTTTGCTGATGTTGCAGAGGAGGTGAAGGTTCTTGCTATGCACGTCTACTACACCATCTTGGTTTCAATCGGGTCTCTTGCTTCTAACTGGTTCAACAACATCAAAGATCGTGGATTCAAGGCCAAGTTGGAGCAGTTCACCTCAAAGTACATCTCACCAAGTCTGATTCAGAACAAGTTGTCCACATTTGAGAAGCGTGTTCCAGCTTTAACCAGTGAGAATGAGAACTTGACCATCAAGATCAACAGAATTACCAACGAAATCAAGTCAACGTACTTGATTGATGATCAGTATCTCGAAGTCATCTTCAAAATTCCATCCAACTATCCCCTCTCCAATGTTGATGTCGCTGGTCCTCAAAGAGTTGGTGTCAAGGAGACTCAGTGGAAGGCCTGGTTGTTGGCTTGTCAACGTATTGTGTCTCTCCAGAATGGTGAGATTTCAGAGTCTTTGGAGTTCTTCCTCAAGAATGTGAGTTTCCATTTCAAGGGTTTCGAGGAGTGTGCTATTTGTTACTCGATCCTTCATCAGGATAACTCACTTCCTTCCAAGTTGTGTGGTACTTGCAAGAACAAATTCCATGCTGGGTGTCTGTACAAGTGGTTCAAGTCGAGTGGGTCTAACACCTGCCCTCTGTGTCGTTCGACTTTCAACTTCAAGTGATTGGAATGTTTGGAGACGGTATCTGGTCATGATTTCTGGTGATTCTATTGTAAATACAGTCATGTGCATACCCAGTAACTCATGAGCGTCCATCTATTGTAGCCTTGCATAACACCATAGGTCAACAGTGCGATTCCTTAAAACAGCACTATAGATCTCACAAGATCTACACGAGAGATGAAAGTCCGTCTTACTCCGAGGGAGTCATGTGGTGGCCATTGTAGTGAAAGGTGGTCACCCAACGTCGCTTCACACAATACCGTCCGTACCCGAGTTTATCCGGCAAGGTCCCTCAGCCAAAGCGGATGATTCTTCTCTTTGGGAAAGATCTACGGCTCAGATCCCCGGGGCTGTCAGAAGTGGCCAAGCAGTCAAGCATTGGCCTTGTTGTGAGAGTTTCCCTGCTCCGGGCAGCTTGGTGGACTTTCCCGAGGTCCGCAACCATTGATCGCTAGCCAGACCCTCAGAGGCTATATAAATGCCTACGTGTGGTAACAGATGCCAGTGTTGTCGTATCCAAGATCTATCTCACACCCATGTCGTAAACCCACAACAGCTGTAGCCATAACTGGAACAAATAGCCTTAGTGTTCCCCAACGGGAAATGATAGACTACCGTTCCGCAGCTGCCCCACACCCCACACCACCAGCTCCGTTGCCCTGCTATTCTGCTGTCTGATTGGAGGACATACGCTCGATAACGCACTGGATCTTCCTTTGCTCCACTCTTTCAGTCCCGGGAGTCATGCTTTCCAAGTCAGGGTCTTTCAGGGTGCAGATCTCTCAGCCACACCGACACCGCTTGCAGCCGTTGACCTCCTCCAAGAGCCCCTCCTACATGGCACAAAATGGCGCGTACATATTTTATCTCCCCCTCAACCTGAGTGAAGGTGGTCCTGTAGTACCCGTATAGCATTGGGGTAGCTCAGAGCTCTAACCCAGATCTAGTCCAACCCACCCGGTCCTCTCCTTACTCTCCTAAGTCAACACCTTCTCCTCCTATTAACAGGCATGCGTGATTGCTCTCTGCAGGTTCAGCCCTGTTTTCACCACTTTTCCACCAGTACTTGTGACACCCTTTCCCGGGTCTTGCCGTATCTCCAAATGAACTCGGTGGGCTTACGGATGATTCACGTACCCCAGATCTTGGTGGGGATTGACTCATGGTATCTTGGGACCTGGACCCTTGATGTATAAAACTCGGACACTATCCTGCACCTTCAACTGAGAAACTCTTTGTGCATCACCAACCAGATATCAGCCATGGGATTCACCACTTTCACCCGTGATGATACAAAGCAGTATCTCATCTCGAGATTCACCACCCTCCTCCCATCCAGAGAGACTTGGGAAGCTGAGAAGTCCCACGTCAACCCACTCCCAGGAATGCGCCAGATGTCATGGAGGGTCTGGCAGTTCTATCTTATCGGATTCATCTCTTGGACTTGGGACGCCTTTGACTTCTTTGCCATGTCGCTTAACGTCACCAGCATGGCCGAGGCTTTTGACAGACCAGTCAAGGACATTACTTGGGGTATCACTTTGGTTCTCATGCTCAGATCCGTTGGTGCTGTCGTCTTTGGTTACTTTGGTGACAGATATGGAAGAAAATGGCCCTTGATCATCAACTTGGGATGTTTGGTCGTCATTCAGATCGGTACTGGTTTCGTCAATACCTATGCTGCCTTCCTTGGTGTCAGAGCATTGTTTGGCATCTTCATGGGCTCCATGTATGGTATTGCTGCTTCTACTGCTCTCGAGGGTCTTCCAGTTGAGGCCAGATCCTTCTTGTCAGGTGTATTCCAGCAGGGATACGCATTTGGCTACTTGCTCGTTGTTGTCTTCCAGAGAGCCATCACTGACAACTCTCCAGAGGGATGGAGATCCATCTTCTGGTTCTCTGCCGGTCCACCTGTCCTCTTCATCGCTTGGAGAATGCTCCTCCCAGAGACAGATCAGTTCCTCCAGCAGCAGCTCCACCTTCAAAACAAAGACTCTTCCTTCCTCCGTGATGCCAAGAATGCCTTCCAGAAAGAGTGGCTCAAAATGCTTTACATGGTCGTCATGATGTCGGGCTTCAACTTCATGTCACATGGTTCCCAGGACTTGTACCCAACTATGCTCACCAAACAACTGGGATTTGGAAAGGATCGATCCACAGTCACAAACACTGTTGCTAACCTGGGTGCCATCACTGGTGGTATGATCATTGGTCACTTCTCAGGATTTGTCGGCAGACGACTCTCTGTCATGTTCTGTTGTCTATGTGGTGGTGCCTTGATCTACCCATGGGCCTACTTGCGTAACAGTGGTATCAATGCAGGTGTGTTCTTCCTCCAGTTTATGGTCCAAGGTGCTTGGGGTGTTGCTCCAGTTCACTTGTCTGAGTTGTCTCCACCGGAATTCAGAGCATTTGTTGTTGGTGTCTCTTACCAGCTGGGTAACTTGGCCTCGTCTGCTTCCTCAACCATTGAGTCCACCATCGGCGAAAGATTCCCAATCGTTGTCTACGACTCTGAGGGAAACCAACTGGAGGATGTGTATGACTATGCTAAGGTCATGGCCATCTTTGTTGGTGCTGTCTTTGCCTTCTTGTTTGTGGTGATGCTCTTTGGTCCAGAGAACAGACACGGAAACATCAACTTCGAGATGTCTGAGGAGGAGAAGAAGGATTTGATCTCTCAGGGTAAGATCATTGCTCATAGAGCAAGCGATGAAGAGATGGGTCTCTCTGATGAGGAGAAGGCTGTCACTTACCACACTGAGACAGATCCCACTGACAAGACATCTTCCCAGAAGTAGCACCCCCATGGGTCGACGATCTGTTTGCACCTGTTATTCGATTTATCACCAGTTGATCTTACTTTTATTATATATGTAAATTGGTTATCTATTATCTGAATTATATACTCATTTATTATAGCTGCTAGTTAAATGTCCTGATCGAATTGAGGAGTTCCCAGATCTCGGCCCCTCTATACAGCTATCGGTCAGAAACACCCGAACATTCACCCGGACATCTCGAATTCAGAAGGTACTTGTAAGTGCAAAATATGACCCATTTGTATCGCAAATTGGATGTTCTCTACATCATTAGATGAAGGAAAAAATCTATTATTTTTGAAGTCTATTTTTCCATCATTTAAGTTGTGTAACTGACCAAAATATTTTCCTGGAGTCCAACTTGTAGTAAAACTCCTCATTTTCTGTGTTCATCTCGAGCTTCATTGAAAAGCATCAAAATTTTTTCTTGCAGATTATTCAATCGATCAGATCTATCTCTTACATTATAATATTATCCAGAGCTTCAATATAGACATAATTTAGTACACGATTGCATATATAGATCTCAGAACATTTTGTGCTCATTCGGAGTTGTCCGTCGGGGATAGGCTATCTCCGCTTTTGTACCACCATCTCCGTCATGTCGCTTTTGTGGCTTCAAAAGTGGCATCCGGGGAGACTTGAAAAGTCCAACGGGCCCCGTCTTGGATTTCTACCACACCAGAGCCCATAATCACTACTCAACACTTCTGAGTTCCATCTCAACAGTCTATGTGAGTACTCTTTTCCACCGCACGGGGCCAGTGGTCGGCGTGGCCAGACGTCGGTTCACTGCCCTTTCTTGCACCTCCTCTCACCTCCGAATACTACCAACACACCTCCAGGATGCAACTCCAGTCTCAACTCTTCCAAGTGAGTACCTTCTGACACCGACCGAGGCCAGTGGCCAGTGTGGCCAGACTCTCTCCATTGCTCTCACCGTCACTCTCACCCCGTCTACTAAGATCCAAAGCAGCCCAAGCCACGTTTCCTCTGCTCCCCCGCAAGCTTCTCTTTTGTGAGTATCTTCTCGTGAAACCGGTGGAGAACAGTGGTTGTCATAGAGGGGGCGACTAACTGTTCTTGATGCCATCTTCCTCCCTACTACTAACTTTATCGCAGCCTGCTGGTGCTTGATATTTGTCTTGCCTTGCCCTTCCTTTCTCCCCCACCTCAAGGAAGCCTGTGGTGAAGCTTGAGTCCAGCCAAGCTCCATGATATCTCACAACCACACCAACTCGAGGCTTCCCATTCCCATTGATCGACTACCCATTTCCACTTTTGCATCCCTCCCATCCACTTTTGCAACCCAACTGCTTCCCACATCCACGCTCCCTCAGTCATCCCAAGTCGAGATCAGAGCATACCATTGTCTTCTGGAACAGACATGGGAGCTCAGACTCGGCTACTGAGTGGACACACGCCCCATTCCACTACATACAACTCAATCATTGTCATCTTGGACCATCTGGCAAATCTGGCCTTCTTCCCCCACCCGGACCACCCAGCCAGGCCATCCGGGAGCCACCACATATGCTTACAGAGCCAAGACATCTCCACGCATTCCACTCTGATGTCTTTGTCTTATCTTCTTCTTCTTGTTCAGCTGGGTTGCTCTTGACCATCGGTGGTCCACTCCTCACTATGTGTGCCCCCAACATCTGCTCCGGACTTGGGCTGCAAAGCATCTCAGGTGATAGCGGGGGCGCCATAGAGACAGGTGGCACCACTCATAGGGGCCAGATAGTGCTAGAAACGCCTATAACTGGCCCCAAAGAAATGGAATCTAGGGAGAGGGAGAGTGTTGAGGATTTTTCGTAGGTAGGGTGGTTTTGGGTAGATCAAGGATACTGGGAATATCTCGGAATCTAGGGGAGACAAAGAGGAACTAGCTACTTTATCGTGTTCAAAGGGCAGTGGAAAGAGGTATGAATACCTCAAATGGACCAAAACGCCTCGGTTGAGAAAGTTTGTGCCAATGTTTGATTGTTCCATAGTTAAGCCCATAAGTCACGTGATAAACACCCGGACACCACCACCCCTTACAAAATGCATTCTACAAATGCTCAATACTTCTAGTGCCGATTTAAAGGTGTTCTGAGTGGATTTTGGTCATTCTGGTGGATGATTAGTCGTGTAAAATGTATGCGGAGAATGCATTTGTAAGTCTGAAATCTCTCAAAGGTTTCTGTAGAGGTGTGAAGGACATGTCACCCCACGGCCTTCGCTAGAACCCTATGCGGTCTAGCTGGCACGCGCTGGTATCCAAAAGGGGCCTAATGAGTCATATTTGATATATCAGAGTCGATAAATCTGTTAAAAGGAACATTCCAAGCTTGCCGCCTTGAGTAACTCGTAGATTGAAGCATGGGATGGGCACCTATAGACAGTCCATAAGGGCATTGATCGAAGCTACGGCACGCAGTACACCAACGATGGCATGTATTCACGAGTTAGAATCCCACGGAAGGGTCGAAACAGGTATCATTACAAGCAATGTAGATGGGAGAAGTCACAAGGACTTCAGGTAGCCCCAACAAGTCAGCATATAGCAGGATCGATTATGACTGGCATTGAGCGCATCATCGATATCAGACGCTGCTTGAAGAGCATTAGCGAAACCGCTGTGAGCCGAGATGGATCAATGAGTGTGCAGCCGGTATGTGTTCGCATCTGACCATGTTCAACTCTGTATCGTGTTGGAGAGCTTACAAATCCCTTGGGATATGTTAGGATGTTGGGATAGAAGGAAGAGTTGTGCAGGGTGCAGCGAGCCTCATGCACTGGCCAGTGGCGTGCGAAAATATGGGCGGCTAGTAGGAAATATCCATCAATATCCTGGAAAAGCGTTGGTGATGATCTAGGAGTAGTTTACAGGACCTCTGTACAAGAAGAGGCCAACCGCCGTGATGGGAGTTGCGCTGTGAGTGGACTTTCTATTGTCACTGCCGCTGGACAACGCTGAACACCCACGCGACCCCCTTCTCGGACAGATCTGAACGGTGACCACTTTTTCATCACGAAGGTCAGCAGCATGATCAATGTGTCTCAATACGCCTCATTAGATGTTGTAAAGCGATTATTCCTGAAATTGCACTCAGAGGCCTGCCCAAATTAAACGGTCAACGGTCAACAGCGGCCAACAGCGGCCAACAGCGGCCTGAGAGCGCCGCACACTTCAGCATCGGAATTCCGTCTTATCACGTGATGCCAAGCGCGCGCGCCCAGCTGCTGCAGTTTATATATGTTCCTTGCACCTTGTTAAACCGTTAGCTGTCAGCTTCGAGCTGCAAAGACGCCTGCTACCCTTCTATACCGACTGTCACAAACGTGATACTTTGAGACCAGAAACGAATGATGAAGGACGGATATGTGTCTTGTGACCTGTTCACTTCCTCCGCAGATCCGACTGGTCACCTGCACGGGTGTTGGCGCCTTTTCTCGTATACAACCAATCAGAAGCGCCGCGTCCCTCTTTCTGCGCCCAAAGCCCGATTAATCCCGTCTAACACCGTTATAACTACCTTACCTCCATCAATAAACTCGGCCAGGTCGGCAAGCCGCAACACCAAGAGCGAATTTCCAGCAGAGAGCTGCGGGGGACCCGGTGCGGGTGCTTGGAGGTTGAGGGTGCGGTACCCATAGACGCTCAGGGTTGAGATCAAAAAGATATCTCTGCCCCGGGACCCCACGTATTGCATGTCGATAATGCAGGTATGACCAGGTGTGCACAACGAGGGAAGGTCTCGGAGTGTGATCATGTGGTGAATCATGATAGTCCTCGCGAGAGAGAAAGTCGGATCCTTCTCCAATCCGACTACAACATCTTTTGCAAGCTAAAATAGCACAGTGACCATTAGTAGAAAACACGCCACTCTGGAAAATAAACAGATATGCCAAAGCCCCTGGTATGCTTCGAAAACAGGGCGCTAAGGAAGGGGTTCGCTCAGATCTGAAAGGGGCAGGTCTCAGAGATGGGTGGTATGCGCACGCCACGCAGATGCCTCAGCATAAAATACACCCAAAAAGCAGCATAACAGTGGCCAATGAAACTGTCGGAATTAACTTTAAGTCACTTTAGCCGATCGGACCTCTGCATCATTATTATGAGGCAGTATGGTGGTGGTAATCATCCGCCCGACTCGGAGCTTGGGGGGCTTCGAGGACCGAGGTACTCGATCTCGAGGGGAAATCAAAGTTATCGAAACGATCAAAGGGTTCGAGATCTCGTCACGATTCAACAGCTTGACATGATCAGATTAAGTTGATGTACCTGAGGAATTGAAAGTCAGGGTCCTCTTGTTGGGTGAGCTCAAAAGTACCTAGCCGTATTATTCCAATGAGGATCATCAGCTAATTCAGCCATACAAGTGCAAGGTTTTGTAAAGACGTAGACGGTGACCACAACCACGGCGTTTACTGCTCAAACACAAAAAGCAGCAGATACTGTCTGGCTTATGCATAGACGCTTAGGTAAAATCGCATGTATACTGCATATATCTTACTGCAATTGAAGCATACGAGCTGAACTGATCAAATAGATACCCATAGCTCATCTGAAAGACCCGGACACTTGTATCTTTGGCGAGTGATGTTCTGATATATTGACCTCAGTAGCACCAGCACATAAGATTTCAAAGCTTGTGAGTCACTTGGAACTTGGAACTGAATGTATAGCACATGGTGCCTTGGAGGGCTCAACAGAGAGTAGCGCGGGGGTCCCGGGGAGCGGCGGTCTGGGCCCTGGCCTGCCTCACATCATGCGGAAAGTGCGTGGACGATCATCAAATCAACCACTCATGACCAGGGAAAAGGCCTTAATTATACAGGACCACCGGAAAACTTGTCACGCCGTTGTTGCAATGCAGCACTCAGAAGTCAGGGCCCCTTGAGGCTCGTTCGCTCGTCTCTATATAACCCACAGTCCTCGCCCAGCTTCTTGGCAGATCATATTGCTTGGATTTTCATCGTAATCGCGTCTATATCCGGAGCCCCTTACACTGATCTCAATGCGTCTTTCCTCACTGTTTCTGCTTGCGGGTGCTCTTCCTCTCATCTCGGCCAAGCCTGAGAAGACAGAACGTCTGGGAACAACTGAAAGAATGGTCACGTACACATGTATGGACATTATTGAGAGTTACCTCTTCAACTACACTGCAGACCCGGAGCTCTACTACGACACATACTGCAACTATCCACCAGCCCTTGGGAGCGCACTGCTTTGCTTCGACAACTTCGTTAAGCCTCAGTCAAAAAAATGGAAGAGGACATTCAAGTTCTACAGAAGCTCCTGCATTGAGTATGGAGGCAACAATCAGACACTTGAGTGGTTCTACGACCAGTACAACAATGCCACCCAATATTCCATCAGTACAGACGGTTTCAACGTCACAGAGACGCTTTTTTCATCCCCAATCATTACAAAGAGAGAGGAAGGTGCTGAGTACTACGCTTATCTCAAGGCATCCTACTATGAGTGGGATATGCCTAACGTTTTTGCTGGTATATACTACGTCTTTTTCATCGTTGTGTTCATCATCCAGGGCTCAATCAACTACTTGAAAAGACTCGGATACACTGGTACAACAGTCAACAACAAGTTCATGAGATGGTACAAGGGACATATCTCCACTCCAGCTTTGTTCAATGGAAATCATACCAATGCATCCACCACTTTGAAGATCTTCACCACGCTTGTCCCGACGAGAGTGGAGTCTCTTGTTGTGTTCCTCTACATCATCCTCAACATCATCATGTCTTTTGCAAACTACGACCTTGCCATGTATCCAGGAGGATCCTTGTCGAAAGCTAACCTGATTGCTGAATTTGTTGCTGATCGTACCGGTTTGTTATCGTTTGGAGCCATCCCACTGCTTGTCCTCTTTGCCGGCCGCAACAACATTCTTATCCAAGCGACAGGCATTCCATACACTACCTTCATCGTTTACCACAAATGGGTTTCCAGACTCATGTTCATCCATGCCATGGTCCATTCTGCCTGCTGGACTGCATACGGTGTCTCTAGAGGCTACCTCGACTACTACTACTCAGAGACCTATTGGATCTGGGGTGCTGTTGCTACCGTTGCTGGTGGGTTCATGTGTTTCCAGGCTTTCCACATGTTCCGCACGATGTCTTACGAGACCTTCTTGGTGATTCACATTCTCCTTGCCATTGCCTTCATGGTCGCTTGTTTCTATCATTGTTACGATCTGGGCTACTTGGAGTACTTGTACGCCTCATGGGCTCTTTGGATCGTTGATAGATTGGTCAGAATTTACAGAATGGTCAGATTTGGAGTCAAAGAAGGAGATGTTGAAATGATTGATGGTGAGATGTTCAGACTCTCTGTTCCAGCTGGCAAGCTCGACGCCTTCCCTGGCTCTTTCGCTTATGTCTACTTCATGACTCCATACGGGTTCTGGCAGTCGCATCCATTCACTTTGCTCAAGTCTGCATCTAAACCAGATACACTTGTCTTCACAATCAAGGCCAAGAAGGGTATGACGAAGTATCTCAAGAAGAGAATTTCCAAGGCCGAGAATCAGAAGCTCAAGATGAAGGTGTCGGTCGAGGGCCCATACGGCCACCGTGCCCCAATGGAGAAGTACAACAATGTCTTGCTTCTTGGAGGTGGTAGTGGTCTTCCAGGTCTTCTTGCTCACGCACTTGATCTCTCATCAAGAGAGTCCATCCAGAAGCAAAGAGTGAAACTTGTCTGGGTCATCAAGTACATCAGAGACTACGAATGCTTCTCCGAGGACCTTGCTGTGCTGGCTTCACGCTCAAACGTTGATATTCAGATCTACGTCACCGCACCAGAGGACACCGGATCCGAGCACGACATTACCACATCAGGAAGCTCCAATCAGGCAAGCAGTGATGAGACATCAGTCAAGGAGGGAGATTCAACGAAGGAGAGCTCAACCAAGGAGAGTTTGACCAAGGAGAACATTGGAGATGAGAAGGTATCTCCACTGACCGCTTTCAAAGCAGGAAGACCAAACGTCGCCAGTCTCATCGGAGAAGTCACAGAAGAGAAGGGTGCTGGTTCATTGGCTATCATGACCTGTGGACCTCCAAAGATGTGTGACGAGATCAGAACAACTGCTTCTGCTGTGATGCTCAAGTCGGAGATGGTTGTTGACTTGTTCGAGGAGCTTCAGGTCTGGTAATCCACCAACTAGCCGTATTATATATCTGGCAACGGCGATCAATGTAATTTGTTTATAGAAGGAAACACTGGAAAAGAGCAATAGTATGAATTGAAGACAATCACTCGGAAGAGCACCTTGATTGCCGAGAGACCCATCTCCCCAACTGCCTTTCTATCTCTTGTTGGTCCACATTTAGTCAAGATTATATGACTTTGCTTGTGATATGCTCATCCTTTCATACCACCTTCAATATACCTATCTGATCCGTCAAGAAAAGCCAATGGAAGATCAACTAGAGCCTCACTTTCATAGGCCAGGCGTGGGCTTCGGTCTTAACGGATTTTAAACCCGATAGAGACCACTATATCCGCGTTTGTACCATCACCGCTTTTGTGTCACCAAAAGTCGCATCCGAGGTGATCCCCCAGTCTGAGAAGAAAAGAACAACAACACCTCCATCATGCTCTCACCAGCACACATTACTCATCACACATTCACATCCGTAAGTACTTGTATCCACCGCACGAGGCCAGTGGTCGATGTGGCCAGACGTCGGCTCACTGCTCTCCCTTGCACCTCCTCTCACCTCCGACTACTTCCAACTCGCCTACAGGATGACACACCTCAGTATCCTTCCCACTCTCCATCGCTTGATCTGATTCAACTCCCATCACAGATCTTCCAAGTGAGTACCTTTCAACACCGACCGAGGCCAGTGGCCAGTGTGGCCAGACGCTCTCCATTGCTCTCACCGTCACTCTCACCCCGTCTACTAAGATCCAAAGCAGCCCAAGCCACGTTTCCTCTGATCCCCCACATGTTCCCCTTGTGAGTATCTTCTCTTGACACCGGTGGAGCACAGTGGCTGTCATAGAGGGGACAACTAACTGTTCTTGATACCATCTTTCCCCCTACTACTAACATTATCGCAGCCTGCTGGTGCTTGATGTTTGTCTTGCCTTGCTCTTCTTCTCTCCCCCATCTCAAGGAATCCCGTGGAAGAGCTTGAGTACTGCCAAGCTCCATGATATCTCACAACCACACCAACTCGAGGCTTCCCATTCCCATTGATCGACTACCCATTTCCACTTTTGCATCCCTCCAATCCACTTTTGCAACCCAACTGCTTCCCACATCCACGCTCCCTCAGTCATCCCAAGTCGAGATCAGAGCATACCACCGTCTTCTGGAACAGGCGTGGGAGCTCAGACTCGGCTACTGAGTGGACACACACCCCATTCCACTACATACAACTCAATCATTGTCATCTTGGTCCATCTGGCACATCTGGCCTTCTTCCCACTTCCAGACTCACCACATACACTATACAGAGCCAAACCATCTTTACACATGCCACAGAGATGCCTTCTTCTTATCTTCTTCTTCTTGTTGAGCTGGGTTGCTCTTGACCATCGGTGATCCACTCCTCACTATGTGTGCCCCCAACATCTGCTCCGGACTTGGGCTGCAAAGCATCTCAGGTGATAGCGGGGGCGCCATAGAGACTGGTGGCATCACTCATAGGGGCCAGGTAGTGCTAGAAACGCCTATAACTGGCCCCAAAGAAATGGAATCTAGGGAGAGGGAGAGTGTTGAGGATTTTTCGTAGGCAGGGTGATTTTGTACCACTACAATGGGTAGTTGATATCTCATGATTCGAGCAAGTTAGATACATCTTAGCCACATTTGAAAGATTGTTAAGGATGTAGAACCATGATGGGATCATTAGGTATAAGAAAACTTCAAATTTGATGAAGCTATGGAAGGTTGAAGTTTGACAGTAGTTAAGGACAAGCATCACGTGATAAACACCCGGACACCATGATTACATAAGAAATTGACACTATACAATTGTTCAATACTTCAACAGGCAATTTGAGCGCTTTAGCATCGACATATTGGAGATTTTATAAGCGTTTGATAGTGTAATGTGTATAAGAGCTGTCGAATGGTATGTGTTAGGTAGTGATTAAGCTAGCGGAAGACAGACTTTTGAAGAGCGACGTACCGCCACGTTTGGATGGCATCCTAGGAACACGCTAGAGACATGTGTTGGAGCAAACGGTTGGAACTACAGGGCACAGTGAAACTGGATCAAGTCATACAACAAGTATAATGAGCGTATTAAACATATAGATATCACAAGCAGCAAACGGACTTTTCAGGAAACTTTGGGGTGACGTGAGGGCTCTCAAAGTGAACCCCATGATCTCTCTTCGACTTGGTCTTCTGGTAGCTCAATCCGACCACATATCAGGCCGGGAAAAGACAACGAACTGAGGACATATGAAAGATAATAAAGAATAAAGAATATATGTAGAAGAGAAGACAAAAACAATTTCAAACGATCCCAACCCATCAAACATTCGTGACCCTCAAAACCTTTCTCGAGTAATCCATATCATCAGCCAACGACTGCCGACTTCCATTCTCCCAGTTCATAAACATCTGTCGTGGATCCAACCTCTGGTCAACCTCGACGAAGTCATCATCATCGAGATAGTCGTCCTGTTGTCCAATAGAAGCACCCTGACCAACCACACTGGCGGGCACCTTCTCATTGTGATTGCTCGAGCGTGCGCTCTCTTCATCGTCGTCGTCCTCGTCACGCTTATGGCGGAAACAGAAGAACCAGAGGAGTGCACCGATGAGCCCCGCTGCGACGATTCCAACTGCAGTGAAGGTTCCTGCGACCTTTCCTGTTGAGTCGAAGAAGCCGTTCTTGGAGTTGGAGGAGGTGGTCGAGTCACTGCTGTGAGATGTGGCTGTCTGAGATGGAACACTGATGACGGTGGAAACGACTTGTGTCGTTGTGAGTTGCGTTTGAGCAGATCCAGTGATGGTCATAATGGAGTAGACAATCGAGGTCACTGGAGCGACTGAGGATGAGGATGAAGATGAAGATGAGGAAGAGGTTGTGGATCTGGCCGTTGAAGTTCCGGTGGATGATCTTGTTCCAGTGGATGAAGATGTAGTGTGCGTGTTGGTGGAGGATGTTGAGGTTGGAGTGGAGGATGTGGTGTTTTCGTCTTGAGACTCGGATGTAGTGGTGGTGGCCTCTTCTTCAGTGGATGACGTAGTCTGCTGAGAAGATGATTGTTGAGTGGAGGATGAAGAAGAGGTGGTAGTTGACGAAGAGGTAGTAGATGAAGAGGATGATACAGTAGATGACGAAGATCCACCAGCTGTAGAGGAGGGCTCAGAAAGCTGGATGTATCCGTACAAGGAGTCGGCAAGGTTTCCACACTGCTCACTAGGATAACCCGCACAGTCATCCGAGCACTCTGAGATGGACACAGTTGAGCCTGGAGCCGTGTTGGAGCACCAGCAATCCTTGGAAAGGACAATAGCAAGCGCATACCCCAAGGAATTGCATGTATCACTGCAGAGACCGTTGGACATGTAGTCGGATGAGGAAGACGAGGTGGTTCCGGTGTTCTGAGACGAGCAAAGAGCGAGAACGGCAGCTGCTGGGCGAGAGAGCAGAGACAAAGAGACGAGCCATATGCCTTTTGATGGAGTGATCATCTTATGTGGTGAAATGCGGTGGACAGGTAGGAAATGAGGTATTCGAGATACACAGCAAGATGGAGCGCAGGTTCAAGGCTTGAATGCTGCTAAAAGGGGCCCACAGGACGAGAGAAGAGAAGGGGAAGAACTCTGTGGCGAGCTCTTGTAGATGGTTCCGTCTCTGAGGAGCGAAAGAGAGCAGAAGGTCACCAAAAACGGTGGAAAAGGGGGTTAATCCGAGTGTTGGTGGGTCTCGAGGTGGCTTGCACCGGAAGGTAAACAAAGCGCTGTTTTTAGGCTTTTTTTTTTTTTTTTTTGAGCCCCGTCTTGGCCGTGAATGTTGGCCAAGTTTGAGTTAAATTTGAACGAATACGTGTTTAGAGCTGGAAAATGCCTGTATTTGTGAGGTATTTGGGCATTTGACTGCTAAATCACAGTATCAGACCCCACAAACAACCAACTACAAAGGCAGTTCTACGCCAGCAACGCACACAGCGATAGGGCCATCACCTGTCAAAACGGTGTTACGAGCTTTTCACGTGACACGAAAGAACCACCACGAGACGGACAGCCGGTATACCCTTCCGCAAGGACAACACGGCGTTTCTCTCTGATCTGAGTGGTTAAACAAGCTGTGTTGCAAGAAGAGGTTCTGGAAGCTTCATCAGGGTCTTCAGATCTCGTAATTCAAGTCCCGTCGTTATCTGGTTTTGAGTCTCTCTAGTCCCATAATGCGGAACTACGTGGATGTGCGTGGTCCGGAACTGGGACTGGAAATGCCGAGACTGGGGACTGGCTCCGGACCCTCTCCTACGATATCTACACCCAGTACAACAAGAGACAGAGGACACAATGTTCAATGGAGTCACATACACACATACACATACACACTCAAAAAACAGCATAAAGAAAAAGAATCAAAAAGAAGTGCCCTCCTGGAATCTAAAGAACGTCGTTATAGGAAGGATACATGTACGGCCAAAGGCATGAGACCGCACACACAGCACACCAACATCACTTGGAAACAGTATCATCATAAGGATATTAAGAAGGGCTTGAGTCATGTAGGAAAACATAAAAAAGGGAGATCAGGAGAAAAAACAACAGAATGTACCGACTTGTAGAGATGAATGGCCTGTGTGGGGGCGGGAGTAAATCAGCTGAAGGCCTTCTTCAACTTTCTGAAGAGTCCACCCTTCTTCTTCTCCTCCTTGGCTGGCGTGGCTGTCTTTTTCGTAGCAGCAGGAGTTGGCTTAGCCTTGGCTGGAGTGACTGGCTCCTTGACAGCCTCCTTGACAGGCTCCTCAACAGGCTCCTCAACGACAGCACCGTTGGCCTTGGCTGGGTCCAATGTCTGTGGCTCGTCCTCAACTGGAACAGAAGAGACAACAATTTCCTCACCAGTAGCCTTGTTTCTCTTTATAACCTTGTTGACCTTCACAGTCTTGGTAGCTGGCTTCTCAGCGGCCTCAGCAGCTTCCTCAGCCTTGATCTGTTCGTTCAAGTCCTTAGCATTAACGTTGCTGACCTCAGAGAACTCCTTGACCTCAAATGGCTCTGATGGGACGGCAATGCCTGGCTCACCAAGAGTAGTCTGCTTACCTTCCTCACTTGGAAGAACAGTGGTGGAGACACCGTTGGTCTCAGCAGCTTCCTCAGCCTTAATCTGCTCGTTCAAGTCCTTAGCATTGACGTTGCTCACCTCGGAGAAGGCCTTAATCTGGGATGGCTCAGTTGGGACAGCAATGCCCGCCTCACCCAAGGTAGTCTGCTTACCTTCCTCGGATGGCAAAACAGTAGTCTTGAGCTCGTTCTCCTTACCGGCAGCAGCGGCAGCAGCAGTAGTGGCAACGAGACCACCAGCCTCTGGGATCTTGGAGCCGGTCTCCTTCTCAGAAGCAGCGGCCAACTTGGCAAAGTAGAGGACGTTGTTGACGTTACCGGCATCGTTCTCAGTCTCATAGTGGGGACTGGTAACCCAATCTCCATCAACAACGAACTTGAACAAGATCTTGTCGTCGCCAGAGTGCTCTGGCTTCAATGGCAAAGTAATCTCAAAGTCGCCCTTGGAGGTCTTCACCAATGGGAGGGACTGAGTCCAGTTGTCAAAAGTACCAGTGACAGTGACGTTTTCTGGACCAGATGGCCTGTGGGGTAGATTGTTAGTATTTAACTTCCAGGGGCTGAACTGTGGGAAAGATTGACATGAAATTGCATGGCGTTCCTCTGGGTGGTAATTGAGAGGGAACTTGGTACCAATTGTTGTGGAGAGTGAGAGTACGATGAAGCTCGGTATGCTGTTGTATCATCCATACAATCCACAATCAGCACATTCCCTCCAACAACTCCTTCCCTTATCGCAGAAGCTCCGCCAATTGCTCTTGAATATGGCTCAGCGGGGGCAGGCGCAAGACACCAGCCACGCCACCTCCACAACCAGTCCACGGTTCCGCACACAGTCAGAGCGAGAGAAAGAGCACTTACCAGGAGAAAGTAGTGTTGTAAGCCATCGTTTCTTTGTGCTTTCGGTAGTCACGAAGAGTGCGTTCTCAGCTGTTTGAGGAGCTCTGTCCAGCCATTTCAATCTCGCCCAAAAGTGGCTTCTGCTTTGAGAATTGGTAGCAGCCCCTCGGTCCTCGAGCACGTTCGCGAAAACTGGTAGGCGGCACAGTGATAGTTACGAGGGCTGGTGGTCGGATCTCGCGATAGATCGCCAAATCTGGCACACAAAAAGGTAAACAAAGACCCTGTTTGTGTAGATTTGAGGCCATCAGACTGTTGCTGTTTGTTGACTGAGTGACGAGACAATCTACACAGACCTCACGATGAACAACTCGCCAACGAAGCAGGTCAGAACCGCATTGGGTGACTTATCCCTCAAGAATGGGCCCCACAACAACAACAACAACAATGCCACAGACATCAAGAAGCACTTCCAGACACCACAACTCTTGGCCAATGCCGATTTCGACAAGGAGAACCACATGTCCACGTTTGATGCATCGGTCCAGGAACATGAGCAAGACCTTGGCGATGACACGGTGGTACACAACAAGGACTCACGCGATACAACCATGCCAGAGTGGCTCCAGGCGAAGCTTGAAGTGGAGGAGAGGAAGAGATCCGAGGGATACACGAGCAAGGAGAAGTCGCTCCCGAGACCACACTTGGTGAGAAGTTTGGTGAGTGGATCCATAGCTACTGATGAAGACGATGAGGAAGAGCACAACATACGTTTGGCTGCTGATACGACGTGGGAGATCATGAAGAGGAACTACGACATCAAGGACCGTGATGTGTATGGTAACGTAACACGTCTGTCTGATATGGAGGAGGATGAAGATGAAGATGAGGAGGACACACAGGACCACCGTTTCCTCAAGAAGCCCCAAGACCATGAGTACGCCATGAACACCACAGCATACAGCTTCCAGGACTCCAACAGTTTCAAGATCATCACCGAGGAAGTACCCACAATGGCTAGTGGTAAGGTCACATCGTACAGAGCTACACATGAGTTCCTGGACTCTCCAATGCCACGTCCGAAGTTGATAAAGACATTTGACGACATACCCGCACCGTTGAAGAAGCCACAGCTTAGGACGGAGATCCAGGAGATTGAGTTGATAACGCCTGTTGACGAAGGGATGATCTTTGACTCTGCTCAAAAGATGTGGGTGTACCCGAACCCATCAACACATACAGGGTATGGGTACGAGCTGGTATTTGCCGACGACTCGAACGCTTCTGCACTTCACACCAACTCATCCACGGTGTCGATGGATCCACACCATGTGACCAATGTTTCTCGATTGGACTTATCCTTCTCAGAATCAAGACGTGCCTTGGTGTCAGCTTTGCAAGACGTGTTGAAGACGCGTGAGAACTGGGACAAGGTGACCAAGGTGGACATAAGTGGAAAGAACTTGCTATCTGCCAAGAGTCTTGAGGAGTTCATCCCACAGCTCCGTGAGGTAAACTTGAATGACAACTCATTGACGAGTCTGGAAGGGTTGTCTGTGTTGTTACAGAGTGCGTTGCTGTCACGGAACTCGATTAGTGATCAGTTTTTGAGCTTCGACAAGTCAAGGAACTTACAAGAGTTGGACTTGTCACACAATGAGATTACCAGGTTGAACTTGTTTACGCCGTTGGAGAACCTCAGATACTTACGGTTGAGTGGGTGTCATGTTACACAACTTGTGTCTTTGCCCTCGTTGATCAAGTTGGACTTATCAAACAATCAGATCGAGGGTGTTGTTGACTTCCAGCACTTGAACTTTGCCAACTTGCAGGAGTTGGAGTTGTCTGGTAACATGATTACGGAGATCAAGAACTTGAACAGTGAGTCTTTGAGGGTGTTGAACCTGGAGAACAACAAACTCAGGTCGTTTGAGGTGATCAAGAGCTTGCCCAAGATGAAGAAGTTGTTGCTTGCTGGTAATCGGGACCTTGCTTCCTTGAGACTCGAGTCAAATCTCAAGCAGTTACGAGTTCTTTCAATCCATGGGAATACAAGTGTTGTGGGGAAGTTCCCGTCGTTGCTCACACTTTGCATGCACGAGGGGGATGCTGGTATGTCTGTCTTGAAAAGCGACAAATTTGTGGTATCTGGATACCTCCAAGAGATTGTTGTGCGGTCATGCCAGCTGGAGTTTGAAGACTTGGAGTTGTTGTGGCTCAAGTTCCCCCACTTGCGCAGCTTTGACTTACGGGACAACCATATTGACTGCTTGTTTGCGGAGTTGGCCAAGTTCTTCATGCAGTTTGGCAAGGTTACGTGTGTGAAGATGGACGACAACCCGGTGACGATGAAGGTGAAGGAAGGCGATCTCCGTGGAGCGTACGAGCTGATGCTTTACAAGTTGACACACCAATAGTCAATACACTGGTTAGTTCTAAGTCTCTAGTCCTTAGTCCCGGTAGACCACGAGTGGGGCGAGGGTCCACGCCAAGCTTTTAGTACAGCCTCCACTGGTGTCTGGGTGTGGGCATACCAAGGCCAAGCTCGGTTCGGGAGAGACATTCCCCGAGTGGTCCGATTGTGAGTGTGTGTTGTTGGTGGCTGGAGGTGTGGTGGAAAGGGAAATCTGAGAGTGTGGGTGTTGTTGTAGTCTTGAAATGTGGTGGAGTGAGAGAGTGAGATGGGCGTGGGGCGTGGGGCTATGTGTCAACTTTCCAGACCCAGGGCCCTAGTCCCCAGTCCTCCGAGTCTCGCCAGTCCAGCGTCACCAAATTGACCTCTTGGCACCAAAAGTCGTTATTAAAAGGCCCAATTTCCCACTTTTTGCAGCAACATCAACGACCAGCAAACCACCAACAAACACACACAAATGTTCAAGGACCAGTACAACCTCCCACCACCGGGAAAGCTCGAGGAGTTCCCCGTCCGCACAGACCCCGTCCGCCACTTCTCGAAGGCCACGGACTCATCCAACGACTCGAACTCGCCAAACTCGCAGTCCCAGTCGCCACAGTCGTACACTTCTGTCTCCTCGGTCGACTCCCCTCCAAAGACGGCAGCACAGACCACCGTTATCCAGCCTGAGATCCAGTACCACTCCACGAACCTCTACCCGGGTGTTTTGGGCTCCGGTGCCGTCAACTCGCTCTCTTCAACCACAAGCCATGCAACCACACCAGTCCAACAGTCGCTCGGCTACTCCATCCCATCCCTTGGCTCCGTCTTGGAGTCCAGCCTCCCAAGCTACGGCCACTCACACCTCCCACAACCAAAGGTACTGATTCCAGACATTGGTTCCTCGCTTGGTATGGTTCTTGACCCACCACGCAAGCTCAAGTACCTCCGCAAGAACAAGGATGACCAGCACGACGGCCCGATCCCATGCAAGTGGGGCCCATGCCACGAATACTTTGACACCGCTGAGATGCTGTACAACCACATGTGTGACGAGCACGTTGGTCGTAAGTCAAACAGAAACCTCAACCTCAACTGTGGATGGGACGGGTGTAACGTACAGACGGTCAAGAGAGACCACATCACCTCGCACATCAGGGTCCATATCCCACTCAAACCGTTTGTTTGCTCAACGTGCACAAAGAAGTTCAAGAGACCACAGGATCTGAAGAAGCACGTCAAGACACATGCAGACTCTGCTACAAAGGCTGCTAACAAGGCTGCTCAGCAGGCGGCACAAAGCCAGCACATCCAGACGCAGATTTCGTCCCTGAGAGGAGGTGTTGGTGCTTGGGGACATGGACAGGAGCAGAACAACTTTGACGCTCTGATGTCGTTGGAGTACGATGGGTTTGAGCGTAAGCGCAAGCCAGAGGCGGTGGCACAGTTCTTTGACGAGGTCAAGAAGAGCAAGATTGCTCCAAGATACACTACAGAAGTTGCATCCAAGCTTTCGTTGTTGGAGTTCAACATGAACAGCGAGATGGCCCTGCCACCACTGGGAGGCCAGAAGCTGTTCAAGACCAACCAGGAGCTGATGGAGACCAACTCATTCTTCTCACAGCTGTCTGCTTCTTTGGACCAGTACAACCCAGCCACAAACCACATGAGCCATGCCTCCCACAACCAGGTCAACCAGCTGCCTACGCTCGGTGGTGCCTCGCTGTATCCATCCCTCAACAACGTGCAGCCATCATCACAGAGCTTCGGATACCCACAGATTGCCAGCCGTGAGCAGGAGGGATACCGTCGCTACAATGTTGGTATCAACCAGAAGGCAAGCGGTGAGGTGTTGTCGAACAGCGAGAGCGAAGAGGACAGCGAGTTTGAGGATGGTTACGAGGAAAGTGAGAGTGAGTACGAGGATGAGGAGGTTGCTTCGCTTGTTAAGAAGATGGAGGCTGTCAGTGTCGAGGAGGATGAGGTGACGAGACACAAGAGAGTCGTTGCTGCTATTCAGAGACAGTTGGCAGTGCTGATCAAGGAGTCCGAGACCGAGCCTGAGGTTGTTGTTGGTGCCGTGTATCCAAGCATCAGTGCTTGCTAGTGTTATTGTGTGTTTTACTGTGTGTTTTACTGTTTTTATGGGATTTTTGGATGATAAATGTGATTTTAGTGCAAATTGGTGTAAAGAAAGGACGCTGGCGAGAATCGAACCCGCGACATTCCGCTCCCACCAAATTCCGCCATGAAACAGGGTCCCGCTCCAAGGCGCATTCTCTCTTGATTGAACATCATCAACAGCTTCAACAGCTCTTTTGCCTGCTTCCGGGCTTGTTTACAGGGACGACACAATGGCCCAGCGCAAGATCTCGTTCAACGTCTCGGACCACTACCAGATCCTGGAGGTCGTCGGCGAAGGAGCGTACGGCGTCGTGTGCTCGGCGGTCCACAAGCCAACGGGGACGAAGGTGGCCATCAAGAAGATCCTTCCCTTTGAACGGCCCATGTTCTGCTTGAGAACGCTGAGAGAGCTCCGTCTGCTCAAACACTTCAACTCACACGAGAACATCATCTCCGTGCTCGATGTCCAGAAACCGCTGGGAATCGACAGCTTCAACGAGGTGTATGTCATCCAGGAGCTCATGGAGACGGACCTGCACCGTGTCATCAAGTCACAGAGGCTGAGCGACGACCACTGCCAGTACTTTTTGTACCAGACGCTCAGAGCCATGAAGGCAATGCACTCTGCCAACGTGCTCCACCGTGACCTCAAACCGTCCAACCTCTTGCTCAACTCGAACTGTGACCTCAAAGTGTGTGATTTCGGGCTTGCGCGGTCTGTTGCCTCCTCTGAGAACAACTTTGGCTTCATGACAGAATACGTCGCCACCAGGTGGTACCGTGCCCCTGAGATCATGCTCACGTTCCAGGAGTACACAACGGCCATTGACGTGTGGTCCGTGGGGTGCATCCTTGCCGAGATGCTCAGCGGGAAGCCGTTGTTCCCAGGACGTGACTACCACAACCAGCTGTGGCTGATCATGGAGGTGTTGGGCACACCGGCACTGGAGGACTACCATGGGATCAAGTCGAAGCGTGCACGTGAATACATCCGTTCGCTGCCGTTCCGCAAGAAGGTGGACCTGCGCACGCTGTTCCCACCGGAGACGAACCCATTGGCGCTGGATCTGCTGGAGAAGCTGCTGACGTTCAACCCGGCAAAGAGAATCAGTGTGCAGGAGGCATTGAACCATGGGTATTTGCAGCTGTACCACGATCCTGATGACGAGCCGGACGCGCTGCCTGTAGATGAACAGTTCTGGGACGCAAGTGAAGGCGAGCTGAAGATGGACGAGCTCAAGGTGCTGCTGTTCCAAGAGGTGATGCGTGGTGTTTGAGAGAGATACCTACTATATTGACTATTTAGTTTGTTTTTGATCATTGTTGTGTTTTTGATGCTAAGCTCGTAGTATGAGATACAGCTCGTGAAGTGCGATTGTGACAACAACAACACCCAACAAACAGTCAACAAACACGACCATTCAGCCACCACCACCCCAAAGATGGCCTTACTATCACTCAAACGTTTCAAGAGAAGGAAACAACAGCCCGTACGCCAACCAAAGGCTCCAGAGACGCCCAAGATCGAGGAGATCGAACCCTGGGTCGAGGTATCAGCAGTATCAACTCTCCGACACACACAGCTCCAGCCACAACCACAACCACAGCACCAGCACCCACCATCTACGACCCATATCATCCTCCAGTTCCTACACTCCATCTTATCAAGCGAAAAACACTTCTTTCGAGCGATTGTGCTCCTGATCCTGCTCATCATCGTTCTCGCAGTGACTCTCCACTACACACACCTCATCGTCCAGAGCATCGGGAACAGTTTGAAGGTTGTGAGGGTGTGGCAGATGCTGTGTGGAGTCGTAGGAAGCCGATTATGGGGCAATTATGGCTACTAGATGTGTGTTTAGGTGTATTAGGGTGTGACTGCCCAATTTCTTCACTAATACATACCATCGCACGTACTAGCTACAATATAATTTTTTCTCCCGTACTTTCGAGGGATGAAGACAAACACCCAGAGAAGGAACAATAAGCAGCGAAGATCCCTCCAAACCGCCCCAACAAACCGCAAATGGTCCAGCTGCCCCCAGAGATCGTGCTCCAGGTGCTCGAGTTCCAGCTGCACGGCCTTCTCCAGAACAACACGCAGCCCGTGACGGCCAACATCGGCGTCTTCATCAAGTCGAACCTCACCGTGAGCAGACTCTTCTGTCGCTGTGTCCGCAAGCTCGTCTACCGCTACTGCTGCTTCAGGACCCCACACACGTTCGCATCCTTCCTCTCCTCCATCACTGCCACGCCACGGCTCGGCGAGTATGTCCAGGTGCTGGACTTCCAGGAGTTCACCTCCATCGGGCTCGGCCGCACAGGCAAGATGAACAGGGAGATCCAGATGGTCACCTCCACCACAATCTTGAATGCGCTGTACCACACACCCAACCTGGTCGAGTTCCTGGCCTCTGAGAACATCAAGGACGACCTGGACACGCGGCTCTTGGACTTCCTACTCAACAGAATGACACATCTGAGGGCCATGGACTTTTGCGGGTGCTCAGGAGAGACATTCACCTCCAACTTCGATGCTGTGACCATCGAGTCGCCAATTGCAAACATCACAGACCTCTCTCTCCACGACTGCACAGACCTGCCCTCCTGGTGCCTCGAAAAAGTCATCACTGCCCTGCCAAACCTCCGCAAGCTCGACCTGACACACACCCAGATCACCTCAAAGACACTCAACCTCATCCCACAGACAGCCAGACTCACACACCTCTCACTGGCATACTGCATCCAGCTCACCACACGCGAACTAATCTCCTTCTTCATCACACACAAGGCAATCACGTCAAACAAGCTCGTCTGGCTCAATCTCCAGTGCGACTCCTCTTCAAACACACTGCTATCAAACAACCAGCTCACCTTTCTCATCAAGATGTTCAACTGCGACCTGCAATACCTCAACCTCGGTGGCCTCCCAGTGACGACGATCAACCTCGCCCAGATCAAGAAGAAGTTCCTGAACCTCAAGTCCCTGGCCCTGCCACGCTGCTCCTTCACCCAGCAAGAGCTCATCGACTTCCTCTCACCACCGGCCACGGCATCCAACACCACCACGGAACAGCCATACCTCCAGCAGCTCCAGTTCATCGACGTGTCCAACAACTCCAACATCACGCGCTGGAACCTCGACACGCCGCACTTCCTCAACTGCTGCCCCTCGCTGACCTGCTTCGAGTTCTCCATGAAGATCATCAACGACCTCGAGTCCATCGGCGGGAAGCTCGTGTACCGCACACCACGCAAGACCATCTGGAGGGCCTACGACTCCGGTGGGAGACGAGGATGGCTGTACAAGGTCGACCCGGTGCACAACCCGGACAACTCGGCACTGATGGGGCTCGTGGAGTACGACATCGAGACCGGGAAGAAGAAGTTCAGGACCTTGAAACAGCCAGAGTTCCTCAAGCTGGTCAACAAGAAGGTGAGTCTTTCCAGGGGTGTCCTGGGAGACGCTGACGAGGTCTGGGGAGACTTGGAAAGAGGCATCTACAAGTACTACGGCATGAAGATGTGACCTGAGCACTGCTAACACGACATTTAACGACTACGACTACTGCATTCCCTCACTTTTAATATAATGTGCTTTATATAAACTACGGCCTACTACCTAATATTGTAGTCACGTGACACAATCAAAAACACCCATACACCATGTACACCCCACCTTATCGGGCAACGTCATCTGGAGCAACATCTCCACCAGCACCAAACACCCCGAGAACACCCACAAACCACCAACAAAAGACCGAGCAATGACCTCGATATCGTCGTACCACCAGGTTCTTCAGTCGTCTCCACACGACAAGTCGGCGCTGAACAGGCTCGTGCTGAACTACCTGATCCACGAGGGCTACGAGGACACCGTTGAGAAGTTTGCCCGCGAGGTGAGCATCACACTGGACGACGCTGAGCATGTTGTTGGCTGGAGCAGCATGGGAGTCCGGAGAGAGGTCAAGCATATGCTGCTCAAGGGCGAGATCTCTGCGGCGATTGATGCGTTGAATGTGCTGTACCCGGACTTGCTCGAACAGAACAACTACTTGTACTTCAAGCTGCTGCTCTTGAACCTGATCGAGATGATTAGGAACAATGATAGTGGTGATCAGGAGGAGTTTGTGATGAAGGTGATTACGTTTGCACAGGACAAGTTGACGAACAAGGCGGTCAAGAATGTCAAGTTCATGGAGGAGCTGGAGTTGACGATGACACTACTGATTTATTCCAAACACAAGGACTTACTCCCTGGCAAGCTGAACGAGTTGTTTGAAGTGAAGCTGAGACGTGACATTGCTGAGCTCGTGAACAAGTGTATCTTGTTGAAAGAGTCCAAGACGTTGTTTGAAGAGGCGTTCCGGGCCAAGTTCCCAGCCACATCCTCGTCACAGTCCCCACTCAGTGACGACGACGAGGACACGATGAGCATACACGGGCTGGACTCCAAGCTGAAGAAGCTGATGAAGCTGTGGGTGTGGCTGGAGAACGAGACACATGGCTCGTACTCGCTGGACGTTCCTCTGTTCAAGCTCGACGACGACAAAGAGGCATTTGGAGTCTGAGGGATCGAATACACTACCAACCCTGGAAAGTACAGTAGAACCAGAGATCCCATCGGGTCAGCGGGACATAGATCCGTCTCCAGGAAGAGAAGCTGCAAGATCCACTCGCATGCGGCAGAGATGTAGACCGCTGTGCACATATGCGTCATCCCCTCCCCCTCTCTTGGTGTTGACATCTCTTTTTGGTGTTCGAGTGACTAGTGCACATGAGCCGTGGTTTGTTGTTTGTTTGAGGGGGAGCCTATAGGCTATCACACCGTGAGGCTGAAAGGGCAAGCTGTCTAGAGATTATACACAACGTTGACGGTGTGGCCCGTCTCAACGCCCTGGAGACACAATGGAACGTCGTCCTGGACCAGCAGCACGCCATTGCGGAAGACTTGCACATCGTCAAACGTGAAGCGTGGGGAGTCGAGAGTCTCAAAGGTCTTTGAGTCCTTGAACAGGAAGTAGCACTTCTTCCTCAGGAAACCGAGCGTGCAACCAAGCTCTGGATCCGAGTACTCCTCCGGGGAGAACTCAATGTGGTACTGGATGCCCCTCACGTGCTCTTCTCCACCATGAATGACGCGCGCAGAGACGTACACGTGAGCACAGTGGACCGGTGTATCTGTGAAGTACTCCTTGGCCGGGATGTCCCAAAGCGAGAGCGCCACACCGATGTGGAAGACGAGCTTGTAGACGAGAATGATGACGAGCAGGGTCAGGGCGATGGTGGTGATGCGTCTCGACGACGGATGCGCCATATGATCCGCAAACAGCTCGAAGCGGGAGAGCCAGTGCACGGCGAGCGTCTCCAGAGCAGAAAGCATAGTGAAAAGCAGGCAGGCGTAGATCGTAAAGCTGCTCTCGTTGCCTGTTTTGAGGGGGTGAACTTTGCTGATCTGTCAAAATTGGGCTCTCGGGCGCTGTTTCCGCGAATCCGCTTGATTTGGCGTCACGTGACCTGAAATAGCGGGGTTATGTGGAAGCGCCGTTTGTGACCGTTTTGGGCCGGCGGTGACGAGTTGTTTCCCAAAGCAGCAGAGTTTCGTAGCAAAGTTCACAGCTGCCGACCCGCTGCCCGTTTTGGGAGCAGGGTTTGTCCGTTTTTGGACGGCTTGTGGAGGCTTTTCGTGCAAGCGTTGCGGGGGCTCAAGGAGGGGGTCTATAGCCTATTGTTATTATAGTGCGTCTTGGCTTGTGGAGTTCTTACATTCAAGGCTTCTGGATATACACAGTGCTTGTTGTTCTCTGCTTCACTCTCTATACACACCTATACACCATACACCAGCTATGATCTTTCCAAAGAGCGTACCCCTCAACAATGCACACCGCTTACTGTAGAGCAACAGAGCAACAGAGCAACAACAACCACTAGAACACGCCGCACATACAACAGAACTCACTAAAAACACGAACAGCACGCCTAGAACCACAGCATGTACTCTTATTTGGAACAGGAAGAGCGCCCCGGAGACTCCCGACCCCTTTGCGTCCCGGCAAAACAACCCCTCTCTCCTCTTCTTCATACCATCTGTCAATGCACGCACCCGCCTTTCCCACCC
The DNA here is from genome assembly GCA_030563065.1 of Petasospora veronae. Classification (NCBI taxonomy): domain Eukaryota; kingdom Fungi; phylum Ascomycota; class Saccharomycetes; order Phaffomycetales; family Wickerhamomycetaceae; genus Petasospora; species Petasospora veronae. Next base: position 197,950 of record JAKUBA010000004.1, on the reverse strand, counting down.
CTCCAAGCGACAATCCAAACTCTACTGATGCCCATCCTCGAGACACACCCCACCCCCGCCTTCTGGGAGTCGCCCGGGAGTCAACCACTTTCAGGTATAAATAGAGGTACGTATCCGGCCATGTTCTGCCTCCCTTTACTCTCTCCTCTCACTAGTACATCCAGACTAACAATCGTTTATCAATCCACAATGCAGCAGAACTTCATCATCGCTTTGGCCCTTGCCTCCTCTTTCGTCGCCGCCGACAAGACCTCTGAGCTCCAGGGAATCCTTGCCGACATCAAGGCCCACCTCTCGGACTACATCTCCCAGATTTCTGCCGGTAACGCCCCACCACCAGTGCTCTTGTCCTTGGCCCAGGCTGCTCAGACTTACACTGACGACTCTTACACCACCTTGTTCGACCAGGTTGACCTCGCTCAGGCTCAGTCCTACATCACTGGCTTGCCATGGTACTCTTCCCGTTTGGCCTCCCTTGTTGACGACGCTCCAGCCTCTTCTTCTGCCGCTGCTGAGACCTCTTCTTCCGCTGCTGCTGAGACTTCATCCTCTGCTGCCGTCGAGACCTCTTCCTCTGCTGCCGCTGAGACCACCGCTGTGACTGCTTCTTCCTCTGCTGCTGCCGAGACCACCGCCGTTGCCACTGTCGACGAGACCAACGGTGCTTTGATGATGGCTCCATTGGCTCTTGCTGCTTTGATCCCAGCTTTGCTCTAAGTTATTCCCTATGGGTAATACTGTGACCTGGCTGCTAATTTTCTATGATGTGGCTATGGGAGCACTTTGAGCTTGTTTTTGCTGGTCTGGATGGTCTGCAGTACCATTGAGACCTCTTGTTTTTTTGACCCCTTCTTCCTATACCAAAACTCTTTAGCTTCTTACTATGACACCGGTGCACTCCTTTACTTTTACACGGAGATTATATGGCTGCTTGACGCTGGCCATTTCTTGAATACAAAAAATGCACGGTTTAATATATCTTATCTTTCTTTATTTGGTTGTAGACCCCTGACACCTAGTGCATCCACACTCTTGGCTATAGCCCCTTGATTTTCAGACATCAAGCGGCCATCGAGCGGCAGAAAAGGAGGCTTATAGCTGGTTTCTTATTAAGACTGCTCGTATTGCTACATTTGATACAGCATTAATGGTGATTTGATACTTGTACATTTGTTAGCTATTGCTGTTTGGCAGACACCTGTGTCCTACAATCTGACAGAACAGCCAACAGGGCTTCACGGCTCGTCTCCACTTACTTCTTTGCCAAAGCAGCCTGGACAGCATCAATAGCACCAACCTTTGCCAACCACTTCTCCAAATGTGGCCACTTGGCAGTGTCAATACCGGATCCCTTGAGTACATTGGCGTGTGGGAAAGCGATGATGTCTGCCAATGAGATGTGGTCACCAACCAACCATCCGGCTGGGTTGGCGCTCAACTGATCCTCAACAAACTGGTAAGACTTTTCAACACCAGCACGGAATCTAGCAATGGCCTCAGTGTTCTCAGGCTCAACACCCTTGGTCACGTTGTAGAACTTCTGCTCTGGGTTGAGACCAGAGGCGTGGAAGAGCACAAACTCAACCTCCTTCCAGTGCTCAGCGGTGGATGGCGCATAGGAGAACTTATGCTGGGTGTCATACTTGGAAGCCAAGTAGAACAAGATGGCTCCCGACTCGGCAAGGGCCAACTGGGTACCATCGGCGGCAACGTCCAAGATGGCTGGAATCTTACCGGCTGGGTTCACCTTGAGGTACCACTCGGTCTTGGACTCCTCCTTGATGTTAAGAGAACGGAAGATGTAGTCAATTCCCAAAAGCTCGAGCAAGATGGTCACTTTCTGGCCATTGGTGGTTGGAGCAGCGTAGAGCTTGAGGAATGGAGCCTGAAGACTCTGGGAGGTTGGGTCGTTGTCGTAGACGTCAAGCTTGACCTTCTTGGAGTTGCCGTCGGCCTGTGGGGAGTCTCTCTTGGTCATTTTAGTGGATTGTAGTGAGTGTAATGAAGGAGATGGGAGGTTTGCGATGATGTTCTTCCGATCTGGGTGTAGCTTCAACAACAATCTGAATGATTGAAATCATCGGAAGCTCCATTGATCGATGTCGCTTCAAAAAACCTGTGGCGTTGATAGTGTCCGCTTCAACTGCCTAATCGGGAAGCATACGCGCACCTCCCCACGGCCAGACGCCAAAAATGTGTCAAATCACCACAACTGAGCAAATAATGTCACGTGCATGAATAGCTTGGCTAAATCATGGGTTAAGGCGGCCGATCCACCCAAGCTTCAGAAGTCCCTGGAGTTCGGAGGCGCTAGGCGGACCGTCCTGTTCACTCCGACTTGTTCGCAACTGTGGCAGAGGTAACCAGGTCCGCCACGGAGCTCGCAATTAGACTGTAGATCCTTCAGCTTTCATAGATCACGACTAATTGTGGTTATCGGGAGTGCGGTGGCTCAGTCGCTCAGATGGTCTAAGTTCTATGAGGGCAAACTGCCGCCAACGCTTCCGCATCTGGTAACGATGGCGGAACGTGTGGCGTTTGAGCGGAGTGGCGAGCTAGCACACCCGTCTTCAGGGGGTGATTGACGAGTGTGGAGAATGAGGACAATGGGATGGGTCGGAGGACTCAGGAGACAATAGGAAGCACCAGAGAAAACAATAGTAAGGTGTCGGAGGAAGTTGGATCATGATGATCTAAAGAGACAGGTGGTTCTATACTTTCGAACTGTATCACGAGAGACTGGACTATGGCGCTCGCATGCCCTATGTAATACTGAAAATAAATTAAGCCAAGACGTTTCTATGTTAACCCCATGATTATATAAAGTGACCTCAACCACTGCTTTATTGCTACCATGGACTGTGTTGAAAGGCCCCTCATTGCTCTGCACCATGAGTCTGTACACTGAGACGAAGAACAGCGAGTTGGCAGAGACCCGCTCCGCCAGAGATGACTCCACCGATGACACAAACTCAATCGCTGCTCATGACAACTCGGTTCCATACATTGACCTCACATACATCTTGACCCCTGAGGAGGAGGCTAGACGTAAGACCCTGTGGTATAAGACCCAGCTCTTCTTCTGGGACTCTATTGACAAGCACCCACATGAGAGAAGCTTCTTGTTCAAATTGGACTTCTTTTTGATGAGTTCTGCATGTCTTGGTTACTTCATCAAGACCTTGGACCAGAACAACATTGGTACTGCCTATGTCAACGGTATGAAGGAACACTACAACATGGGTGGTAACGATTACAACTTGATGAACACTCTTTGGACCGTTGGTTACATTCTTGGTCAGATCCCTTCTAACTTGATCCTGCACAGAGTTTCTGCTCGTTACTACTTGGCTGGTGTGGAGTTCTCCTGGGCCATCTTGACTTTGCTGACCATTACCCCAAAGAACCTCAGTGGTATGTACGCCATCAGATTTATCATTGGATTCTGCGAGTCTGGATACTTCCCTGGTCTTGAATACTTGATTGGAAGTTGGTACTCTAAGAAAGAGATCACCAAACGTGCTGCGTTCTTCGGTTGTGCTGGTACTGCCGCTGGTCTTGCTTCAGGTCCCTTGCAGCAGAGAATCTTGACAGCTCCATGGGCTCAGAAGTACTTGGAACCATTCCAGTGGATGTTCGTCCTGGACTTTGCCATCTCCCTCCCAGTTGCTGTCTACACCTTGTTCTTCATCCCAAACACCCCGTCCACCACAACTGCTTTCTACTTCAGTGAGAGAGACAAGCTTGTTGCTAAGGAGAGACGTCGTCTTGATGGTGCCCAGTTGAACACTCGTGAGCCATACACATGGCCAAAGATCAAATCTTTCTTCACCACATGGCACATCTTCGGCTTCCCATTGCTCTTCTTGTTCTACAACAACTCCTGTCAGCCTACTGTATCTCAGGTGTTCCCATTGTGGATGAAACTGGACTTGAAGCTGGACTCCTACTACTACAACAACTATCCAACCATCATATCTGGTGCTGGTATTGCCGTGGCTTTGATTGTTGCCTACACCAATGACTTCTACAAGTCCAAGCTGACACCATTCTTCCTGTACACCATGTTTGGTTGCTTCATCTTTGCCAACGCCGTTCTTGCCGCTTGGGACATTCCTCGTGGTCTTCACTGGGCAGCGTACTTCATCCAGGCCGTTCCAATGACTGTTGGTCAGCCACTCATCTTTTCCTGGCTTAACAGTGAGCTCCACAACGATGACATGAAGAGAAACTTTGTGGTTGCCGTGACCAACACCATGGCTTATGTCACTGGTGCCTGGGTTCCGATGCTCACATTCAACCAAGATGATGCTCCATACTTCCGCAAGGGGTCCATCTACACTGCTTGTCTGTCCGCTGCTGGTATTGTGTTCACCACTTTGGTGTTTGTGCTTACCAGAAGAGACGAGAAGAGAGAGCAGCGCCTGAACGATTCTTCAGATGAGGAGAAGGCCAGTGTCGTTGAATGATGTTTTGTAATATAGTGGCGATCTCATAGTGAGTAATTGTATGTATTTGTTTCACTTGTGTTGTCTGTAGTATGTGATGTACACCAAACAAGGATCATGAATGGGCCGGTGTATAATCTGATGGTGCTCTGGCTTGATTCAACTACTAAGAACTAGTGCTCTCTCTCTCTGACAATCGAGAGTAAGCTGTAAGCCAACACCCCTAGCTCGTACATCTCCAATACCGTATCTAGATCAACCCTGATCCCTACAGTAGACCCCAACCATTCACCATCAAGGGCTCAGGGGCCGGGTAAATGCGGAATCGTCATGAGTGCGCGACTATTACCTAATTAGGACAGCAAAGCGCCAGATCAGGACGGTGTCACAATAATTCGCCATGTTTGCCTAAGAGCCCCAAGCGTTACACGTCAAACGATGACTCGTACACCGTAATATTGCCCAGCGGTTGGCGGTTGGCATTTGGCGGTTGGCGGAGCGCCCAGCTGTAATTAGGCTGGACTCAGGAGGTGCTGACAAGGTGAAGGCCATGGAACAGGCTACACACACCCCTTCCAACCAGAGATCTACAACCCAGCAACTGTGGCCTCCTCTCCGCCACCGTCAGACCACAGTGAGGCAATAGTCTCATCTTGGCACCCCTTTCAAGGTCTGGGAGCGCACAGGGGCGATCAGAGGCTGCCAAAGCCCCGGACTCCCGCTCCACATGGGGAAACGATGGCGGAACCGTGGCGCCAGTGAACCAGACGTTTGGCTTGAAAGTTCAGAGATTAGTTGTCTCTTGGCCTGGTTTAATGGGGAAACTTGGCACTCGAGCTTGAACTGTGGGCCAAGATTTCTTCTAAAAGGTGTCATGAAGAAGCTGCGTCTTTGTACTATAAATTCAGACCTCTTTCTCATTTCTTCAGAGCTGATCAGGGTCCTGTATCTCATCCTCTTCTACAGCCGTTCCCCCATGAGTTCAGAGTCCGATATCAAGAACCGCGAGACTGTAGAGACTCACTCCACAGGACAAGACTCCACCGATGAGACTCAGTCCCAGGTTGTCCCACATGACGACTCAGTCCCTTACATCGACTTGACGTATGTTCCAACTGCTGAGGAGCTTGCTAAGCGCGAGAAGTTCTGGTACAAGTTCTGTCTCTTCTTCTTTGACTCTGTGGACAAGCACCCACACGAGAAGAGTTTCTTGTTGAAGCTGGACTTCTTCTTGGTCAGTTCTGCCTGTCTTGGATACTTCATCAAGACATTGGACCAGAACAACATTGGTACTGCTTATGTGAATGGTATGAAAGAGCACTATGACATGAAGGGTAACGACTACAACTTGATGGTTACCCTGTGGACGGTTGGCTACATTCTTGGACAGATCCCATCCAATTTGATCTTGCACAGAATCTCTGCCCGTTACTACTTGGCTGGTTTGGAATTCACCTGGGCCATCTTGACTTTGTTGACGATTACACCAAAGAACCTCAAGGGAATGTATGCTATCAGATTCCTGATTGGTTTCACTGAGTCTGGTTACTTCCCGGGTGTCGAGTATTTGATTGGAAGTTGGTACTCTAAGAAGGAGATCACCAAGCGTTCCGCCTTCTTTGGATGTGCTGGTACTGCTGCTGGTCTTGCATCTGGACCTCTCCAGCAGACTATCTTGAAGGCCGCCTGGGCTCAGAAGCACATGGAGCCATTCCAGTGGATGTTCGTGATTGACTTCGCCATCTCTGTTCCTGTTGCCATCTACACATTGTTCTTCATTCCAAACACCCCATCCACCACAACTTCGTTCTACTTCAGTGAGAGAGACAAGCTTGTCGCCAAGGAGAGACGTCGTCGTGATGGTTCCCAACTCAACACACGTGAGCCATACACATGGCCAAAGGTTAAGTCCTTCTTCAACACATGGCACATCTTTGTCTTCCCAGTTCTCTTCCTCTGCTATAACAACGGCTGTCAGCCAAACACATCCCAGGTGTTCCCATTGTGGATGAAATTGGACTTGAAGCTAGACTCCTACTACTACAACAACTATCCAATCATCATTTCAGGTGCTGGTATTGCAGTCTCTTTGACAGTTGCCTACACAAACGACTACTTCAAGTCCAGGTTGACTCCATTCTTCCTCACACTCATGTTTGGTTTATTCCTCTTTGGTAACGTTCTACTTGCTGCCTGGGATCTTCCACGCGGTCTCCACTGGGCATCATATTTCATTTTGTCCGTTCCAATGACCATGGGCCAGCCACTCATCTTCTCCTGGGTCAATCGTATGCTTCACCACGATGACATGAAGAGAAACTTTGTTGTTGCAACAACCAACACGTTGGCCTATGTCACTGGTGCATGGGTTCCAATGCTCACTTTCAACCAAGATGATGCTCCAAACTTCCGTAAGGGTTTCATCTACACTGGCTGTTTGGCTGCTACTGGTATCGCCCTCGTCTGGGCTGTGTTCATTCTCTCTGGTAGAGATGCTAAGAAAGAGCTCCAGAACGAGTCCTCTGATGAGGAGAAGCTTAGTATCATTTATTGATTCTGAGGAGATCCCTTATATAAATTCTTGATATTAAATTTGCTGTTCTTATGATTAAACAATAGGTAGACAGGTCAAAAGTTCAGCTTCAAAGATCATGATAGATGGGGTCCCTCCGCTCTCCGCGCTGATGCCTAATCTGGAAAGGTCACGGGCCCTGGTCATTTCCGCTTTCGTATAACAAAGCGCAGACTATGGCTCCTCTGTGGGTGTGCCACATCGCCACAGAACAAAAGCACGCCAGGGCGGGTGTCTCAAGCAAACTACAAATGAGATAACATGCACACATGTCCAAGAGAGGGAAGGAGGGCGGAGACTCGGCGGGAGGTCGGAGGGCGGAGGTCGGAGCACCTCATCAGATCAGCAGGCTGAGTGTGACCGTGGCCCAGATGTCGTTGGCAGAAGCATTCTCCGACTTCTGTTTATTACGAACTGTGGCCTTTGATGTATTGTGATACAATCCAGCCCTTTCTGTGGCGTTTTGAAAATGCCCAAACGCTGTAGATTTCAGTGAGAGAGCGCCCAAACCCCAAACCCGACTATACTCATCCGCATCAGGCAACAATGGCGGAATCGTGGCGTTTTGAGCGGAGCCCCTTCCAGGAACCAAATTACAGAACAACTCTTCCGGAGCTTGGGAGACCCCTATAAATATTGACATGTTCCCCCCAAACATCCGCAACCCACACCTTCGGAACATGTACTTACCATCATCATCACACCTATGAGCCACCCAGAGGAGAAGAACGACGAGTTCGTGGAGAGACACTCATCCAGAGGTCCTGACTCGACAGATGAGACAAGTTCTCTTGCAGTCCATGACAACTCTGTTCCATACATTGATCTTACCGTTGACCTCACACCAGAGGAGATTGCAAGACGTGAAACGTCCTGGTACAAGTTCATTTTGTTCTTCTGGGACTCTATTGACAAACACCCATTCGAGCGCAGCTTCTTGCTCAAGTTGGACTTCTTTCTTATGAGTGCTGCCTGTCTTGGATACTTCATCAAGACGCTCGATCAGAGTAATATCGGTACTGCTTATACCAACGGTATGAAGGAGCACTATGACATGAAAGGTAACGACTACAACTTGATGGTCACTCTCTGGACTGTCGGCTACATCATCGGTCAGGTCCCATCGAACTTGATCTTGCATAGAAGTTCTGCTCGCTACTACCTTGGTGGTCTCGAGCTGACCTGGGCTGTCTTGACTCTTCTTACTGTGACCCCAAAGAGTATCAAGGGTATGTACGCTCTGAGATTCTTGATTGGGTTTGTTGAGGCTGGATACTTCCCAGGTGTTGAATACTTGATTGGAAGTTGGTACTCCAAGAAGGAGATTACCAAGCGTGCTGCATTCTTCGCATGTGCAGGTACAGCTGCGGGTCTGGCGTCTGGTCCTCTCCAGCAAACTATTTTGAAAGCTTCTTGGGCTCAGCACCATCTCCAGCCATTCCAGTGGATGTTCGTGATTGACTTTGCTATCTCTGTCCCTATTGGCCTCTACACTCTCTCTTTCATCCCAAACACTCCATCCACCACCACTTCTTTCTACTTCAGTGAGAGAGACAAGCTCGTGGCCAAGGAGAGACGCCGTCTTGACGGTTCACAGCTGAACACTCGTGAGCCATACACATGGCCAAAGATCAAATCCTTCTTCAACACATGGCACATCTTTGTCTTCCCATTGCTCTTCTTGTTCTACAACAACGCCAATCAGCCTACAGTCTCTCAGGTGTTCCCATTGTGGATAAAGTTGGACTTGAAAATGGACTCCTACTACTACAACAACTATCCAATCATCATCTCAGGTGCTGGTATTGCTGTTACATTGACTGTTGCCTACTTGAACGACTTCTACAAATCGAGACTCACTCCGCATCTGCTCTACATCATGTTTGTTCTGTTCATCTTTGGTAACGTTTTGCTTGCTGTGTGGGATATTCCTCGTGGTCTCCACTGGGCTGCTTATTTCATCCAGGCCGTTCCAATGTCTATGGGACAGCCATTGATCTTCTCATGGGCAAACCGTCTGCTTCACCATGATGACATGAAGAGAAACTTCGTTGTTGTTGTCACCAACATGCTGGCCTACGTCACTGGTGCTTGGGTTCCGATGCTCACCTTCAACCAGGATGACGCTCCAGTCTTCCGCAAGGGTTCCATCTACACTGCTTGTCTGTCTGTTGCAGGTATCGTGTTCACCACTCTTGTGGTGCTGCTCTCTCGCTATGATGCGCATAAGGCTTCCCAACTTAACAATGAGTCTTCGGATGAAGAGAAGGCTGATCACAGCATTGTTGAGTGAAGTACTGGCCGCTTCAGGTTACTTGTTTAAGGAAATTGCATGATTTACGTTTGATATTAACCACAGCTATAGACCCTGAGACCCTGAGACTAGGAGGCCTTCAGATCGAGGGCCTGAAAGATAGTCTCCCTGATTGAAATCATCTCGAGAATCTGGATAAGAGACAGTGACATGCATCTCCCAGCAAGTGTATCAAACCGTTTGAGGTGACATATTCCAGATCTAGTAATAAGGCGGATGTCCTAGATCAGCGGGACTAGTCCCAGTAGTAACGGTCTGAGGTCCGAGAAAGTCCGATCCTAGGCTTGAAGTCGCGCAAGGGCTGTGTGTGGCGTCTGCTCTCGAATGTGTCATTTTGCCACACAAAATCATCGCAACTGGTACTTCACTAAAGAGAGCAGAGATCGCCAAGGTCTGGGCGGAGTCGGTGTACTTGGCAGGGGCGAGGAGGCCGACTGTGGGCGCGATGTCGGACTCTAGCTCTCGTGATGTAAGCCAGTACTTCGGAATGTTCTACATCTTTGGGTGTTTAAACCATCTCTTCAACCAGATCGCAACTGTGGCCACAGTTTCCTATCGTAATGCAGCCGCTCCTGTGGCTATTTGTGGAGGCGAGACAGGGAGACAGGAGCTGCACCCATATACTCACTCAGTTCAAAACGGCAACTATGGCGGAACGGTGAATCGTGGCTGCAAATAAGTGTGGCAGAGGCCGTTACACCGTTACACCCCCTCCGCTATAAATACAGAGTGATCACCCAGGATCAATCTCACATCTGTATGCTTCCCCCGTCATACCCATCAAATTCACCATGAGCCAGCTTGAGCACAAGAACGAGGAGGTAGTGGAGACACACTCTGCAGGTATTGAGTCCACTGATGAGGCTCACTCCCTTGATACTCACGACAAGGCTCTCGGAGTCCATGACAACTCGGTCCCATACATTGATCTCACGGTTGTGCTCACCCCTGAGGAGATTGCTAGACGTCAGACCTTCTGGTACAAATTTGTCTTGTTCTTCTGGGACTCTATTGACAAACATCCTCATGAGAGAAGCTTCTTGTTCAAGTTGGACTTCTTCTTAGTCAGTTCTGCCTGTCTTGGATACTTCATCAAGACATTGGACCAGTCTAACATTGGTACTGCTTACGTGAACGGTATGAAGGAGCACTATGACATGAAAGGTAATGACTACAACTTGATGGTTACTCTTTGGACTGTCGGTTACATCATTGGACAGATCCCATCCAACCTCATCTTGCACAGAATCTCTGCTCGTTACTACCTTGGTGGACTAGAGCTCACATGGGCCGTCTTGACACTTCTTACTGTGACTCCAAAGAACCTCAAGGGCATGTACGCTCTGAGATTCCTGATTGGTTTTGTTGAGTCTGGATACTTCCCTGGTGTTGAGTACTTGATTGGAAGTTGGTACTCCAAGAAGGAGATTACTAAGCGTGCTTCGTTCTTTGGTTGTGCTGGTACAGCCGCCGGTCTTGCATCTGGTCCTCTCCAGCAGACTATTTTGAAAGCTTCTTGGGCTCAGCACCATCTCCAGCCATTCCAGTGGATGTTTGTTATTGACTTTGCCATCTCTATCCCAATTGCACTCTACACACTTTCCTTCATTCCAAACACTCCATCTACCACCACTTCATTCTACTTCTCTGAGAGAGACAAACTTGTTGCTAAGGAGAGACGTCGTCTTGATGGTGCTCAGTTAAACACCCGTGAGCCATACACATTCCGCAAGATCAAATCCTTCTTCAACACATGGCACATCTTTGTGTTCCCATTGCTCTTTTTGACATACAACAACTCGTGTCAGCCAAACACATCTCAGGTGTTCCCATTGTGGATGAAGAAGTCGCTGAAGCTCGATTCTTACTACTACAACAACTACCCAATCATTATCTCCGGTGCTGGTATTGCCGTGTCTCTGACTGTTGCTTACCTTAACGACTTCTTCAAGTCCAGACTGACTCCTGCTTTGCTGTATCTGATGTTCGGACTGTTTGTGTTCGGTAACGTTTTGCTTGCCATCTGGGACATTCCTCGTGGTCTCCACTGGGCTGCTTATTTCATCCAGGCAGTTCCAATGACCATGGGCCAGCCATTGATCTTCTCGTGGGCAAACCGTCTGCTTCACCATGACGATATGAAGAGAAACTTTGTTGTGGTTTGCACCAACACCTTGGCTTATGTCACTGGTGCTTGGGTGCCAATGCTCACCTTCAACCAGGATGACGCTCCAAACTTCCGCAAGGGATCGATCTACACAGCTTGTTTGTCGGTTGCTGGTATCGTGTTTACCACTCTGGTCTTGTTTTTGGCCCGCTATGATGAGAAAAAGGCTGCTCAGCTCAATGATGAGTCTTCTGATGAAGAGAAGGTTGATTACAACGTTGTTGGGTGAAGCACTGGTTGCCTCATGCAGACAATAACTCATGATCATGTTTAGAAAAATTGCATTTACGTCGTTCATTAATTGATAACTACATCTCATGTATGTGCCCCTCAGTGCCAGAAGACCGATACGATCAATATCAACGTCTGAAAGCATCCAGCTTAAGGATCTCCTTACATCGATCAGAAACGTCAATTCGATCGTAATCGATCCATCGTATACATGAGTCTCTTTCAAGTGACACTATGCGCATGAGAGAGATCGTGTAGACACGTCACCCCGGTAGGCCTAGTAAATTGGAGCAGCTCATGTTGTAGTTGTCGTGGGACTAGTCTCTAGAGTTAGGACCAGGTCGGAGCAAGTCCCAGGGTCCGCCGAAAGGGGCTTTGTGTGGCGTGGCCACTCGCCGGGTGCACTCTCGAATGTGTCACTTTGCCACACCAAATCTTCCCATTATTTCCTGCACTAGAGAGAATATTGCCAAGGTCTGGGCAGGCTCTGTCTACTTGGCAGAGGACGGACTGGGGAGTCAGACTATGATGGCCGCGATCTTGGACTCTCGTGATGGAAACCCACTAGTTTGGCATCTCTTTCATTTCTGGGTCTCCAAACAGCCGCTTGATCGTCGTATTGAAACTGTGGCCACAGTTCAATCGTAAAAGTATACAGCCGTTCCTGTGGCTATTTTGTGGAGATGAGTACTGGAAGCGGCGGTGGAGATGTCACAGGGACACCTAGCCCTATAACGGCAACCAAGGCGGAACGTGAGTGGACCGTGGCGTCTTTGCCGGTTCTGAACCTCCTTTCCCTTGCACTTATCCATAAGCACTGCTGTAACTCGAAGGCTCAGTGCCTTCTTATGGTGGCCAGCAAGGAACTGTGGCATAGGCTGATCAAGACCTTTCTCTGGTATAAATACAGAGTGAGCACCCAGTAACAGATACACACGATCTACGCTTCTTCCCTTATACCCACCAACTTCACCATGAGCCAGCTGGAGCACAAGAACGCGGAGATAGTGGAGACTCACTCTGCAGGTATCGAATCCACTGACGAGGCTCACTCCTTTGAAACCCACGAAAAGACCCCTGAAGTCCATGACAGCTCGGTCCCATACATTGACCTCACCGTTGTGCTCACCCCTGAGGAGATTGCCAGACGTCAGACCTTCTGGTACAGATTTGTCTTGTTCTTCTGGGACTCTATTGACAAGCACCCTCATGAGAGAAGCTTCTTGTTCAAGTTGGACTTCTTCTTGGTCAGTTCTGCCTGTCTTGGATACTTCATCAAGACATTGGACCAGTCCAACATTGGTACTGCTTATGTGAACGGTATGAAGGAGCACTATGATATGAAAGGTAATGACTACAACTTAATGGTTACTCTCTGGACTGTTGGCTACATCATTGGACAGATCCCATCCAACCTGATCTTGCATAGAATCTCTGCTCGTTATTACCTTGGTGGGCTCGAGTTCACCTGGGCCATTCTCACCCTCCTCACTGTCACCCCAAAGAGCCTGAAGGGTATGTATGCTTTGAGATTCCTGATTGGTTTTGTTGAGTCTGGATACTTCCCGGGTGTTGAGTACCTGATTGGGAGTTGGTATTCCAAGAAGGAGATCACCAAACGTGCTTCATTCTTTGGATGTGCTGGCACAGCCGCTGGTCTTGCTTCTGGTCCTCTCCAACAGACTATTTTGAAGGCTGCCTGGGCTCAGCACCATCTCCAGCCATTCCAATGGATGTTTGTCATTGACTTTGTCATCTCTATCCCAATTGCCATCTACACACTCTCTTTCATCCCAAACACTCCATCTACCACCACCTCTTTCTACTTCTCTGAGAGAGACAAGCTTGTCGCTAAGGAGAGACGTCGTCTCGATGGTTCGCAGCTGAACACCCGTGAGCCATACACATTCCGCAAGATCAAGTCCTTCTTCAACACATGGCACATCTTTGTGTTCCCATTGTTGTTCCTCTTCTACAACAACTCTGGTCAGCCATCTACTTCTCAGGTGTTCCAGCTGTGGATGAAGAAGACACTCAAGCTCGACTCATACTACTACAACAACTATCCAATCATCATCTCCGGTGCGGGAATTGCAGTCTCTTTGACCGTTGCTTATACAAACGACTTCTTCAAGTCCAAGCTGACTCCCTTCTTCCTGTATCTGATGTTTGGCGTCGTGCTCTTTGGTAACGTTTTGCTTGCCGTCTGGGACATTCCTCGTGGTCTCCATTGGGCTGCTTACTTCCTCCAGGCAATTCCAATGACGGCAGGTCAGCCACTCATCTTCTCCTGGGTGAACCGTCTGCTTCACCATGATGATATGAAGAGAAACTTTGTTGTGGTTTGCACCAACACCTTGGCTTATGTCACTGGTGCTTGGGTTCCAATGCTTACTTTCAACCAGGATGATGCTCCATACTTCCGCAAGGGTTCTATCTACACTGCTTGTCTGTGCGCTGCTGGTATCATATTCACCACTTTGGTGTTCATCTTATCTCATTTGGATGAGAAGAGAGAAGCTGCCAACAACGATTCTTCAGACGAAGAGAAGGCCCACAGCATCATTGAGTGAAGCGCTGGTTGCCTCATCGAGATTCTATGTTTAGAGATCATAAATCCTGCTTTCGTTCTGTAACTGTTTTGATTGGTAGTTCTTGGTAAACCGATAGCTGGAAGCCTTACACCCAGGTGATAAGATGATTGTATACGCCCCAGTTGCCTTTTGTAGGTCTTTTGGAGCGACTGGTTGACCCGGCACAAGTTCCACGCCGCAGGGCGCTTGGATATCAAGTTGATCAGAGTACAAAGAGATCGAGCGTACAGCTGAATCGCTGATTGACCAGAGATACCGGGTATCTACTGTCCTAGGGCGTTCTCCCGAAGAGCACTGAACCCCCACCCCCTCCCCTCCGCCAAAAGCCGACGCAATACCCGCGAGTGAGGTGGCTGGGTATCGGGTGGCACGATATAATCAGATGGCTGGGCAAAGATATAGGAACTACCACAAGATTGATCAATGCAATTGGTTCGTATGATTCTATATAGGTTTCATCACGATATCTAGAGCTGTGCCTTGTAAACCTCATCAGCAACCTCAACACCTCTGGCCCAGTACGTGTCCTCAACGTACTTAGCCTCACCTTCAGCAGTCAACAAGTTCAACTTGGTGTAGTCTGATGACTCCCATCCCTTGATGTCCTCCTTGAAGTTCAAGAAGTCAACGAATGGAGAAGCCCAAGCAGTAGCAATCTTGCGCTCCTCCTCAGTGTATGGCTTCATGTAGTAGAACCACAAAGTGAAATCAAGACCATGAATCACCTTGAGCTTCTTTGGAAGGTTAGCATCGTTGAATGCGGCTCTGAAACTGATTCTGTAACGGTAGATCTTCTCCTGTGGGAACCCGAACTTGATCATCTGGTTGATGAAACCTCTCTCGGAGGCATACACCTGACCGTCTGCTGTGATGTCACCAAACACGATTCTGAGCTTCTCGTTGAACTCTGGGTCGTCTTCAGTGAATTTGTCGAGATCTGGGTACACCTTGAGCAATGGCTCAATGACCTTGGCTGGGTAGTAGTTCTCGACTTGGAGTTTGAGGTCATCTTTAGAGACTGGGGTGTTGAGCATTGAGTACTTCCATGGCTCGTTGTCAGCCTCTCCAATGAGGAGTCTGACACCCTTGGAAATCATCTTTTTAGTGAACTCACCGGAGTGCAAGTCAGCAATGAGACCTGATGGGACAAACTTATCGTCAGTGACGGCTCTGAAGGTGTGCATGCTCAATGTTGGGATGAAGTCCTCAATGAAGAAAGAGTCCAGCTCTCTCAACTTGGCGAGCTTCTCGGCATCAGTTCCCTTGAGCTCCAACTTCTCACAGATCTCATCAAATTGGGACTGTGTCTCCTCAATTGTCTTTGGCTGGCAGTAGACCAAGTTGGACTGGAACACAGCCTGCTTGATCAGCTGCTTCTCCTCTGGGTGATACAACTCGTATGCGAGCTGGAAGAAGAGGGAGTAGGCACCAGCGGACAAACCACCAAGGGTGATGGCATCTGGGTTACCACCAAAGTGACTGATGTACTTGTGAGTCCACTCCATAGCCTCTCTCTGGTCCCAGAATCCAAAGTTGGATGAGTATGGGTCCTCAGCCAAGAGCTCCTTGCTTGAAAGGAAGCCAAACATGTTGAGTCTGTAACCTGGAGCAACAAGCACAAATTTACCATCAAACTGGGCGTTGAAGTCAGTGGTGTCCATGAACACATTGTTTGGAGAGTTGTACTGGAGCCACCCACCGTGGAGGTAGAAGTACACTGGCCATCCACCTTCTGGTGCCTTTTCAGCTGGGGTAAAGATGTTGAGGTATTGGATCTCCTCCTTGGATGGGCCCTTCAGGTAGTTGAACACCGGGTTTGGAACGGCTGGCTGTGGGCACTTTAGACCAACTTCACCATAGTCACCTGTGTAGTCAAAGTCGTCTGGGATTGGGAGGGCTCTCTTGAATCTGTCCTTAGCGGAGACTGGGAGGGCGTAAGGGACTTTAGCGAATCTCACGGTGGTCTCAGAGTTGGTGATGGTGGACTTGAAGGAGTAGCCTGTGAGGGTTCCGTGGCCCGGAATCTCGAGCTTGACAGGGGTGTTTGTGGAGTCGGCGTTGGCAAGATAGCTCATGTTGTGGCAGTTGTTGGTGGAGATTGATACCGGTGAGCAGCAACAGCAGAGATCAGCCCATCACGTTCATTATAAACGGAGGCGATGAGGTCGTGTGGAGTTGGAGATCAACGGAGATCGGGAATCGTCGGGCAGTGGCGGAAGTACACGGAGCTCTCTATGGATGGAGATAGTGTTGAAGATGGCACATCCTTTCCCGCACCCGATAGTGGGCCCAGCGGCGCTTAGAGAAAATTGGGCCGGGCACTTCCGATAAGAACGCCGAGATCCGATGTTGCGCGTACCGGGCTTTTCGACGTCCGCTGCTAGTAACAAACCCTGAATCTCTCCACCGAGACAGCTGTGGCAAGAGACGGAGCTTGGGTGGTTCTCGGCTGGTAGTGTGCAACGATAGCCGTTTATCTCAGATGCAAGTGAGCGTTGAGTGCTAGCTCTTGACGCTCCTCTACGACGACTTGATCCCCATAACACCCCCTTGCTCATACAAAACTAGTAGCCCAGTGGCAAACTCTTGGCCAAGCTTCCCAGCTTGAAAACCGCCCAGACTGCCCAGACTCTCTCAGGAACGTAACAATGACAATGCCGAGAACAGCTGCTAAACCCGTGTCAAATCCGACTGGAGACACCCTTCATACACTGGAGTTAAGGGGCCTGTAACCATCAGTTCACGGGCCTTTCCCCAAATAGATACCTCACACACGGCTGTTCTATCATGCATAGATCCTCTCTTCCCGCGCTATCGATAAGCGGTTAATCCCATCACCTAACATTTGCGGATTTCCGCGGGCGTTTAGCCTTACGTACTGCATCTATATAAATGTACACCAAGTCCGCTCTCATACTTCTGTGTTCACCTGAATTAAACTTATTTCAACTATTACTACCACAAACCATACGTTACAACATGACCGGACACAGTGAGAAGTCAAGCGACGACTCGGTCAACAAGATCAAACAAGATATCAACATCGGTGAGATCACAGACATGGAGGCCCAGCCAGTGATCTCCACCGTCATCTCTCCAAGCGGGAAGACAATCCAGGTGCACAACCAGGTCGGTTATGCTGGTGTTGACCAGGCTCTTGCTGTTGCTGAGGAATTGGAGAATGTTGAGATCCACCCAGAGACAGATGCAAGACTTCGTCGTAAGCTGGACTGGACACTCTTGCCAATTTTCGGTTTCCTCTACATGGTCCAGTTCATGGACAAGACATGTATTTCCTTTGCTGCTATCATGGGTATCCAGACTGACTTCAAGATGAAGGGTCAGATGTATTCATGGACCACTTCCGGTTTCTACTTGGGATACTTGTTTGCTTCTCCATTTGCTTCTTACGCATTGCAGAGACTTCCAGCTGTCAAGACATCTGCTACATGCATCATTCTTTGGGGTTTGATCCAGTGTCTGTTGGCTTGTTGTAAGAGATATGAGACCTTCATGCTGCTCCGTGTCATGCTTGGAATGCTCGAGGCCTTTGTGTCTCCGATCTTTGTCATCATGCTCAACCAGTACTACAAGAAGTCTGAACATTTCGGAAGAATGGCATACTTCTACGGCTTCAACGGTCTTGGATCCATCTTCCTCGCTGGTGTTTCATCAGGTTTGTACACACACAAGGCCTCCTACAGTCTCAAGGCCTACAACGTGTTGTTCATCATCATTGGACTCATGACCATCCTTGTCGGATTTGTCATCTTCTTCTTTATTCCAAACATCCCAGTCGAGTCCAAGTGGTTGTCCCAGGAGGAGAAGGCCGTTGTTGTCGCCAGAATCAGAGGTAACCAGCAGGGATTCGGTTCTAGAAAGTTCAAGAAGGAACAGGTGCTTGAGTGTGTTTCTGACATCCGTACTTGGATCTACTTCCTCATTGCCTTGTGCGTTGCTATTCCAAACGGTGGTGTTTCCTCTTTCACTTCCATTATCATCAAGTCCTACGGTTACTCCACCACAAAGGCTTTGTGGATGAAGGCTCCAACTGGTGCATTTGAGCTGGTCTTTTTGTGCACCTTGCCATGGATCTCCACTGTGATCAAGTCGAGAATGCTGATTGCAAACATCTACTTGTGTATTGTGCTCATGGCTGTATGCTTGCTCGCCTTTGCTAACAACACTGCTGGTCTTGTTGGTATCTGGATCTTTGGTATTTCCCCAGTTGGTATTGCCACCGTTTCGTCATGTGTCACATCGAACACTGCTGGACACACCAAGAAGCTTACTGCTAACGCTTTGTCCTTGATGGCTTACAGTTCTGGTAACATCATTGGTCCACAGACTTTCAGATCCACCGACGCTCCAGACTATCCAAAGGCCAAGGCTACTTGTGTTGGTTGTATCTGCGGTGCTGTTGTCTTGATTACGCTGTTGGCCCTTTTGAACATCAGAGAGAACAGAAAGAGAGACCAGATGAAGGCAGAGCTTGGTGACAAGTACACGATTGTCAAGAACCAGGAGTTTGCTGACTTGACGGACTTTGAGAACCCAGAGTTCAGATACGCCTACTAATTGTATCCCGGGCTATTTTTGTAAGTAAGTTGATTTTGCTATACACTGCATGAGTGTTAATCGTATCAGTAGACCACATTAGGGCTTAGGCAGCACATATAGCTATTAGCAACATCTGCAAGGGTCTTAAGGGTCCAAAGAGATGTCAGATCTTGAGATCCTCTGTAAGCCTGTCAAACGATAGGCAGCAGGAGAGCACGTGACTCGGAGAAGACTACCAACCCCGGCTTTAGGAGGGCTGTCAAAGGGAAAGATAATACGAGTCAACGCTCTGGCTGTGGGCGATATCCGACGCTAAACAGGCCCTCAGCGACGGAAGTAACGCCAAGCTCCGTGTCGCAAGGGTGTTCTCTTTGCGGTGTGGCCCCGGATAACCGAAGTACACGCTTGAAGGCCGGTGGGTGCGGAATAGCGGGCGTCTCTGTATCGGTGGGCGGAGGGGGCGAGGGCTGTGGAAGGGTCCAACGAGGAGGAGGATGGAGCTATAGACAGGCAATAAGAAGCAATAATAGCGGTAACAGGACACCACAACTAGTGGAATTGACAACCCAACACCACCAACAACCTCCATAACCCGGCAAACTCGCTGCAATCACCGGCCCGCTCAAAAGTGCCAAGATCTCGCTGGTGATAAGACTATCGCGAGGGGCACACTGGCTCACAGAGGTCGAGAGGTGGTGAGATGAGCCTGGGTTTGCGATTGCAGAGATGAGATCACCAGGTTGGCACATATAAAGACCGTTGATCCCCCGCTCTAAGATGCTCTGTTCACTTCTTATCTCCTCTCTTCATCGCCAACAACAATCACATAATGGCTCGCTCTCTACACTCCAGCGACGCTTCACTCGACAAGGTGAGCGACGAGAAGATCAACCAGGACGTCAATGTCGCATCCATCACTGACATGGAGGCACAGCCTGTCATCTCCACCATCATTTCCCCAGGAGGAAAGACCGTTGAGGTCCACAACCAGCCTGGCCAGGTTGGTGTCGATGAAGCTCTTGCCGTTGCTGAGGGGCTCGAAGAGTTTGACATTGACCCAAAGGATGACGCCAGACTCCTTCGTAAGTTGGATTGGACCATCTTGCCAATCTTTGGTTTCCTCTACATGGTCCAGTTCATGGACAAGACATGTATCTCCTTTGCTGCTATCATGGGTATCCAGACCGACTTCAAGATGAAAGGTCAGATGTACTCATGGACTTCCTCTGGTTTCTACTTGGGTTATCTGTTTGCCTCTCCATTTGCCTCTTACACACTCCAGAGACTGCCACCGGTCAGAACTTCCTCCATCTGTATCATCATCTGGGGTCTTATCCAGTGTTTGATGGCTTGTTGCAAGCAGTACGAGACCTTCATGCTTCTCCGTGTTATGCTTGGTATGCTTGAGGCGTTTGTCTCCCCAATCTTCGTCATCATGATGAACCAGTACTACAAGAAGGAGGAGCACTTTGGAAGAATGGCTTACTTCTACGGTTTCAACGGTCTTGGATCCATCTTCCTCGCCGGTGTCTCTGCTGGTTTGTACGAGCACAAGGACTCTTACACCATCAAGGCCTACAACATCCTGTTCCTCATCATTGGTCTCATGACCATTCTCGTTGGTGTTATCATCTTGCTCGTTATTCCAAACAACCCAGCTCACTCCAAGTGGTTGTCCCAAAAGGAGATTGCTATGGTCGTTGCCAGAATCAGAGCCAACCAGCAGGGATTCGGATCCAAGACTTTCAAGAAAGAACAGCTCATCGAGTGTATCTCCGATATCCGTACTTGGACATACTTCCTCATCGCCATGTGTGTTGCCATTCCAAACGGTGGTGTCTCCTCCTTCGGTAACATCATCATCAAGGGCTTTGGTTACTCCACTACTCAGGCTCTGTGGATGAAGGCCCCAACTGGTGCACTGGAGTTGGTCTTCTTGTGTACTTTGCCATGGATCTCTTCCAAGGTCAAATCCAGAATGCTCGTTGCAAACATCTACTTGCTCGTTGTGCTCATGGCTGTCTGTTTCCTTGCCTTCGGTACCAACAACATGGCTCTCGCCGGTATCTGGATCTTTGGTATCTCCCCAGTCGGTATTGCCACCGTCTCTTCTTGTGTCTCCTCCAACACTGCCGGTCACACCAAGAAGCTCACCGCCAATGCCTTGTCCTTGATGGCCTACAGTTCTGGTAACATGATTGGCCCACAGACGTTCAGATCTGAGGAGGCCCCAGACTACCCAAGTGCCAAGTACACCTGTGTGGGTCTCTACTGTGCCACTGTGGTCCTCATCACTGCGCTCGCATACTTGAACATCAGAGAGAACAACAAGAGAGACCAGATGAAGGCAGAGCTTGGAGATAAGTACGTTGTTGTCAAGAACCAGGAGTTTGCGGACTTGACAGACAAGCAGAACCCAGAGTTCAGATACGCCTACTGATCGAGGTAAGCCGGAAACAGGAGTTCTGCTGGTTACAGGTTACTCCGACTGAGATTTGTATAGAGATGTTTTCAATTGATTTTGCTATGAAGTTTTGGGCGTAGATTCTCCGGCGATACTGCCAAATCAGGAAAGGTTAAGCGGCCCTGCTGCTCCCCTCCGTATATCTTGTCCCCATACAGCACTGATTTGGAACCTGGACGAAGCCCTCTGCCCCTTTCATACCACTTCCAAAACGCCCCAGCAGAACAGATCTGAGATGACAAATGGAGGCAAACGAGCGCTTTCTCCAGCAGGCTTTGGGATCTTCACGCTGGACAAGAAGAGCAGAAGCTTAGTCCCGAAGAGAGCCAGGTCGTGTGCACTCTGTCAACAAAGGAAGGTCAAGTGTCGACTCACAGAATCCAACGAGTCAACAGGCTGTGATTTCTGTGTGTCAAAGGGCCATCACTGCAGTCTCTCAAAGCCATCTTCTGTGTCAAGTGAGCCACCACAGGCCCCAACGCCCACAACCACAGCCACGATACCAACCACAACAGACCAGTTCAACAACGTCGACTGGCTCAAGTTCTTGGACCAGGAAATCTCAAGCAACAACGTCCCGTTCGACTTTCTCAGCATCAACCACAGTCCAGGACTTGGCTTTGCCTCAGACTGGGACCACATGGAGTTTGACACACAGATCCCTATCGATAAGCGGCGGAAGGACATCGCTTACATGCACTATGGCTCTTCGGGCGAGTACGA
The DNA here is from genome assembly GCA_030563065.1 of Petasospora veronae. Classification (NCBI taxonomy): domain Eukaryota; kingdom Fungi; phylum Ascomycota; class Saccharomycetes; order Phaffomycetales; family Wickerhamomycetaceae; genus Petasospora; species Petasospora veronae. The sequence continues at coordinate 175,877 of JAKUBA010000004.1, read as the reverse complement.
TCCATGGCTCAGGTATCACTATTACCAGTATGACCAAAACGATGAGTGTTTCTTCAGTGCCAAGTTCTTCAGAAGACTGGGGACACAGCAAGAACCAGTCATATTTGCCTTCAAGGACAGAGCACGGCTGCTGAAAGAGACACGAGAGGTGTCTAGGGCAAGCACAAGCACAACACCACAATCTCCGGATGGGATCTTTGACCGATTGTCCAAATACATCCCAAACTTCATCATTCTCTACCTCAAGTTCATATTCCCCTCCCTCCCAGTCCTTGACGGCAACTTCCTCAATGAGATCTTCTCCAACGAGACACAAGAGTACAACCGAAACAAGGAACACATCGACGTTCTCCTTCTCCTCCTCCTTGCCAAATCAGTACGACGCTGGGACACATACGACACATCCATCGACATGTTTGCAGATGACAACGAACTCCTCCTCACGAGCCGCAATGAGCTGTTTGCACATGTCTGGCCATTGATCGTTGATCAGTTACACGCGCCAGACTTGTCGACTCTACAGTCTCTGATCCTGTTTTATCATCTGTTGGGGTTCAAGAAGGATGCACAGTCGAATGGGTTTGAGAAGTGTGTCTTAGCGAACATGGTCTCGATTAGCTATTCACTGGGACTCCATCTGGATTGTTCGGAGTGGAACATCCCAAAGTATGAGAAGAACTTGAGGATGAGACTATGGTGGATGGTCTACCTGTTCGAGAAATGGGGGTCTTTCGTGGCTGGATCACCGAGCTCAATCAGATCAGAGGAGGTTGGGGTTAAAGTCCCAGAAGATATGGAAGAGATCTTCGATGATGTGACGGAGTACTTCAACAATGAGAAGAGCTTCATCAAATCGTTTGGGATGGCACTGAGGTTAACCTTCATTCTGAATCAGGTGTGGAGTGAGTTGTTCTCTGTGAGCTCATTGGCAAAGACGAAGGATGTGGTTCTCGAGACCTGTGACAAACTTGAGGCGGAGTTGGAGAAGTGGAGGGTTGAGTACGAAGTGACAATGGGAAGCTCAGCCAATGACAGTCTTGTGCTATCCTGCTATATCCTCAAGATCACACTTTTCAGGGCCCGGTTCAGAATCCTGGAAACAGCACAGTATCAAGAGTTGTTCTTTGACAAGGCAAAAGACACGCTTAGCGATATCATTGGGTTCCTGGCCAAGCTCCCAGCTTCCTCAATCCAAGGGTTTTGGTACAGATGGAGCCGGTCTCTGTTTATGTACATCAAGGACTTTGTACTGAGTCTGATTGTGATGTCCAAGTCCAAGCAGAAGTCACTGGACGTGTTAAGTCTTGCGAGACAGTTCAGAGAATGGCTGGAGCTGAACTCAAGAGGGCTGGAAATCCTGTGGACTACGTTACTGAGGCTCAACATTGCCACACAGAGCATTGGAACGCAGTTCAAAAGACACATGAAGGACAAAGAGGGGACTAGCTGATTGACTACACTTCAAATCACAAGCAAAATAGACAAACAATAAGATCTAACTAATCTCTAAACAACGACCAGCGCTGTATCCTCATGGGAAACTTCCGTACCTTGGTCCAAAGTATCCCTCTGGCGCAGACACAGAGATATTCATCAACGACTGTCTTCCCTCACCACCATCAACACCAACGTCCAAGATGGTGTTTCCCCACCAGTTGATGTGCTTAGGATGGTACTTAACGGAGAAGAAGATGATCAGAGCACTGAAGGCCACACCGGATGAAAAGGCAGCAGCAAGCACGTAGTTGTACTTCTCCCACCACAATGGGTATCTTCTTCTGATGTAGTACATGAACACAAACGACACATACAAACCAGTCGTCACGTATGACAAGTTGTATGGAGCCCACTGTTGCATGCCTCCAATGATGAGTGTAGGAGCAAACCATCTCGACTTCTTTGGGTAGTACTTCTTCACCAACACACATGGAATCACAGCAAGAGCACCAATGAGGAAAGTGTACTGCAACACAGGATACAACCCGTTGAACACCCTCTTTGGACCAATGATACCCCAGAACACAGCTGCAGAGTAGAAGTTGGTCTGCTTTGGACATGTGAACTTGTTCTCAGCCTTGGATGTGCAGATGTTGGCGATGTTCACAACCTGCCAGTTGATCACACCGAGTGAGACAAAGCACTGGATCAAAGTGGCAATCATCTGTCCTCTGAAGATAGCCATTGGTGGGATCTTTGCATAGTGGGCAAGCTTCTGGTCACCAATGTACGTCTCTGCCTGTGAGTCAATGTTACGTCCAAGAGACTTCAAGGTGTTCATGGCAAGAGCGTTACCAGGGAGAGCATAACCAATGATCAACTCAACGAGGAGGTTCATGGTGAGGGCAAAGCCAGTGGTAGAGTAGATGAGACAAATAGGGACAAGGAAGACAAAGTTGAGGCCAAGGATGAAGAAGATACCCCACACTGGTGTCTCTGCTGGGTAGAGCTTGATACACAGAATGGCAAGAACAATAGAGATGACAAGGACAATGAAGTAGTAGTAGTCTGGAACCTCCTGGTACTTTCTCATCATCTTAGAATGACAGTCATTGTATCCCTCGTATGAGGACTGCTTCCAGTTCTTCAAGTTCTGGAAAAACTTCGTCATTCCCATCTTGATGTTCTTCCACTCCTGGATCACAGTGTACAGGAAACCGAATGGATACAAGGCGAAGAAGGCGCCGTACACCAACAAGTTACCAGCTGTGTAGAATGGTGGAGAGTATGCCTGGTACTCAGACTCAATCAAGTGAGAAGTGTCATCCAACAGCTTAGTAGCAGCGTAAACCTCTCCAGTGTTGGTGTAGATCTGGTTGTCATTGATTGGCAAGAAGGCAGTCCACTTGTAGTTGCCGTAGAAGAGACCCAAGATGACAAAGAATCCGATGAATGTTCCGATCCATTGGTTCATCTGGGAGTAGAAAGGGATGGTGAGGGAATAGTTGTAGTCGATGATGTTCCAGTCAAATGTGTTGATAGGGTTGAATCCCAAGCCATACTGAAGACCTGTAACAGTGGTCAAGTTGAAGTTGTCTGGCTTAATCCATGTGATCCACGAGAACGTGGACAGACCCTCGAACAAGTAAGCAGGAACCCAGTTGTACATGAACATGGCAGAGAAACAGATGGAGAAGAATTTGTACTTGGTCAGCTTCCATCCGTTGATGACTTCCTTCTTCTCTGGCTTCAAGAGTGCTCTGTTCAAGGCAAGAGTAGGCATCAGTGTTGGCCAGATACATCTAGGCTCATACACGGCAAATCTTCTGGCAACGAAGACAAGACCGAAACCCATGAACTGAGATGCCAACATCAGCAGGACCTGGTACCCAAAGTCAATCCACTTGGTAGGCAAGTAATGGTCAAGCTTTTGCATGAAGATGTTGAGAGCAACATAAGTGTATGAGATGGCAACGTTGAAGATGATCGTGGCGAACATCTGTTCCTTGTACGTCCATGGGCCAGGGTTCAGCGAGTGTCTGATACCTCTGACGGTGAATCCCCAGTCTGGAAGAACCTTGGCGAGGAATGTACCACATGGGTACAGCAACAACTGGATCATGGCAGAGGACAAGGTGATCTGTGGCTTTCTCGGCATGAAGAACTCATTGACACCAGATCCAATGATGGTCCACAGGAATCCGAGGAAGTATGCTCTGATGGTTTCCACAGGCATGTCTGGGTCATCGTATGGATCAGTCACAGCTCTGACTTCTGGGTACGGTGAGTGGAACTCCGCTAGACCAGCTTCCAACTTACACTCAAAGGCCCATTCGGTCTCAGAGGCACCAGCGACTTCAAAGCCCTGGACAAGGTCCTCGATTCTGTCATAAGTCACGGACGGGAAGTTGGAGTCATCGGTATGGTGTTCGATCAGCTTCTTCAGCAACTCAACAGCTTCAGCAATAGGCAACCCCTCGATCTTTTCAACCATGTATGCAACTTCTGGCGGGATCCTAGACATGTCGATGAGGTCGTTGTCGCTCTGAACAGTGTGGCCACAACGGGCCATGATGGTCTCTCTGTGTCTGACGTTGAGCTCCTTGGAGGTGGAGCCCTCGTCCATCTCATAGACCTCAACAGCAGCAACATCCTTTGTCTCCGTGGAGGTGTTGGACGAGCTCTTGTTCAGGAACCGGTTCATTATGGGTGGTGGTAGGTGGTTGATGATTGAATGAGTGTCTGCGCTTAATGTGACAAAAGGGGTCCTGCGCTGATCTTTATAAGCATTTCAGGAGTCTGGATCTTCAAAGTCAGGAGATTGGAGTTCGGAGATTGGCGATTGGAGATAAAGCGGGACGGCTGTGGGTGGGTTCTTCGATAGAGAGACAGAAGGTGGGCCCTGAAAGACGTCCACCGGAGATCCGATTTCCCGATCTGGAAGCGGCCCACGGAATCTCGGAGTTATACTGTTTTGGGCAATAGCGCCGACCGGCGAACCTCGAGCAAATTACCGAATACGGCGATCACCCGTCTTTCAACGGACTAATCTTTCGATCTGACACCTTCTTCTCGCCAAACGGGCAGCTGGGGCGAGCATAATTGGACCATGGAGCTTGAGTGCTATCAGGGCCGTGTACAACCGCCATCGTGACGATATAAAGCAGCATGTAAAGTCGGACGATACCCCCACCAGGACTCTTGCCCTCTCCACCAACCACCGACAATGACCATCTCGCAGTTCTATCAACACATCGTCGTCAAGGGTTCAGCCTACGAGCGTGGAGTTTCACACGGACAGCAGCTCAAGTCAAAGATCCAACAACTGGCCGCACACTACAGAGAGGAAGCTGATGTCCCGGCTTGGCCCTTCTGTCAGCATGTCATCAGACAGTACTACATGCCAGCGCTGGAGAGCTACGACCCTGTTTCTTACAAGGAGCTCGAGGGAATCTCCCAGGGATCTGATGTTCCAATTGAAGAGATCTACCTGATCAACGCAAGATACGATCTGCAGAAGTGGAAGAACAACAAGAAGGATTTGTACAAGATGAAGGACGAGTCTGAATGCACTGTTGCCACTGTCATTGACGAGACTGGTGTCAGAATTGGCCAAAACTGGGACTTGGACTCTTATGTGTATGATCATGACCTCTGTGTGGTTCTTGAGACACATACTGCACCGGAGGAGGGGCTTCCAAGAGTTATCATGACGCTTGGTGAAGTGGGCCAATTGGGAAGATCAGGAATGAACTCGAGAGGTCTTGGTCTGTGTGCATCGTCATTGAACGCCAACATTGATTCCTTCAACTTCCCTAAACCAGGCCCAACAGGTGAGCATCCAGCTGTCATTCCGATCTCGCTCGCAAGAAGAAGATTCCTTGCCTGCAACAACTACGCCAATGGATTGAAGTACATTGTTGGTGCACCAAGACACGTTTCTGGGAACATCTTGGTCGCCACGAAGGAGGGCGATGCTATTGATTTGGAGCTGATCCCAGAATCTTACTACGCCATCTATCCAACATTTGTGGATCAGGAGGGACGTGAAACACTTGCAAGCTCCAATGGCCGTGCCTTCATCACACACTCCAACCATTTCATCTCTCCAGCGTACTCCCCATCCGCGGGCCACATCTACTGCAGAAACCCAGGTGGTTCCTCACTTTACAGAAACAGAAGAGTTGCTACTAGAATCGTGGACTACATCAAGAAGAACTCATTGGGAAAGGGAATCCAGACCGAGGCCATCATTGACTGTTTCTCAGATACGGTGTGTTCTCCAAACGCCGTGTCCGAAGTGAAGAACACAAGAGCTGAGCCGGTGGTGGAAGGGGATGAGATTCTCATGACTGTTGCCAGTGTCGTCTATGACTTGACGAACGGAACCATGTCTGTTTGCAAAGGTCCGCCACACTTGGGAACGTGGGCCACATACTCAATTGAGATGGAGTGATTGGTTCGGAGAAACCGATGGGATATGGGACACTATAGATACAACAACACTTCGCCTTTACATCTTGTAGCCTCAAATACTTTCTTTTTCTTCCTATGTCTCCGTATGCATTCATCTACGGTACGTCTCGGCATCTCGGATGCTTCGGTGAATACGGTGTAAAAGTTTTTGTGCCATTTTCACCGTTTGGCGTCCCGATTAGGCAATAACGAAGATGCATCAAGCCAATACTAAATTCACACCCAGCCTTCTTTGCTGAGGTGCCTCAAAAACTATATTAACAAGAGAATATTCCATTCTGATATCCCGTTGTTTTAGACCTGTTTCGAAGTTCAAAACTGCCCCCGCTCGCTTACCACCCCACAAGGCCCAACCATGAAGACATCCACCGTCCTCCTCGCTCTCTCCACCATCGTGGCTCCAGCTTTTGCCCAGACTACTACCACTACCAGCTATGGATCCGCTGAGCTTTCATCTGCCTCCTCGAGAGCTTTGGCCTCCGATAACACCTTCATCTTCAATGTGCTGATGGACCTCAACACCCGTTACACCACGTACATCGAGTACATGGACGACAACGGGATGGCCTTCCCAACGGGCGTGGCCAACTACATGAACCGTATCCAAACCATCAACGAGGAAGGTGCACTCCTCACCGCTATCCAGACTAAGTATTTCCCATTCAGTGAGTTCCAGACTTTGATCACGGTGTTCCCGTGGTACACTTCGTTGTTGTCCGGAGCTGATGTTTCGACGTTCTATGTCCCAGAGGACTTCTTGACTGGTAATGTCGCTGATGCTGCTGTTGAGACCGGCTCTGTTTCGTCTGCGGAGTCGTCTGATGTCTCAAGCTCTACAACTTCTGTGGTCATTACTACTTCGAGCGAGAACACAGCTTCTTCTTCAAGCTCCGCTACTTCCTCTTCTGCCTCGTCTTCTGCTTCCAGCTCCTCTGCTTCCTCTTCCAGCTCCTCTGCTTCTACTTCCAGCTCCTCGACCTCTTCTGGAAGCGGTGCTGCTCTCTACATCCCAGTCATGGCCCTTCCAGTTCTCTTGGCCTCTTTGATGATGTAAGATATTCTAATACCATGGACTCTTTCCCTACAATTCATTCCATAGCTTGGACATTTGATTCTGGATAGCACTAGGTGGTAGGATCACTCCTGCAACCCTTTGAGACAGGATTCAATCCTCTCAACAAAGTTGATGAAGTTGATGTCCTTGATCTTCTCCTTCAACAACAGACTGATCTGTTCATCGGTCATCTTGTCCAGATCCTCCATCGTCACTGCCTCTTGTTTGAGATCAGACACAGGAGAGTCTCTGGCCGGACCGAGGATCTGCGAGAGATAGTCCAACTGTGGTGCGTCTGATTTCTGCAAGATGTGTGGTGTCATTGGTAGCGAAAGTGTTGGTTGGGAGAGTGTTGGCTGGGAGAGTGGGAAGAGGTGTTGGGTGTACTGGTGAGTTGGCTGATGCTGGATCTGGTATGGGTGTGACACTGGGGCCATTGGCAAAGCGAACTGGGAGTCAGGCATGAACATCTGTTGTTGGGACATCATCTGTGGTGCGATGGTGTGTTGTCTGAGGTGTGATGTGGTTGTTGACGAAGAATCAGAAATTTTGAGCGAGCACTCTGTCTTGAGATAGGAGAGACATGCCGTGTGTTCTTGTGGGGTGGTGAAGCTGACCTGGAACCTTCTGTGAGTGAAGTCAGTCATGGTGTGGTATTTGAATCCGATGGAGGGGGTCTTGGAGTATGCGGTGATGTCCTGGAGATGGATTTCGAGTTCTTCCTGGTGTACAGATGTTAGTATGGCAAGTGGTGCTGAATTAATAGTGCTTGATTCAACGGTGTATCCCGTACCAGCACGGTGCTCTTCCAGATGACCTTGATGGTTGCCCTGTTGACGACTGTGAGCGTGATGTCGTTTCTGGAGGGGAAGTGTTCCCATTGCGGGGCGTCGTCCTTGAGGAACGAGTACTTGCGCACGTTGAAGTTGCGGATGCCGTTCATTGGTGGTTGTAGTTGTTAGTAGTTGTTAGCTGAAGTTGTTGATTGTAGTAGTTGCAGCTGAAGTGGCAAAGTAAACAAGCAGTGCCCATACCCATTTCGCGAATCTCACCACCTCACGTGACCGTCGCGGCGCCACGATTCGTCATCCCGAGTCAAGTGTGTTAGTCATACACAATCAGATCAACTTCACGATGAGGTGCTTTGTTCCGAGTGTCTTTTGGTGTTGGTGTCGTTCTGTTGTATAATAGCTCGACTTCTTCAACTATTACTGCTATAGCATCATTGTCTCCCACCACAGGCTCTCTAACCACCCGGCCAGAGTCATAATCCCCTTATCTCCCGTCCTCCCCTTATCACCTTCACCTCCACCACCACAACGTCGGACAAAGTACCACATTCGGACAGCCCCTTTCTCACAGGCACACACACTTAAACTGGGATTTATAAGAAAGCCACGGGGCCCCATATAACCTCCCACTCTGCATGTCCGTCACCTCTCCACAACCAGATACTGCCATTACCGAATACGAACTCGACGACCTCATAACACCAGAAGAGATGCTGCTCAAGAAGGACGACATACACGTCTCAGTGGCGTCGCGTTCCAACTCGGACGCCTCTACTTCATCAGAGCTCGAACCGATTCTATCTCCATTCAAAGAATACTCATCCACAATTGTCACAGTGAATGACGAGTCCACGTTCCAGGTGGACCTTGAAGAGCTGCCCCAGGGGCGCAACCTCGGCCTATTCTCCACTATTGTGCTGTTCATCTCACGAATCATCGGTTCAGGAATCTGGACAACACCGTCTGCAATCCTGCTCATGTGTGGAGGAAACTTGTCCATCTTCTTTGGACTCTGGCTCATTGCGGCCATTGTGGCATTCGCAGGACTCTATGTGTACTTGGAGCTCGGGTCTATCGTTCCAAGATCAGGTGGAACAAAGGTGTTCTTGGAGTACATCTATCAAAGACCAAAGGCACTGGTGTCTGTTGTGTTTGGACTGTACTCTCTTGCATTCGGTATGTGCTTGTCCAACTCGATTGTGTTTGGAAAGTACGTGCTTTACTCACTCGGGGTCAGCTCCGAGTACATTGACTCGTCACAGAGTGCTAACTTGACCGGCCTGGCGCTGATGCTTGTGTCTACTGCTGTGCATGGATTCAGTGTACACCACGGGATCTTTGTCCAAAACGTGCTTGGATTCCTGAAGCTGTTGCTTATTGTCATCATGGTCACCACGAGTCTCTACGTCATCTGTTTCCCTAAGGAGTTGACTGGGCTCGAGAACAACTTGCACGTGGAGGACTTTTGGCAGTTCCAGAACTCATCCGTTGTCAGCATGTCAAGTGTCTCTGCTGGACTCCTCCAATGCTTCTTCAGTTTCGGAGGATGGAATGCAGTGCACACAGTGGCATCTGAGATCAAGGACCCAGTGCGCACGATCAAGATTGCCGGACCAGCATCACTGTTGATTGCACTGGTCAACTACCTCTTGATCAACATTGCATACATCAAGGCCGTTCCATACGATGAGTTCGTCAAGGCTGGTCCACTCATCGGATCGATCTTCTTTGAGAAGGTGCTCGGTCATACACTGGGGAGACAGTTTGTCACTGTCTCAATTGCTTTGTCGTCGGCATCCAATGTCTTTGTCGTACTATATGGAGTCTCAAGAATGAACCAGGAGATCCTGAGAGAAGGATACCTCCCATACGCCACGACACTTGCATCCAACTTCAAGCACACAAACACCCCACTCTTCTCACTACTGCTGTGCTGTGGCATCACGTGCTTCTGGCTCATCGTCCTTCCACCACAGGGAAACTCATACAACTACATTGTTTCGCTGGAGGGATACCCAAGCCAGATCTTCCTCATCTTGATCGCCGTGGGGCTCTTCATTGTGCGCAGAAGATACCCAGAGGAGCGTGCGCCAATCCGGGCGTCGCTAGTCGGGACATCCTTCATCATTCTCATCTCGGTGTATGTCCTGCTGGCACCATTCATCCCTGGGCAGAGCGACACGATCACATTGGGCGTCCTCCCACCATACCACATCCTGGCACTGCTGCTGCTCTTGGTGTGTGCACTGTACTGGGCCTTCATGTTCGAGATCCTGCCTCGTGTCAGGGGCTACAGGCTCGAGCAGCGCACCGTGGTGTTGGACGACGGGCTCACGGTCAAGCAGTGGGCCAAGCAGTGGGAATAGGCCCATAAGGTGGGATACAACAGGGTTTCAGGTATACAACAGGTTTTATAAAAGGCATAGACTCGGGGAACCAGTAGAGCTAGTCCGGGCGGGCTCCGGTCACGTGGTCCAATGACCCATTTCGCGAAAAGCGCGCGCTGCCCCCTTTTGAGCGCGCGATCCTCCAACGCTCCGGCGGCTCGTGCCCACTCAAACAAAGACGAGCAAACAGAGGCCTTCTCAGCGGCGCAACAGGCCCAGCAAACCACCCGCCACGCACAGAACAACGATGGCCGATCACGTGGACATCGCCCCTCTGCGCATCCACAGCGCCACCGACTCCGCAAACGAACAGGCAGCCGCCTCCAGCACCGCAAAGAGCAACGGCGGCTACAGCGGTAGCGGCAGTATCGGCGGTAACGGCATCCCCCACGACGACCACAGGGCCCACCAGCACCCACACAAGAGCCCCTCCTCCGTGTCGCTGGTGTCCGTCCAGAGCACAGACTCGCACTCCAAGTCCCTGTTCCAGCAGACCAAGAACAAGCTCAAGCTGCTCAACAAGGACAAGGACAAGGAGAAGAAGGAGAAGGAGTACAAGCTCACGCCCAACACCTCCAAGAGCTCCATCTTCTCCTCCAAGCCCTCGTCCCGCTCGCCCACGATGATCCAGCCAAGCCCTCAGGTGTCGCACGATGAGCACAAGCTCAAGAAACCACTCAAGTTGAAGCGTTTCTTCAAGAAGATGGCACACAAGCACGAGCACCACCAGCAACCTTCATCCTCCTCCTCAGTGTTACCAGACAAACACTCCAAGCAGGCAGCCCCAGCAGCAAAGTCCAAGGGGTCAATAGCCAAGTTCATTGATCAGCTCTCTCCCTCCCAGTCCCAAACCACGGGCAACTCCAAGCTGCTCTTTGGCACCGACAACGCGTCTGAACTCATTGAGAAGTATGGAATCCCAGGAAAGATTCTCGGAGAAGGTGCCGGTGGCTCTGTCAGCGTTGTCAAGAGAAGTGATGGCAAGTTGTACGCCGTGAAGAAGTTCAGACCGAAGAACGAGCGTGAGACTGAGGCGGACTACTCCAAGAAGGTGACGAGTGAGTTCTGTATCGGCTCAACGCTGCACCACCAGAATGTCATTGAGACGTTGGACATGTTGCAGGAGGGACTCAACTTCCTGGTTGTGATGGAGTTTGCACCATACGACTTCTTTACCATCGTTATGAGTGGATTGATGACCAAGCATGAGATCTGGTGCTGCTTCAAGCAGATCATCGAGGGAACCGCATACCTCCACTCCATGGGGCTTGCCCACAGAGACTTGAAGTTGGACAACTGTGTTGTGATGCAGAATGGAATCATCAAGCTCATTGACTTTGGATCAGCAGTTGTCTTCAAGTATCCATACGAGACTGAGATCGTCAAGGCCAAGGGTGTTGTCGGTTCGGATCCATACTTGGCCCCAGAGGTGCTTGTGGAGAAGTACTACGATCCACGCCCAGTGGACATCTGGTCCATTGCCATCATGTTCTGCTGTATGACGCTAAGACGGTTCCCATGGAAGGCTCCTAAGCAGACGGACAACTCGTTCAAGCTGTTTGCCATGACGCCAGAGCCAAACCCAGAGAACCCAGAACACAAGTCACGCTCCAAGGGCCCATACAGATTGCTCCGACTTCTACCACACGCATCAAGACCATTGATTGGTAAGATGCTTGAGTTGAACCCGTTGCAACGTGCTTCGATGGAGGAGGTGCTACACGACGAGTGGTACCAGTCCATTGAGGTGTGTCAGGTGGGCGACCATGACAACATCATCACGCCACCAGAGACACACAAGCACCACTTGATCACCGAGGATGAGTTGGGAGAGTTGGAGAAACAGCGCAAGGAGAAGGAGAAGAGAGAAGAGCTCAAGCAGAAGGAGGCTGGCCACGCTGTCAAGGTTGAAGGCTGAACCTCACCCCCCTTTGAATGTTTACGATGATGACCCCCACACACCCACACCCCAAAGAACAACAGTACTACACATATGAATATAGTTGTCTCATGTTTATGCCACACACACACTCGATTTACCGTTCTTTCGTAGTACTACTGTGTTGATAGACCTTAACTTGTAAACTCAATAGCAAACCCAATTAAACACTCAATCTTGATTCAATCTTGACCCCCTCCTTGATCTGGAGTCATTGACCAGCAGCATGGCCGTGTGGTCCTCGTCCTCGTTATCCGGACGACTCTGGATGATGGTCTTCTCCACACCATCGACATTGACGACGCTCTCGATGATACCACCTGTGCGGAAACTGTGCTGCTCCATCGCCTCGACACTGGCACTCTTCTGGATCGGGGTGCTGTGGGTGTCGTACTCGGCCAGATCGGTGGTCTCGCGGTGTGACGGAGACGGCATCAGGAACTTCTTGAAGTGTGTCATGGCCTTGGTGCTCGATGGGCGGCGGGTGTTCTTGTTCGAGCCGTAGTTTGGGGACACGGAGCGGGAGAGAGCCGGGTTGGAAACGTCGTCGGAGATGGTGACAGAGACACCGTTGGTGGCCATGGTCACGCCGGATTGGTCAGGTGGAGAGCGTGTTGGGACGAGGAATGGAGAGGTCTCTTGGTTGCCCTCGTCATCGGAGTCTTGATAGTCGTAGCGAACGTCCTTGAGGTTGCTTGGTGGCTGTGGTTGTCTCTTGATGGTCACAAAGCTCTTGGTTGTGACCAGTGGGTTGGACGCGAGGTTCGAAGGCTTGAAGAGGATGTTGGAAACCGGTTCAACGGTGGTATCATTAGGGGAACGGGAAGTAGTTGTAGTGGTGGCAGCAGTGGCAGGGACAGTGGATGGAGCAGAGGAGCCTGGAGCAGCTTCTTCAAGCGAGTTGCGGTTGCTCGTGTACAAAGAGTGCAAGTACTGAGTCAAGTGTCTCTTGGCCAATGGACCAGGCTCGACTCTCTTGATGGCACGGTCAATGTCGATGAAGACATCCGACTCATCGACAATCTCCTCGCCAATCAGCTCTTCAATGACATCCTCCAAAGTCAAGACACCCAATGCACCTTCAGAGTCACCGGGCGTCTCACTGACAACAACCATGTGGGACTTACCCTCCTGGAAGTAGTTCAAGATGTTCAAACACGACGTCTCCGGTGGGGTCTCAGGGAGAGTGGCCAATGGGAACGAGCTGACCGGCAACGCGTCCTCTGGGTCATAGGAGATCAGGACACGGACAAGGAGCATTCCAATGAAGTTGGTTGGTTCGTTTGGCAAGTGGATTGGGATTCTTGAGAAACCAGAGTTGAAGATCTCCTCAACGCACTTCTCATCCAAGATGCGGTCAGAGCTCATGGTGTACACGTTCTTCAAGGGGGTCATGATCTCAAACACCTTCTTCTCCTTCAAGTCCAGCACCGCAGAGATGATGGTGACCTCATCGTTATTGAGTCTTTCGACACCCATGGTTCTGTGCAAAGTGACGAGGGTCTTGAGTCCAGACTTCTTGTACATGGTTCCGTGGTCTTCACCGAGAATGTAGTCGAGCAGCATGGCAATTGGGTATGCGATTGGGTACATCACGTACATGAGTCCCATGACGAATGGGGTGAAGAAGGCACCAATCTGGAGACCGTAACGGACACAGAGGGACTGTGGGATAACCTCACCAAAGACAACAATGGAGGCCGTTGAGGAGACAACAGCAGGCCATCCACCACCAAGGACGCGGTCGAGCACAATTGGGAGGGTCTCGTTGGTGATGACGTTCGAGAGCAGCAAGGTGACAAGGACCCAGTGCTTGCCCCTGTCGATGAGCTGGAGCACCTTTTTGGCGTTGCGCTGCTCAGACGCGTCACCCGAGGTGGAGATAACCTTGAGGTACACCTCGTCCTGGCCCATGAGCCCGAGGGTGAGGCCGGCAAAGACACCACCGGCGAGGACCAGGAAGGCGGAGATGAAGAGGTATGTCCAGTACTGCTCCGGGGTCAGTGGGAGCTCGTGAGAGGCAGCGCTGGCTGGGGGTTCACGCTCAAAGAGCATGCGAATAGGCACTGCGCCAACGACACGTGGAAGGGCTGCAATGAGCGGGAGAGTTGAAGTTACACGGGCATTTCGGGCACTGGGGAATGGCTTCTTCATTGGCTGTTGCTGGGGGAGTGAGCACGATGTTGGAAAGGTGGAGAAAGGGGGTGGAATGGGGTGGAATTGGGGCCAGAAGCAGCGGACTTATGGTTCCAAGAGAATTTCGGGAGGCGTGGAGAGGTGGTAGGTGGTGGTGTCCGGGTGTCCTGTCAGACCACGTGACCAGCATGTGACCGACCACGTGACTTCCGCGAACACGTTCTAGTGGCAAAAGGAACGGGTTCAAGGATCCGCCTGCAAATTTTGGCAGCCGACGCGTCAGTTTCTCCCCTTAAAACACACTCATTTAGTGAAAGAAGAACCAACAAACAGGATGTCCGAGCCAATCAGAAAGAAGATCAACCAGCTCGCATCGGCCCCTACGCCGCAGAACACGCCAGCCTCTGTCACCGGGTCCTTCTTCAAGGCCAACCCGCTCATGGTGCCTTCCACCATTGACGAAGAGGCCGAGATCAAGAGAAACCTCACCAGCAACCCGGCATTCATCTCCATGATCCAGGGCAAGCTCGGGACTCTTGTCGGCAAGGACTCCGGGTACGTCGACTCGTTGCCACAGCAGGTGAAGAACAGAATCTACTCGCTCAAGGCTGTGCAGAAGGACCAGATGGCGCTGGAGGAGGAGTTCCACAAGGAGTTGCTCGAGTTGGAGAAGAAGTACCTCAAGAAGTACGAGCCATTGTACTCCCGCAGAAGCGATATCATCAACGGTTCTGTTGAGCCAACTGACGAGGAGGTTGCCACTGGTAAGCAGATTGAGGAGGAGCTTGAAGGTGATGACGATGAGGAGGATGAGGAGGAGGAGAAAGAGAAGGATGAGGAGGAGGAGGAGGAGAACAAGGAGGAGTCCGATGTCAAGGGAATTCCAGACTTCTGGTTGACTGCCCTGGAGAACCTCACATACGTTTCACAGTTGATTGGCGAGAGAGATACAGAAGTTCTCGGATACCTCAAGGACATCAGACTTGAGTACCTCTCGCAGCCTGGGTTCAAGCTTGTGTTTGAGTTCAACGAGAACCCATTCTTCAAGAACACCACATTGACCAAGACATACTATTACCAGGAGGAGCTCGGATACTCTGGTGACTTCATCTATGACCATGCCGAGGGTGATGTCATTGAGTGGGTGTCGACCAAGCAGAATGTCACTGTGAGCATTGAGAGAAGAAGACAGAGAAACAAACAGACACAGCAGACCAGAACCATTGAGAAGGCTACTCCCGTGGATTCGTTCTTCAACTTCTTTGACCCACCTGAGGCACCAGCTGGCGGTGAGGAGGACGAAGAGGAGGACGAGGCCGATGAGGAGGAACTCGAGTCGAGATTGGCGTTGGACTACCAGCTCGGAGAGGAGATCAAGGATAAGTTGATCCCTAGGGCTATTGACTGGTTCACTGGTACTGCTGTTGGATTCGAGGGCGATGACTTTGATGAGGATGAGCAGTTTGGTGACTTTGACGAGGAGGACGAAGAGGAGGACGACGACGAGGATGATGAGGATGAGGACGAGGATGAGGAGGATGACGAAGAGGACGAGGCTGAGGCTGCGGGTAAGAAGGGTAAGCAGCCACCTGAGTGCAAGCAGGCTTGATCGGATTTGTGTTGCTTGGTGCACATCAATTGTTTTCCTACACTTATTGTCTGGGCGGAGGCTTTTGCCATGTTTTCTCTCCTTTTCTCGTGCTGTTATTTTTTTGCTTCCCTACGGCTTGTATACACATCATTGCAGCTTGGACTAGTGTTGTAGTGCTAAGAGAAGGCATCTGTGCGTTGACGGGGTGAGTGACTAGAGTACAGAATCAGGTGAGGTGAGATCAAGATACAGTTCCATTGTTGCCGTATACGTTGGGCATCGCAATAGCCCCATGGTATCTGCGGGTCCTTATTGTGTAGTCTGTATGTGTATGCCTGTGATCTGTGTGGTTCTAGGTGCAAGACAGGAAGGAGGTGCTGATCCTGGTTGGGAAGAATGGCGCCATTGTCTTGCAGGCGGTGGGGAGCATGCGGGCCAGGAACCACCGGGGACCTAAAGCTATAAGACGAGCACGGTATGGACATGTGGCTGGGTGCTGCTCGTGGTGCCATGGACCCTCGGCTTGTCTGTCTTCGGGTGCTCGGGTCGTATAGGCCTTTCCGACGTGGATGGTGTCTTGTGTCCGCCCGCTGACCGTATGGTTGGTGCTGTGGCGGTGGGCGAAATGGGGGCCAGAGCAGGGCAATATTGGTGTTGCTGGAGAGCCCTGGTCTGTAGTTACCCAGAAAGAGAGAGTAGCACGGCTTTGTGGCACTGATGGAGCCATGAACGTACGTAGAACTTGGTGGAACTCCATGGAACTCCATAGAACAATGAGCTTATCCCAGTCCCGGTATGACAGGTGCCCCTTCCTGCCGGGTCCCTCATCCCGAGGCGCTGGGCACCCCTCGAACCGGGAGATGTCTGTCACTCAGGCACCTCCACAGCTCCCTAACACCCCCAAACCGCCCAAGAAGCCTCGTACCAGCAATCTGCTCAGAAGTGCGTGTTGTGGTGGGTTCATTGGTGGCTCAGCGGATCCGGGTAGTGGGGGTGCGGGTACTATAGCGCCAGAGAGGGAGGTTATAAGCGCAGGCAAATCCCTTTGAACACCGCAGTATCTCCACTGATTGTAGTGTTAGACTCTCTGCTATTGAAAGGGCCTTCAAACCCCCATTACCCCCCGTTTCCTCCGCTCTCCCACCACCGCTCACCTCACCGCTTACCTCATCACTTACCTAACCTCTATCCCTGCGAAAACAGAACATCAACACTTTGGACTTCCACTTCCTCCTCCGTTTAGATGAACTTCCACTGCAACGACGACCAGCCCGTGCTCGTGTCCCCCGCTGCTCAGTACCCGGACTTCCCCAACGACCTGCCTCGCTCCTACACCTACGCCCCCGTCCACCAGCTGCTCTACCCGTACGCCAGCCACTCCTCCAGCCCTTGGAACCTGCCACCAGAGCTCGACTTCCACGCCCAGATGGCCCAGAACAACGCACACACTCTAGGTCAGGAGGACGCTTCCCCTGCTCCTTTCTACATCGAGTCCCCACTGGACACCCTGACACCCCACGTTGACACCACCAACCTCGCCATCCCTCCGTCTCTTTTGGACCCACCACCGCTCCAGGAGGTCAACCCACGCATTACGCCTATAGTTGAGGAGCCGTCGCCATTGGACCAGATGACAGCGCCTCTTGGCCTCGTGACTGACTACACCAGACCCAGACCATCGTCCTCGTCGTCGTCTGTGGACGGAGGTGTTTTGACCCTGCTCAAGCCAACACACAAGAAGACAAAGACAAAGACCACCCCGAAGACAAGACCAGCGTTTGTCATGAAGTTGTGGACGATGGTGAACGACGCTTCCAACAAGGACCTCATCGACTGGTGTGCGGATGGTAAGTCGTTTGTTGTGGCACACAGAGAGCACTTTGTCCAGAACGTCCTCCCGAAGTACTTCAAGCACTCCAACTTTGCATCCTTTGTCAGACAGTTGAACATGTATGGCTGGCACAAGGTCCAAGACGCCAGTTCCGGGTCCTTGCACAGCGACGAGAGATGGCAGTTCAGCAATCCGAACTTCCAGAGGGACAGACCGGAGCTGTTGGACAGCATTGTCAGAAACAAGCCTCAGGATACCGAAGAAGAGCCAGCATTCCCTACATCACCACTGGACCTCAAGCTGCTGCTGAACGAGCTCACGTCGCTCAAGTCGAACCAGGTCAAGATCACACACGAGTTGTCCCGCGTGCGCCACGACAACGACCTGTTGTGGCAGGAGTTGTACCAGACCAGGGAGCAGAACCACATCCAGAACGAGAAGGTGGACAAGATCTTCAAGTTCTTGTCCTCGATCTACGGGAACAACAAGATGCAGTTGGAGGACGAGCTGATGCCCTCGGGACAGCACTTGCAGCCATACGTGCAACCGTATAACCAAGGCGTGTACCAGGAGGACTCCACCACCAGCTCGACGACGGGCCCTTCCACGGTGGTACAGACCCCAAGAGCCGTCAACAACCGCCTGATGATCCAGCAGAAACGCCACGTGTCCAACGGGTCGACGTCGAGCAACACACCGCAGTTCTTCGACGTGGACAACTCGCCAGTGCAGGAGATCGTACGGACCCCCGCCAACACACTGCAGCAGGAGCAGTACCAGTCGCTGATGAACGCCGACCTGGACCGGGCACAGGAGGACGAGCTGTACCAGAGTCCCCAGACGAGGCCCCCACCGGTCAAGCCCTCATTGGACGAGCTCTCCAAGACGATTGAGCTCCAGGGCCAGTCCATCAACGACCTCATCACCCGGCTCCAGCACAACGAGTACGACCAGCCAGCGACGTTCGACCTCAACGACTTCCTCACGGGCGAAATGCTCCACGACGAGCACAAACGCACTGCTCAGCAAGAGAGCGAGGCCGTCGAAGAGATCGTGAACCCGTCCAAGAAGCGCAAGTCGAGTGTGTAAGTTATAGTACTAGACCTCATCTCTGGTTGTAGTTACCCGGCCGTGGTGATCGGAGCTCGGAGTCCAAATCCCGAGCCGATAACATCAAGCACCAGGCACTACACCAATCTCTCCAAAGCTCTCCAATCAAAGCCCCTACACCCCCAAATGGCGAGATCTTCACCGGAGACACCACGTCGAGCTGCCCGGCTTCCCAGGGCCACGCTGGAGCAGAAGGTGATGGTGCTGGACCACTTCCACGCGTCGCAGCGGACACAGGCGCAGACCGTGGAGCACTTCCGTGAGCGCATGGCCATCTCCACAAGCTCCATCAGCGAGTGGTTGAAGGAGGAGGTGGCTCTGAGGGAGCTGTACAACGACGCGAGTGGCCGCTTCAGACACGCGAAGAGAAAGCTCAAGTTCAAGTACGAGCTCATCAACAGGGAGATGGATGAGATGGTGAGGCTCAGGAAGAAGGACGGCCAGGTGGTCACGGAGACGGTGTTGAGGGAGCATTGGAGGGCGTGTGCTGCGAGACATGGCGTGGAGGACCCGAAACGGCTGCAGAGCTTCAGTCATGGATGGTTGGCGCAGTTCAAGAAGAGACATGCCCTGGATCAGAGGTCCGTGCGCAGTCGAGAGGAGGCCGTTGAAGAGGAGGAGGACGAGGAAGACGACGAGGAAGAGCAGATGGAGCCCGAGGACATCATTGAGCATCACACCGAGGACAACCTACAGTCAGAACTGCCATCCTCTCCAACGGTCTCACAGCTCTCATCACGATCACAGGCTTCCCACATCAGACCAGCAACACGGCCAGCTGGGATCCATTCAGACCTCGGAGTCGTCTCAGTGTCAGTCACTGGATCATCAGTGACCGCTCCTACACGTGCAAGTGCTGGTCCTGTTCCCCCTGTTCCACCTCCGTTCTTGGACGAGTACAGCGAGGACTACATGCAGTCGTTGCAAGGGTACGATACGTTGATGGGCACTCAAGGTGGGTTCTTGCCCTCGCAGTTTAGACAGTCACAGGCAGTCAATCACCACCAGCAACAACAGCAGCAGCAACAGCAACAGATTCATCAACAAGACCAGCAGCATGTTCTTCACCAGCAACAGTTGCAGCAACAGCATGAGCATCAACAGCAGCAACTACACCAACAGCATCAGCAACAACAGCATCAGCAACAACAAACACAGGCCCAGACCTCACAGCAGCTCATGACTTCTGAATACCAGCACCGTGCTCAAAGAGTCCACCATCAGTCACAGCAACCACAATCCGGACCTCCTTCAGCACCAGCACCAGCACCTGCACCAACAACAGAACCTCTATCAGTACCATCCCAACCCCTTCCATCCCAATCAATCCAATCCACGATATCAGAAGCCGAGTTTGAGCACTTCTTGAACAAGTACGCCGGGGAGTTCCTCGCAGTGCACCAGGACGAGTACGCAGAGACACAAAGGCTGTTCATGCAGATGTGTGCTATGTTTGCCCGGGAACGAGAGGCGAGCAACGATAAGCGGTTGAAAGAGCTGTTATACAAGCGTTGAGTCTATAGTTATATGTACACAATGGGTCTACTCCACGTACTCGATCACAGCAGAGCCGAGACACCGGTCCCCCTGATACACGCCCAAGTACTGTCCTGGGGCAATGGCTCTTCTCTTCTCCGTCAACTGGAACACGAGCTGGCCGTGCTGTCCTCTGGTGACGCTCTTGACCGTTGTTGGCTGTTGCAAGGACCTATACTGGACCGTTAGACTCCCGGGATCCTCCTCAGTCAGGTCTTTGCCAGGCTCCAAGGAGGTGAACGCAGAGGTGTACACGACGCTCTTGAACAGCTTCTCGTTGTCGCCACCACGCACAATGACAATCTCGTTAGACTCAAACCGCTTCTCACTGACGAACCAGACTCCGCGGTACTGAGGGTCCCCCTGAGGCATCGACACCCCACACTTCTGTCCAATGGTGGCCGTCCACAGCCCGTCGTGCTGGCCCCAGACCTTCCCGTCCTCGGTGATGATGTTCCCCGGTGACTCGGTGATGAAGTTGCGTAGGAAGTGCTGGAAGTTGCCCTGTGTCGGGTTGACGAAGCAGAGGCCAGTGGAGTCAGGCTTGGATGCGACGGGGAGGTTGAGGGAGTGCGCCATGGAGCGGACCTCAGGCTTGGAGAAGTGGCCGATGGGGAGCAGAATGCGTGGAAGAACAGCAGGGGAGATCTGAGAGAGGTAGTAGCTCTGGTCCTTGGGCGTGTACAGCGATCTCAGGAGGTGTGGAGAGGAAGATGATGATGATGAAGGGGTCAGGAGGCGGGAGTAGTGGCCAGTCACCAGCCACCAGCGCTCCCCAGCGTACTTCTGCGCCACGTACTCAGCGAGTCGCCCGAACTTGACGTACTTGTTGCAGTTGATGTCCGGGTTGGGCGTGATTCCCCTCGAATAGTCGTCAATCATGGGCTCAAAGACGTCCATCCAGTACTCCTTCTCGAACGACGCCTGCTCCAACGGGATCTCCAGCTGGTCGCACACCTTCTGGACGTCTTTCCAGTCCTCCTCCAGGCACCGCTCGTTGTCCAGCTGGCTCCAGTTGCTCATGAACAGGCCTTGCACTCTCGGGAACTGCTGCGAGTACAAAGAGGCGGCGACAGAGGAGTCCACGCCCGACGACATGGCCACGATGATGAGGTCTGACGGCGCTGGAGTGGGCTGTGAGTATCCGTTTGGAAGCCGGTTTGTGATGGATGAGAGCGTGTGTGTCCGTCGTGTGTGTGTCAGTCGTAGTGATCGTGTTAAGGTGTTCATTGTGGTGCTCTTTGGTGAACTTGGAGTGCAAGATCAAGCACCAGGAGGCCCCGATGTGTCAAACTTTTTCACCAACAAAGACATCAACAAACGCCCACCCACCACCCACAACCACCACCGAAAACCACCACAAATGAGCCTGAGACGATCCATAGAAGCACTCCGAACAGTCCTCGCCCTAACATCTACACCTCCTCCAATTCCGTACGCCCAAAACGCCACACAACTCGCCAAACGCGCCGTCAAGAGCTGGACCCACCGAGACGTCAACCACCAACACCACCGTTTCCCGCAAGATCACGTCCTTTTCACCGCCAAACCGCCATCAGAGCTCAATCTTGCCGAAGTGGCTGCTCTCGTTCGTCATGACGCTTCTGTCTCAGCCAAAAAGATCCGGTTGGTGTCCTCTGACGACGCTGCTGGAGGGGTGTTCGTCCCAGTGCTCCGCCGACTGCTGAACAACGGGTTGTACTCTACGGTCCATCCAAACACACCGCAACACACGCTTCAGATACTCGGCAATATGGAGCGTGAGGAGGTGCAGGTACAAGGTGTGCTGGTGGAGTATCAGGTGAATGGCTCAGTGACGTACAACCAGCTCTCCACCGCTCCTCCAGCCGTCACAGTGCCCATTGAGATCGATGGTAAGAAGTACCAGCTCGAGACCCCTTCACTGGCTCTCCTGGTGCGAATGAAAGGCGTTGGAGTTCCTGTGAACCACCCAGAACACGACAAACTGGTGGAGAACCCGCTGCCTCATCCTCTTCTCCCAGGAAGTCCGTTGATCTTCCATTCAGTGCCAGAGAGAGACAGCACAACACTCATCGCACTCATCCCGGGCCATGTCCTCGAACACAGACACTTCTTCTCTCCAGAAACACCAATTGAGACACCAGGTCCAATACAGTACAACAGCGAGCCACACTCACTGGCAAGTCTCACCTCGTTGCTCTCCAAACAACTCGCTGTGCCTGAGCCATTACTCACCACAGCACCATTCATCCTCACACAGCACGTGTCCAACTCCACCACAATCACCACCAACAACGGCCACGAAGTCACCCTCCTCCCATCTGCATTCCCATCAATCACACAACAAGACAATCCACACTCCCACCGTAGCGCCGTCTCGATCCGCAAACGCACAGGGGCCACACACCTCCCTCTCTCCTCCATCAACTCTGGCGAAGTCATCGACTTACTGCAATTCACACCACGATCCCGCTCATTCCCCTCACTCCTCGTCACTGCAGACATGCTCAGAAGCGTCATCATCGACAATAATGTTATTGATAAGGCCATGTTGGTCCAGAAGCAGGACGCGCTGGAGGTGTTGCAGGGGTGTATGTCCTTTATCGAGTACATCCAGGCCCAATCGGGGAAGAAATGGGAGTATGTCCCGCATTTGAAGGACATGGTCGAGACGAAGGGGAACCCGGAGGATCTGGTGCTTGTTGAGGCGTTGTATGCGCTTGCCCAAGACCAACAGATTGAGCCGTTTGTCGAGACGTTGGCAGCGTACTTGGTCTACACGGAGGTCCAACTCGGACTTCTCTCGAACGACATGGACAGAATTGAGTTCCTGAACGGATTCTTGGGAAACATCACAGTGAGACTCTTGAAAGATCCAGCACGCAGACTGTTCCCTGAGTTCTCGTCACACTGGCTCGAGGAGCTCAACCTCCAGAAAGTCCACATCCCTCCACTCGCCAAGTCCATCACGCCAAACAAGTGGACAAACTACATCACATACCCACTGGAAGACGTTGTTATTGACCAGGAGACACGTACACTCCTGTTTGTCACAAGTGCGCTGTACAGTGTGTCCAAGTTCCCGCATCCATACACACTCAGCTTTGAGATCCATGACTCTCTGGCCAGTCATGAGTCACTCTTCACCGCAGTTCAGCAACAGCTTGATGCTCCACAGGTGACATTCGTTAGCGAATTGGGTATCAACTCCAACAGGATTTACCAAACACCATTGCATGACAACTGCGTTCCATACAGACAATTGCCGGACCTGTCTTCCCTCAACAGCACAAGCTTGCCCTGGTTCGAACTCATGGACAACCTTGGAATCAGCAAAATCAACAACAAGACAATTTCCGTGGTCAAGACAGACCTCAAGCACCAGATGAAGCACAGTGGCGCGTCGGATGAAGACATGAGGGAGGCCAACAGGTACATATCGGCCATACTGTCAGATGTTCCAGGGAACTTCTCCAGTGTCATGAAGGAGTATCGGGCACGTGACCGTTCTGTGCCTACACCTGAATCTGCAAAGCTCTTGCCAGATGGCGTTGAGAAGCTCACCAACGAGTTCCTCTGATCTCATCTCCTCAGCTTGACCTCACACCTTCTGTAGAATGCATTCATGTTCTCGTTCAACTTCAAGTAGTTCTGTAGCAACGCCACACTGCGCACCAGCAACTCATTGTACTTGAGCTCCACTTTCTTCAGTCTCTGTGCCTGTCTTTGCACCTCACAGTCATGTCCAAGGATCGCCACATCAATATCAGACGCTCCACCATCCACAACGGCCTGCAACTGGACAAGCCTCTCTGCCAACACAACAATCTCATCCATATGCGACTCCACAACGCCCCGTTCCACCTCAACATCAACATCACCATCAACATGACTGTCCAGCCTCAGTCTCGCCCGTGTGCTGTTCAGGTTCTTGATCAGTTTGGAGAGAGACGGGTTCTGACGGGTGAAGGCGTCCAGCTCCTGCGATAACACACGTAGCGACTCACAACAACTCATCGGAGCCCCAGAATCGTCCGAGATGTCCGCTGTGGCTTCAATGTCCCGCACACGCTGCTGAAGATGCTCCATAATGACGATATTAGTGAGCAATTGGCGGCGAATAAAGAGACATGTCCAGAAAGGTAAACAAGTCGAAGAGTGAGTTCCGGTGCCCGGATTAAATAAACACCACGTGACCCAAATTCGCGGAAGTCGGTCGACGAATTGAATAGCACAAACAACAAGATAAACGTCTCACAATCACCGTCAATTGCCTGTTCTCCGTGTCATTTCCTCCGTTGAGTCCCCAGTTTACGCGTTAAGCTTGTTCTCCTCGTCCCACACTCCCCAGCGGTTTTTCTCCCAGCCAATTTCGAACAATGGTGAGTCTGCACTGCCCCCCCTCACCCCACCCCTTCCTCTTCTCATATGAACACATTACTAACCACAAGGACAGTCCAGATCCGGTGTCGTCGTCGCTGACGAATCCCTCAAGGCCTTCAACGACCTCAAGCTCGGTAAGAAGTACAAGTTCATTCTGTACGAGCTCAACGCCTCCAAGACCGAGATTGTCGTGAAGGAGACCTCCACCTCTGACGACTACGACGAGTTCCTCGGCAAGCTCCCAGAGAACGACGCCCTCTACGCCGTCTACGACTTCGAGTACGAGCTCTCAAGTGGTGAGGGTAAGAGATCCAAGATCGTCTTCTTCGCCTGGGCCCCAGACACAGCTCCAGTCAGATCCAAGATGGTGTACGCCTCCTCCAAGGACGCCCTCAGAAGATCCCTCAACGGTGTCTCCACCGACATCCAGGGTACCGACTTCTCCGAGGTCTCCTACGAGACCGTCTTCGAGAGAGTCTCTAGAGGTGCTGGCTCCCACTAAGTGTGCTCCCCGGTACATTCCTCCCCTTGCAATGTGTTTACTTTTATGACTATTCAACACAATGTCTATTAGTCTCTAGCACTCGTAGTTTTTATACCAGGGCAGCTTGACACTTTTTGAGTAGTTCTCCAGACGAGTCCAGCAGCTTGAAGAATCTCAACAGCTCAAATGCTGTCTCCCAGAGCTCGTCATCGTCATTGGCATTCTCGTACAACAGCTTCAATATCGTAATCAGCTGTTCCTCGTCAATACTGAGCCCTTCACTCTGCTCTTCACTCGTTTGGTAGTTCAAAAAGATAATCACCAAGATCCCCAGCGTCTTGAACTGCTGGAGCTCAATGCTCGTGTTCAACAATTCCTGTGGGGTCTTTCCGAGCTGCTTCAACAGTTTCTCCCAATACGTCGTCTCGATCTTTCTCAAACACTTTGACACAACATTCAGCTCATACACCGGGTTCATCTTCAGCAGCTTCACCACAGGAGCCAGATCCTCGCCATTCACCACGGTCTGATACAGCAACAGCTCCAATGCAAACTGGAAATTCTTGTATGGTCTGTAGCGGGTGTACACCTCCTTCGCTGTGTGTTGGGCAAGTTCGAACCGGATCAGGTCATGTAGGAAGATGGAGTTCTTGGATGAGATGACATTCAGCTCCATTGCCCTTCTCTTGCTCAGTGCATTCTCAATCGTGACAAAGAGGCCCTTCTCCATGGTCAGTAACAAGGGGTATCCTTCTGGATGCACTTTCAGCACGGACTTGGATGGTTCACGAGTAGAGATCAGCTCTGCAAAGTTCTTGATCAGAAGGATGTCCTCTCCGTTGAACAAGTAGAACTCGTCGTCGTTGATCTTGTAGATGTACTCAACCCTTTCAAACAACAACAACTTCTCGTAGGTATTGCCTCTTTGCTTCAACAGCATCACCTCACCGTTGTTCAACACAATCAAGTTCTGTGCACTCTCATCCTCAGCGCTGCTCACCTTGATGATGGCCCTCATGTTAACACACTCCTTAATCACCATCTCCAGGTTCATAATCTTCACCAAATCAATCCTTAGCCCATTCTTGACACCGTAGGACACCGTGAAGTGGTAATACTTGTTGTTGGTCGTGTACATCACCATATCATCCGTGGTTAGGTTGACCAGCTTCACATCGGCACTCACGTCATACTTGAACACAATACAGTCCGAGTTGAAGTTCTCATCACTGCGGAACTTGCGGAAGTCGAACACGACGAGCTCTGAGTGTCCACGGGTCCGGTTTGTGACGACGAGGAGGTTGTGCTGCGGATGCCATGTCAGGTGGCCGACATAGAGGTCGTGGCTGTAGTCGTTGATGTAGAAGCTCCAGTCCCGGTCTGCGAAGGAGTAGATGAGCAGCGATGTACGGTTGGCAACTGCGAGGAACTTCCCGTCAGAGGATATCGAGGCATGGCGGATGTGTGGGAGTTGGTGGGCGTGTTCAAATGGGAGTTTGATGGTGTTCCAGTTGATCCCACGGTTGGCGGATGTGGTGGGCATCTCGTGGCCGGTGTAGATGTGGAGGTATGATCCAGAGACGAGGATTGGGTGGTGGGTGTTGTAGTTGATCTGAGAGGAGAGGTTCACCTGGACAAGTAGAGGCTGGACAAAGATCTGTTTGGAGTCTGTGAGCACAATCGACTGCGAGTTTGGTGTGATGGTGGCCGATGTGATGGAGTTGAGCCATGCTGAGTCGTAGTCGTGTTCTGCGCTGTGGAAGGTTGTGTGGCCAAACGTTGACAGCAGAGACCAAGAGCTGTTCGTGAATACAACAAGAAGGAAGTTTCCGTTGCGAGACCATTGGATCTTTTTGACTCCAGTGAGTGTCAGCTCTTTGATGACAGTGCTTGTGTCGTAGTTGTAGTACACCAGCTTGTCCTCCGTTGTGATAAATGTGATGAGGTTGAAGTGCTTGTTGATAGACAGATCAGAGACATTGCAGACTGGTAGTGGGTCATGCTGAGTGAAAGCAACTTCGGCCGGGGTCTTCTCAAGCTTGGAAACAGAACCGTCTTGTCTCAACATCAAGACATTGGCCTTCTCAAACTTGTACAATGCCTTGATCGTCTCTGGCTCCTGGATCTCCAAGATCTTGTGTGAGTCATCTCCCAGGTTTAGCAGCTGGACATTGTGCCTTGTTACAAGCAAGATCTCTGCATTGGTCAGAGGCAGAAACGTGACAATGCCATGGGTGATCTTGAGGAACATCTTGAACCTGAGCTGGAACTTTGGGATCGGCTCTTCAAGCGTTGAAGTTTCAAACAAACCCGGTGATCGTTCTTGGACAGTACCGTTCTGGAGTAGGTTCCCAGCTGTGGTGTACACCGTCAAGAGCTCTTCATCCGTGGAGTTCTTGGACAGCTCTGGGTGGATGAGGGCATAGACGAGTAGGAAGTCCTTATCTGTCTGAATGGCGAGCAGTGTGTGTTCCGAATTGGCCTTAACGAGCAGGTTTCTGCCGTACTTCTCAACACTCTCCACCGATCTCTCGTGAGCGGCCACATACGTCTGGCTCGTGTGGTTGAAGATGATGACAGACCCGGCAGTCAGGAGAATGGTGGGGAGCTCCTGGCGAGTCGGTGGTACGATCTCGATGATTTCTGGGGAATTCGTGGTGGTTGGAACGGGTGTTCGCACTGTGGATGCTGTTGGGTGTGGCCAGGCCATTGTGTGAGGTCGAAAAGTGTGTTTCTGGTGGTGTTTTAGGTAATAAAGTGTCATTGTAAAGTGCAGTTGTTGGTCGTTTGTTGTTTCGGTGGTCATAAGCGATCGGGGCTGCGTAACCTTTCCTGATTGGGACATCAATATAACAACTGGACGTTATGTAAAGCACTATCAGCATTGATTAACAGTCAGTCCACTCTCTATAGCTTTATCATGAGTATATCAAGCTCACTGTGCAAAATTCAGGGTCAATTTGGTGGAATTCAGCGAGTATATCGGACGATCGCACCGTACAGTCTTCTCGGTCTTTGCGGGGGAGAACCACCTTCTTTGATCTTTCATATGTCATAGCCGGTGGTCTGTTGAAGTTGCTCAAGGGGGCTGTGCTGTGGTTGTAGTTGGAATATATAAAGGTCCTGCTCTCTGTAGTTCTGTGTGTTCTGCTCTCTCTAGTGTACACTCCACCACCAACCCATAATGTCCCCCTACATCGTCGAGTTATACAAAGAGGTCTTCCCAAAAGCACCAACTTACACAGAAAAGGACTACCCAGATCTCACTGGAAAGATCTTCCTTGTCACTGGTACGTCAGCAGGAGTTGGTAAGGCGATCGTTCGTCTCCTATTGTCCAAGAACGCCACCGTTATCATGCTTAACCGCAACACCCCTAAGAACGACGCTGCTGTCAACGAGACCATCCACGAGCTTCTCTCATCCAACTCCACTTTCAACGAAGCTGACATACGCAGCAGGCTCATCAGTGTCCAGGCTGATCTTGGTGATCTCACCACCATCAAACCGGCTGCTCAACTCATCAAGTCCAAGGTGAACCACATCGACAACGCTATCATGAATGCAGGGATCATGCACCCACCTGACAACTCCTCAACCGTCCAAGGATACGAAGCGCAGTTTGGCACGAATGTCATGGGTCATCAACTGCTCCTTGACCTCATCACACCACTGTTGGAAGCTTCTGTCTCTACCACCAACACCCCTCGCGTCACCTTCGTCTCTTCCTTCGGACACAGGGACGCTCCACCCAATGGCGGTATGTCATGGAACTTCAAGGACTCTTCCCACTCCTCCACTCAGCCCGTATATGGCCAATCCAAAGCTGGAAACATCTATCAGTCTTCTTTGTTTGCTCAGAGTCACCCAGGAATGATCTCCATCCCCGTTGCACCAGGTCTTCTTCGCACTGATCTCGCAAGGGACTGGCCATACTACAGACAATGGTTTATATCTTTTCTCACACACCCTCCGGTCATGGGTGCGTACTCGGTGTTGTTTGCAGCTTTTCATCCTCAGTTTACTCCTGAAAACTGTGTTGGGACGTTCGTTGGCCCATTTGGGGTGAAGAGATTGATGAGAGATGATATCTTGCAGGGTTGTACTGATGGCACTGCGAAGAAGATGGTGGACTGGGTTGAGAAAGAGCTGGCCCCATTCAAGTGAAACTGCATGTATATATTTGGTAGTGATTGACATTTATTGATAACAGGTGTGATACTATAGTTTTGGTGAGACCAATAGCTTGATGTGCTTGTTCTTGTTGTTGATCAGCTCCAAGATTCCCTCCTTGACACCATTCTCCAGCCCGATCTTGCCTGTGATCAACTGTTTGACCTTGTCAATGTCGAACTTCCCTGTTTCAAGTGCTTCAACAACACTCCTGAAGTCTCTGATGGTGTATCCAATCGACCCAACCGACTTCTTCTCGTGCAATGTCAAGTCCATGAGGTAGTGGGCGACCGACTTGTGAGGCCAAATTGCAACGTTACAAGCTGTTCCGTGCGCCTTCAAAGCCTTAATAGACGTGGTATAAGTAGCCTCGATTCCAGAGCAGTCAAAAGAGACGCTGAACCCATGACCATTCGTGCCCAACTTCCTCAACTCTTTGATAGCCTGGTTGCCAAACTGACTTGGGTTGAAAACAACGGCACCAAACTCCTCAGCAAGTTGCCTTCTGACACCAGCAGGCTCAGAAACAACAATCTTGGAAGCACCACGAGCACGAGCGACAAGAACAGTGGCGAGTCCAATTGGACCGGCTCCAAGTATAAGTACGTCGTCACCCGGCTTAATCCCAGCGAGCTCAGTAGCGTGCCACACAACTGACAATGGCTCCACGAGGGCACAGACATCCAATG
This sequence comes from Petasospora veronae, assembly GCA_030563065.1. Lineage (NCBI taxonomy): Eukaryota > Fungi > Ascomycota > Saccharomycetes > Phaffomycetales > Wickerhamomycetaceae > Petasospora > Petasospora veronae. The sequence goes on along the minus strand of JAKUBA010000004.1, from coordinate 145,880 downwards.
GAATGCTCTTGTCAACCTTGATCACATGATTCTGAGAATACCGAGCATACTCAGCGAACCCACCATGCTCAACACCACACCCAACAAATCCCATAGTAGCACATGTGTTTGTATGTCCAAGCGTACACGACTCACACATCGGTTTCTCTCTGTTCACGTTCTGTTCCCCGGTGAAGTAATGCATCCGGTCATCACAATGTCCAGACGGCTCAACAACCACATGATCTCCAGGCTTCACCCCACTGACACCCGATCCAACCTCATGGACCACTCCAGAGAACTCATGCCCCATCACCATTGGAAGCTTGTATCCTGAGATCCGGTCACCTGGGCCAGAAGCAGCGGTGAATTGCATCATATGCTCGTACTCGTGCAAGTCAGAGCCACAGATCCCGCAGTAGGCCACCTGGATGACCACATCGTCTGGCTTGGTGGCTCGTGGGATGGGGACGCTGGTGGAGAAGCGTATGTCTTTCGTGCCGTGGTAGACGAGCGCTTTCATCTTTGAAGCCTGGAGCAAGAAGTGGCTGATTGAGTGGTGCTTTTACAGGTGGGAGATCCTCTTTATAAAGGATATCTAATGTATTCAAAGGCTGTCAAAAGCTCCCCTCTTCGCTGTGTTGATGGACCTCGGACTTCCCCCACACTATTCCCAATCGGGAAGGGTTATGAGCATAGGTAAACTATTGGTCTATTGTCCTCTTATCTTACTTCATCTGCGTTTAAACTGCGTTTTGATGTACTTATTATCCCTATTTGACCATCAATCTAGTCCTTTACCTCATCCATAGCAATCTCCAGCGCCTGACAACACTTCACAACGTCCACAAACGTGTTGTACATAGGCACCGGTGCCAATCTGATGACATCTGGGCGTCTCTCGTCTCCAACAACACCATTTGAACGCAGTTTGTCGAACACCTCATCCATGATTCCAGGGTGAGTAGAAGATGTGCGTGGGAAGAACAGCAACGACAATTGGGCACCTCTGTGCTCTGGGTCCGAAGGTGTCAGGATGGTGAAGGACTTGTCTGTTGGGGAGGAAGTGCTTGGCTCGATGTAGTACTTTGAGCTCTTCAACAACTTCTCCAAGTATGATGTAAGTACCAGACTCTTCTCGCGGAGCTTCTCAATGCCTCCAAACTTGTCAAACAGCTCCAAGGAACTCTTAAGGGCAACAACATCGATCACAGAAGGGTTCGACTGTCTGAATCCCAACGCACCCGAGATCGGCTCAAAGTGCTCAAGCATCTGGAATCTCTTACCAGCGTTGTTTCCCCACCATCCAGCCAAACGGGCCATGTGTCCGTCTTTCTCGTCAACGGCACTGAGCTTCTCATGGACAAAGATACCAGAGATGGCACCAGGACCAGAGTTGATGTACTTGTAGTTACACCACACAGCAAAGTCGACACCCCAGTCATGAAGCTTGAGAGGAACATTTCCTGCAGCGTGTGCCAAGTCCCATCCAACAACAACGTCCTTGTACTGGTGTGCAAATGCTGTGATCTTGCCAATCTCAAAGAGCTGGCCGGTGTAGTACTGGATGCCCGGGAGCATACACAGAGCCAACGTGTCCTTGTTCTCCTCAATGGCAGCCAAGATGTCTTCAGTTCTGAGTGTGTACTCACCAGCACGTGGCTCAAGCTGGACCATCTCCTCCTCTGGATCGTAGCCCTTGAGTCTGATCTGGTTGTAGATGGCGTAGTAGTCAGATGGGAAGGAGCCCTTCTCAAACAGGATTTTGCGTCTCTGTCCCTCTGGCCTGTAGAAAGCCACGATGAGTCCGTTCAAATTGGCCGTCAACGACCCCATCACAGCCACCTCATGGTCCAAAGCACCAACAACAGGTGCAAGCATGCGTGCCGGGACGAGGTCGATATTCATCCACTCCGTCTTTCCCTCCTTTGCCCCCTGATGGTTGAAGTGAGACTCCACTCCTCTTCCAGCCCACGCATCCAGTTCATCAGTGATGGCTTTACGCGTCTGAAGAGGCATCAGACCAAGCGAGTTTCCACACAAGTACGTGATCTGGTCGTCCTCGGTGCTGCCTGCCGGAGGAGCAATGGCGAGTGACTTGAACGTCGGCACCGCAAACAGCTCCGTCAAAGCGGTGAACTGGCCGTCGAGCTTCTGAGCTTCTTCAATTGACATCGTTTATGGTGTTCAGGTGTTCATATAAGTCCTTTAAAAGCGTTTGTACGGCCGTTATCTGCAAAAAGATCATGGACATATGTTGGTGTGTCATCAATTTGACACGTGACTTATCCGCGAATTGGTCTAGACACAGCTCTATCAAAAAAGGGCCCTCACCAGCTATACAACAACGTCATCCACAACAATTCACCGCCAATTAACCACCAAAAATGCCTGCCATCCTTCCAACAATTGCGTCCATCTCACTGCTTCACGCTCTGTATTCCTCACACGAGTTCACACACCTCCAAAAGACGCACTCGTCGTCGATTGCGTTCCCCACGGACATCGTCTTCGAAGTGGCACTCTCCCTCGTGCTGTTCCTCGTACACATCTTTGTTCTGTCCGGAAAGACCACACAGCTGAGTCTCGTGGACAACGGGAGAGTCTTGGTGAAAACGACCAAGTTGTCGCCCGTGCTTATGAAGGACGCTGTGGCTTGGGACGAGCTCAAGGGAGGAAACAGCACGTTCAAGATCATTGAGACAAGACCAACCTTCTTGGACATTGTTGAGAAGAGAAAGAAGTTCCAGCTCTGGGAGCAGGAACAGGCCAAGAAGGAGGCCAAGGAAGTCACCAGTGAGAAGGTGGAAGAGAAAGAGGCTGTGCCAGCAGCTGAGTCAAAGTCTGACGAGAAGAAATAACTGAATAACTGAATGAACATGGAGTGCTACTTTAACCAATCACAATGTAACATGTGTATGCAATATATAATAAATCCACCCCAGGGTTCCCCTTATTAGAACTTTTTGTAGTAGTGGTACACCCTCTCAAAGAACTTGTTCGAGTCAACGATGCATGCGAAGTCACTTCCCTTCATCAACGAGCCCAGATCGTTGAACCCAAAGTGGAACTCTCTCAGCAACACCAGGAACGTCGCGTACCACACCCTGTATCCATTGTTGAGCACTGCAATGTCCAACAGCTGATAGATTGTAGAGACGTCCTCAATGTGCATCAGCAGCGTGTAGAGCATGTTGGAGTTGAGTTGGGCCATGTCCTCCTTGAACTCCGCATCACCAAGATACTTCTTCATCACCGAGTTCTTGGCCAAGTTGTTGTTGAACTTGAGCGTGCACACTTCATCAAACACCGACAGTCTCATCCAGTTGAGTAGGTTGTATGTGTCCACTTCATTGAACTTTAGGAGCAGGACGGCCATGATCAGCTCGTCACCAAACTCGAGTCCATTGTTTGAAATCATCTTCATCTTGATCAACCGACACAGCTTGAGGTTCAACGGCTGGCCCGGTTGGAATTGTGCCTGCGCGACAAACAACCCACTCATCATCTTGTCAATCTCAGCAAGTTTCGAAGATGGCAGCTCAGGGATCTGTTCAAGCTTCTCCTTCAACGGCTCATACTTCTCGTACTCGCTCTTCAGCTTCTCAGAACGTGAACTCATCACCTGTGACCAGATTCTGTATCTCAGATGATCCGGGATGACAGCCTTGAAGCACAGCTTCTTCATCTCGTGCTGTGTCGAGTTGCGCAGTGTCCCACGGTCTTCGAGCTCTGCCCATCTCTGCTTGTTCTTCTCGTTGCACGTCTTGACAGTTTCTTGCTCCTCGATCCTCTTCTTGTCGAGCTTTGCAGCCTTCTCAAACATGATATGGATGTCTCTCTCGTGCTTCTTGTTCTCCGTGGCTGGCTTTGGAGGTAACCAAATTGGTCTGGTTGAACTCAGCGAGTCCGCCTTCTCCTTCGAGATCAACTTCATGTCATCAAGTCCTAACTGGGACGCCTGCTTGACAATACTCGGAAGGTTTGACGACGACAGCTCTCTGTTCTTCAGCTCCCTCTTTGCGAACTGTTCCGAGCTCATCTCATAGAACCTTGAGATCGAGTGTGCCTCGTCACGATGCATGTAGAAGTCACCTCCGCCTCCACTTCCCACCATCGGACTCGCCGGTGCAGACATCTGACCCGGCAACGGACTCATTGGGAGCCCAGCTGGAGAATCATCCATAATGCTCTTGATCAGCGCTGGTGACTTCCCTGAAGATGGAGAAAACACCGTTGCGGTACCTTTCGTGAATGGCACGTTCCAGATCAATCCATCTGCAAACGTCTCGTCGTCCGAGTTGACCTCATCAAAGAACTTCTCACGTTCACGGATCGTCACTTTAGATGAAGACTTGGAGTTCTGGCGACGTAGGCGATACCTCTGTGATGGGGTCAGTGTGTTGACCGTGGAACTGGATCCATTCAATGCCATCATATCGAGGGAGGTTGTGGATGTGGCACTGGATGTCAGTTTCGGTGTAGAGGCGGATTCACGGAGACAGTGGACGCTTAGTTGGGAAGCACTGTTCTTGTATGCCATTTGCTGGGTAGTGTTCAGGAGTTTTGAGTCGTACAGTGACGTTGTGGAGCCGTTGGGGTGTTGGTTGATTGTTGGGGATGTGTTGATGGATCCAGAAGTCAGAGATGAGTTTCTCGAGTTGACATCTTCACTGAAGTCAGAAACAGTCGAGCTCATGAATGAGTCGTTCGAAACTGGTCTTTCGAAAATGGACACTTTGGAGCCTCTGTTCTGAATAGTCTTGAACGTGGCATTATCGGATGGGCGACGGGGCAAGACAAGCCCTAGACCGAGCTTGCCCGATGTGTTGAAGTTCTGTGACGAGTTTCTCTTGATTATCCTCAGTGGCTTGGTGTCGACATCAATATCGTCGATGGAGACGTTCTCCAAGTTCTCCTGGAGCGTGGAAAGGTTGGCGCTCATGTTGGAAAGAATGCGCTTGGTATGAGGACGGCTGGTATGAGTTCTGACTGAATGTTGCTGGTTGTTTGTAGCTCTTCGTGGTGGAGTAGAGTCTGTGAGCGAGTGTGTGTAAGTGTGTTTTAGCAGAGACTCAGCAGCGTGGATCCATGGACTTCAACGGTTGGCCAGAGATGTTAGAGGTCAATGGTTGTGTTTGCTTGTGTAGATCTTCTGCGACTTGCGGGGCCAGAAGTGGGTGGAATGGATCCCAGAGAGGTTGTCCGATGTAAGGATGTGGAAGGGAGAGTCCAATTTTGAGGCGAAGAGAGCAGGGTAGCTTGTTGTAGAAGAGCACTGTTTGTTGTTGTTGTTCTTGATGATGGGGCCTCTTTGATCAGCCAGCAGAGGATGCTTCCAGAAAACGCTGTTGAAAAGCTGGGGAAAGCTGGGGAAAGACGGTAGAAGGTAGCACAGCACGAATAAGGCTCAGTGGGTGCCAGAAAAGACGGATAAAAAGGTCGTTTTTTGTGAGTGTGAGCTCCTGAACTGCTGCCAAAGACCAAGCTAAAACAGTCGAGTTTCCCGTTTCCGTTGATGTTTTTCTCGTTCCTGGCTGGCGAAACGGCTGAGTTTGGACGTGTTTTCGCCAATTTGGCGCGATCCGGCTCCCGAAACAGCGGTGAGTGCTCTCGAATTGGGCCGAGCCTGCAGAAAGTTTCTAAAAATGGGTGCGCCACTCGCCCAATACGGCAATAGTCCCCTGATGCTTCTCGCGAAAATGCTGCACGTGATGCCGAATGCGGAATGTCGGTTCTTATGGTTTTGTTGTTTGATTGCCGATTTTGGCGAGGAAACGTGGTGAAAGTAAGCTTGGAACTGGTATTGAGAGTATAGAAGTCACTTCCACCTTCTCTCAAAAATTGGGCGAGAACCAGGCAAAATTGAGCTGCTCATTCGTCGAATTTCGTGAGCTTCTGTTGCGTCGAACCGCATCCTCTCGAAATTCCACCTCCTCGGGAAGTCTAGAGCCTGGATCTCTGGATCAATTGGTCTCCAGCTTAGCTCTAAGTTCATGAGTGTGTGGGGGTCTGCAAGATTATGTCAAAAGTCGGGTGCAAACGGGGGTGCGGAAGCTGATTTGGTGTTTCTGTGGCATCTGGATATCGCCTCCATTAAGATCATCTCTACTGGCCAACTCAATGCAACGTGTATGAATATCTAGTTATGGCTCAGCAATGGTGCCTCCTCTGCATCCTTGACCTCATCTTGGTCTCTGTACAACCACAGCTGGTAGAAGTAGATGATATCAAAGATGATGGTACCACCGCTTCCAATCAAGTATGGCAGCTCATTGTAAAAGAACTCCCATTTCTGGTCGCTGTACAAAAAGGCACAACTGCACATGATCGAGGTCGTGTACGTGAGGTTTCCAAACAGTGTGCATGCAAACAGGAACGGAGAGATGTCCTCGGTCGACTTGCGGTGGTAGTTCTTGAGAAGCTGTGGGATACGTGAGAAGAAGTACAGACCGGCACCACACCATGCAAACAGGGTTCCAAGGACAAGAGCAGAGTCTCCTTGAGCAATGATTGATGGAACACCAGAGATAATCAAGTCCTGAGGGAGTGGTAAGGCATTTGTCTGGCCGATTTGGGAGGCCAGTATCGTTGCAGGCACGACGGCACGCAGGGCAGCGTTGATCGAAGAAGATGATGACTTTTTCGTTGGTTCTGGGGCATCGGTAGTAGTGTTGTCTGTGGCACTGTACTCCGTGTGCTGGTGGCTGTGCTGATGGTTGTGATGATGGTGGTGCTTGTGCTTATGCTTCTTCAAGTAGTACCCGTAGTAGTAGTACTGTCCTGCGAGCACAAAGTCATTGAAGAGGAAGTACAAAGCGAGAATGTACTGGAAGTACATCTGTTCCGTCAGCATGCACCCCACGAAGGAACACAGGTCGCCTGTGACCCAGATCGCAACGAAGAGGCCACTGAGCCCATCGACGGACTTGTTGTTGTACGTCTCGATGAGCTGAGGAAGCTGGGCCACGATCCACGCAGCCAGCGATGCACCACCGGAAACGGCAGAGATCAGTGCCACAGCTGTGTGGTCACCGCACTCGTCGAGCATTGTTCGTTCGTTGGGTCGGTTGTTGTGGAGTCTGATTCGGTCAGAGATAACACCTCCTTACAGGGTTTTCCGCGTGTGAGTAACCGCGTCGATAAAGAAAACGGGCTGCCGAAAAAGAAAGAAAAAAGAGATCGCGATAAGACGGTGTCTGGGTGTTGGTGACGTAATCGATTAGTCATGTATATGGTATTTTCGTTAAAGTAGCTATAAACAGTGGAATGTTGGTCTAGACCTTGTAGAGAGTGTCCAGGAACCCTTCAACAAGTCTGTCAGCGACTCCCTGTGTCTGGATACTTCCTGCGACTCCGTACAGTGCTGCCGTATCTCCCTTTGCCGGTCCGGACCCCTTCAAGTCCTCGACACACTCCTTCAACGTGTCCACCAGTTCATCAATGACAACCGCTGAGAGTCTTGTAACTGCCATGTGGAGAGCAGCTGGCTTCTGGAGTGCACTGAGATGCCATCCACGGCGTGAGAGACTGTCTGCAAGGTTGTAGATGTTGATCGTGCTTGACTGGAAAGACACAACAGAAGCCAATGGATCTCCAATGATCTCGAGGTCCGGGATCTCTTGTTGGACACGTTTCTTCAGCAGACGTGCACCACTGACAATAGCACGACATGACTCGGTGTATCCGTCATCACCAAGCTTCAACAGTGTAGCCCAACATCCAACCATCAAAGCACCTGGTCTTGAACCAGCCAGGGTTGGAGATCCATACACACCACCTGTCCACTCGGAGTTGATGTAGTACTGATGAGCTCTGAGTTTCTGGTCGCGATACATGATCACTGATGATCCCTTTGGCGCAAACCCGTACTTGTGCGTATCACACGAGATGGATGTGACCCCTGGGACTCTGAAGTCGAATGGGGCGAGTGGGAACCCGGCTTTGGACATGTATGCCACGATGAATGATCCCAGACAGCAATCAACGTGCACAGGGATATCATACTGTGTTCCGAGTTGTCCAATGGCTTCAATGTCGTCGATGATCCCGTGTGGGAAGTTTGGTGCGGATCCAGCAAGGAGCACGGTGTTGGCATTGATGAGACGCTTCATCTTTGCAACGTCCACCTTGTACTCCGATGTGAGAGGCACATGGTGTAACTTGATACCAAAGTAGTATGCAGCCTTGTCAAATCCAGCGTGTGCCGTGGTTGGGATGATCATCTCTGGCTTGGTGATGTTCTTCTCTCTGAGTCCTCTCATCTTCGCACTGAGACAGGCGAGTAGCAAGGACTCGGTTCCTCCAGAGGATGTACCACCGACTGCTCCCTCTGGTGCATTGAACAGCCTCAACACCATTGCGACGACCTCTGCCTCCATTTTGCGCACACCCGGGAACACGTCCGGGTGGAGCTGGTTTGCCACACAAAAGGTGTGGAATGCCTGTGTCTGGATCTTCACCACGTCTTCACCACCGTGATACACTGCTCCTGAGACTCTTCCCTTCTCCCATTCGGTGTGTGCGAGCTCGCTGAGTGAGTCGAGCATGCTGGTGATGTCGGCGTCTGAGAGGCCCTGGGGTGGGACTTCGGTGAAGGAGGGGATCCCAGGTGTTGGCTTGACGAGAGAGGCCTGGAGACCGGAGATGGCGGTGGATACCTCTTTATCCACTCCTGGTTTGATCAGGGGAAGCTGGAGGAACCATGAGAAGAGCACCTTGGAGAGCTGGTGGAGAACGAGCTTGAGGTATCCGATCGGGCCGTAGCCTGTGATGTTGAGCACGAACGAGTTGGCGTACGAGAGCACGAGTCTGGGTGAATGGTTAGTACGGTGTCAATAGTGCAGTTGTATGGAATTGACTCACCCATAGAACACCACGTCCCGGAGTCTTGCTTGTTTGTTAGTATTGCGATAGTAGCAGTAAGCCAAGGGGGGCAGGGAACTCACAGCTCGTAGCTCGTCGAGCGGTCCACGTAGCGAAACAGAGCGTCCACCTGGTGCAACAGGTAGTGCTCAATGTCTGCAATCGCATGTGCCACTGTCGTTTGGAGCGACATTGCTGTGGTTTTGCTGATGATGACATTGTTCTAGCTTGCATGGGCTCTCTCAAGGCTCAAGGTGCCACTTTTTCGTGTGTTCAATGTTCAAGGTCTTTGGCAGGGGGCAACATCAACATCAACAACAAGGGGCAGTCTACAACATCATGGAGAGTAGTCAAAGCGTGGTTATTCCGTCATCAAGGCAAGCCAATAACATCATTCCAGCACGCCTGATATCTCTGTTGTCCGTGGATCTACGCTGCCTGTTCAAGCGCCCAAACGGCAAGGCACTTTCTGCCGCCGTCACGAGCAGCAAGATCGACAGCAACGGCCTTGTGAACGAGACTGAGAGGTATGAAAGCTGTTGAGTTCTATGCTCGACAATAAATCCTGAAGTGATACTAAACTCGATATTATGTTGCGTAAGCTTCCTGAAAGCGGCGGGGTCGCGTTTATATACCCCCAGGGATCATCACGGATCACGGCTTGCGTGGATGGTCTTATGGCTCAGTATTCGATCAACTATGGTTCTAACAGGGTTTGGGACGCTGTCTTTAGTGACTACAACCCTCTTTGGCACAGCGGATGTCCTGCCAGCTTGATTCTACCCGTAATGGTCAAGGGCTCCTGGCGGGAATATCACAAGAACTACAACGAGATACAGAGAAGAGACACTCACATTGTACTTGTAGTGGAGTGAAGACCAACAACAACATCACACAAGCGTTTCTCTGTGTTGAACTGCAAAAACATAATGTGGATGAGTGAGTCGTCTGGCCGTGAAGCCTCACTCCACAGTCACCATCATGCAGTCGATGATCCGCGTATTACTGTTGCCGGATTGTTCTTCCTGATGCTCATTGTTGGTAACATTCCTGTAGGTATCTCACAGTGCATACGGCTGATTTGGATGATGTGGGACATTGATCTTTGAAGGTGAACATGTATGCTCGGGTAGCTTGTGTACCGGAGAGAAAACGAATGTACGGCTTTTATAGTCCAGATCAGCTCCCTAATTCCGCCCTGGTGCGCTTACCATCGGACAGATCAGAGACCACTTATCAAAATACCATGCAAGCTCATAGTGTAGTTAGATAATCAAATGTTCTCTTCTAGTCTTGTTCTAGCTTTCAGCCTATCTTATATCTTGAATCGAGGAAGACGTTGCACCCTTTTCGTAGGTGACTCTCAGACCACGACGGCGGCTAAGTACTCTGTGTAGTACAGTACGGTGATGAAACAAAGCGCCATCAGTATCACAGCTAGTTGGTGTCAGTTTTGGTCTACAATAATCATTGGGTGCAACGGTCTTTGTGATTATAGTCGAGTAAACAACTTCAAAAACATCCAGATGTTGACCCTGGCTGTTGGCCATGTATGGTGTGGCGGCTGTGTTCTCCGTGTGAAACAGACTCACAGTCTCTCCCACCACCCTCGCCGGTGGACAAGAGCGATATTTGATGTCACGACTCACAAATTGAATGGTCATCTCTCTTTGACTGCACTGCGGGTTATAATTGAGTAACAGACGTTCTTGACTCAGAAACGGGCACGTCTCACATGGCGGTTGGGGGTTCTGAGGCATATTGCAAATTATTCGATCATGATTAGCCGCCGGAGATCCATGATATTTTTCGACTCAAAATGCATATCTACATTAAGATCGAGCAATTTTGTACTACAATATGGTTTTGGGGCACCCTGCGGTAAGGACATGTGTATCAGGTCCATATTGATGGAATAGAGACACTGTATAACAATCCACAGAATGGTAGCTGTCTTGCTCTGACATAGGCAACTGTCACTGTGGCGTAGTGGAGTTCTGTGCAACACTTGACACTTGGCCAGCTGAGCAGTCGGTGGGATAGAAAAAGTCTGGACGAGAAGAACAAAAGCTGCTTTCAGTCACTATGCGGACTCATCTGTTACCTGTACATGGCTACCACTGAAATAATCAGTTGAGGAAGAAAGAAGATCACTTGAACACAAGATCAGCTCAATCACGCGAACGGATCGACGATATATTTCCTGCGACGTAGATATTGCTAGCTAGCTTTTTGTGTAAATCCGACACGCCCGAACGCGGGCATGTGGTGCACGAACCGTATCATAAACATGCCTGTGGAAACTTGACAGATGGCCATACGACATCCACTACAAGCCGGTTGAAAGAACTCTATAAGTATGTCTTTCTTGTCAATTCTGACTACTTCTGCAACTGTGAACACGGCGGTTGATTTATTGTAGACGTAGCTCTGTGTTGTTGGGCGTTCGGCATTGGTTGGGCGTCACATCTCATGTCCCTATCCACATGGCTCAAGACTACAATAATGGTTTACAATCGTACAGCCTGTGAGTATTCTGTAATGACATCACCCAGAGGAAATGTCTATGTAAGAATCCCATGGGCGGTGGAAGCTCTCTGCTCTTCTGTTTGGACCTCCCAAAGTGGATCGTCATTTAGACAGATCACAGAAGTAGAGTCAACAGCAGCAGACATTTGAGACAATAACGTACGGCGGACCGAAAACGCAGTACACAATATTGATCACGAAAGGAAGCTTTGCATGCTCTCGTGAAGGCTGTCAATAATCGCCTGAATTATCTCCCGCATCTGCAGAGGAGTTTGGTTAATTGGCGAGGTACTCTAACTCTGAAACTATAATATTGCGCTTTTATAGTAGCGTCTCGAGAGGAGTGACTAATCAGCTGCGGCCGCTGAGATTTCTTAGTACGAGTCATCTATGAAATATCACCTACATAGTTCCTTCATCAAGATCTGTAGCTGGTCACCGATTTTGAGCACGGCGGGAGGCATCAAGAGCTCCTTTGTGGTGTTAGTAGAACTGGGGTCGGCATGCAGCGGCTATGAGCTGGGATATGGTGGCGTGAACTACAGCATCAATGGAGAGAAGCGGTAGTGTATTTGGTCATAGTGAAGTGACAAGTCGCAGGCGACAGTCATTAGCATCAATATATACTTCCGGTTCTCTGTTTCTGGTGACGGGCTGGTTGTGGTTGGTGTGCGATAGCTGGTGCTCCACAGCGAACTAGCACAAAGAGCGCCACCTGTACAACTTCCGTTTGTCATACTGTGTTCACCGACATGATTTAGTTAGACTACTTTCAGATGTTTGAGCACTTCTGTGAAATTGGTCAGCGGGCGCCGGGTTTCAATGTGCTGGCTCATTACGTATGGGAAAAGAGAGAGAGAGAGAAAAAGAGAGTTGTCGATCAGTTTTCCAATCGCGCGCAGGCCCTTTGTGTCTGTGACTCCCACTGACGTAAGTCCACCGGTGGAGTTCCCGTAGCTAGTCCTCATAGACACCACAAAAATAAGAGAGGTTTTTCAAGGGATCCAGGTTAAACTCATACTGATATGTAACATTCAGACATATTTAAGAGCTAAGAACCCATTCGCTCGTATATCAGATATCTTGAATCCCGGCGGCTAACAGTTGACCCCTTTGTGTACTACAAATCAGATAGAGAGCGGCATCACTGTTATCTGGTTAAGTTGTCTAACCATTCGTTATATAATCTCATTAAGAATTTCTTTCACCTGTCTCAAGATCACCTTGTTTCCCTCGATGCTGATGGTTTTCCAGTTTGCTGACTCCACCTTGATGGCCAAAGTCAAGTCTTCAAACTCGGCGCGGTCCCTGATGAAGTTTCCAATGGCTCTGAGTTCAGCAAGAGCTCTATCACCATCGGAAATGTCAGTAAGGTAGTCCAGCTTCTTGAATGACTTCTCAACCTCTGAGAGTTTGGACAACATTGAGTACTTGTTCTCTCCGCATAGGAACTTGTTTCTCTTTGTAGTCTCTCTGAGAATCCCATGTGTCGTGCCTTTCTCTCCGAGCGGGTCAACATGTTCCTTAATGAACTGTATCTTCTCCCTGAGTGATAAACTCACCTTCTCTTTTAACAAACGAACCATTCTCGGGTTTTCAATACTCTTGTGCATCAATTGGTGGGCAACAAAGTATCTGTGCTCTGAGATTCCATCAGGGCCTCTGTCTAAGTGTACATCACATTTACCACGTTTGGTGGCCATTCTTCTTTTCTCATGCAGTTCATCAGTGTCTCTCAGTTCCACCCCGGTATAAAATACAAAGAACTGCTCAAATGAGTATATCCATTCAACCAAATTTGAGTACTCATGCTTCAGTACTTCGCTACCTTTGAATATCTCCAGGCCTGTGACCATACTGTACTCCATTGTTCCCTGATAGTAACCTTCCATCAAAGTTTTGACAACGATCCTATTCATTTCGTATATGTGATTCTGCAATTTAGACGTGCTACTTGAGTAAGTTCATCTTTGATTGAAGCAATGGCATTCTTTGAGTTGAAAGATGAGAAAGAGTAACAGCTCAATGTTTGGTGCTGCTCCAACCAGATTTTATGACTACTCTTCATTAGCGCTGATGGTTGTATCAGAAGCTCAGTGCCATTCTATATTGATATCACCTATCACATCGACAGCCATGTATCTCTCTGTAGTGTCACGGCCGTTCAATGCCCTCTGGGAGGCTTACTATCGGAGTGTGGGTGTCACGGTGTCCACGGCGGCTAATCACAAGGACAGGTCTACGATGGAAGATGGCAGGGAGAACCAGAACGTGTTATTGGTCGTCAGATGTAGACACTCGAACAAATGACCACTAGACAACTATTTACCACGGCGGTTGCCCTGTGTTGTTCTCTGTGTGTGTGGTTGCCTGTCACAGTTGTCGTCAAGGCGTCAACGACAGACGAGAGCAACCCAGCAGACAGATGCCAATTACGATCGATCTCAATGATGGACCTAAGAAACATGCTTATTACACAAAAGGACGATTCACTGGGTTTCAAACACGACGTAGACGGTAGAGTCATTGAGATAATTTGTCATATACTAACGTCTACTAAAGGAAGATTCTAGGAGAGTGCAGCGAAAGTTCACATGACATTTTTTTTCAGCACTACTAGAGCCCTTCTGGGTGGGCGCTTAAGAGTACTACGTCAAAGCTGATCAATTGAGAGGAGAGAACTATAACTGTGTCATTGGAAACCGCTGTGTGTAGAAACCTCTGTTCACGGCGTCTCTCCCGGGTTGGAGCTGTGGATGAAGTCTGCAATGGGCCTAGGGCGGTCCAAGAAACCTTTCACCCAAACTCACCACATCCACACAGCATATACGACTGCGTACTGTCCCACTGTCGGCTCATCGTTCACATCGAAATGTAATGCTTGGAAGGGCACCGGAGACATTCTGGCAACAATGCGGAAATGGGTGGTTGCTTTCACTCGATTGAGATCAAAATTGAGGTTTCGGCCTATTTATACAAATCTCGCGGGCGGCTAATCGTTCGGCCGGCCTCGTCTGCCTAGAAGCGACGTTGAAGGGGGTAAATTGATCTGTAATATTAATGACCACCAGCGCCATAGATGAACCCAATGAGCGGTGTCATGGCATGAGCACCGGAGTTGATGGAGATGATTGAGGTGATGGAATGACGTGAAAGCTGATGCCGTGACACAACTGACCGCTATCTCTTTGTCACCTCTCTGACAACCCCCTTGTAGAACTGTCTCAGTGTGCCCTGCTCAGTATGAACACCGTTGTCCACTCCACCATCATTACCAGACGGGTTCAGCCTCGACTTGACAAACCTGGCCTGGCTCGAGCCTTCATCCGCCACCACGTATCTCGGCAGTGGGAATCTGGTAGAACACAGCTCAATGGCTTCTGTGATGGCTGGTTGGACAATCTCGTCAATTTCGGCACCGGTGTCACGCTGAAGAGCAAGCGTTGATCCAATATGTACGACAACATGGAAGAACGAGTCCATTAGCAAGACGGCATTAGGATCCAAGGACGATGTGTCAAGCAAAGATGGGAAGGGGCCCCAGTTGGCCTTGTATGCAGTCAGGTTTGGTTGGATCATGAGCAAGGAGTCGGAACAGTCAGCACGGGCGAACACAGAAGTGTAATAGGTCGACTCGTCTGGTGTTGTGTTGAAGTTTGTCATCATTGGAGACTTGGACAGGTTGTAGATGAACTGTGGTAGGAGTTGGAAGTTCTTGTGCAGTGAGAACGAGGATTCCTCACCGGCAATATAGATGGCGTGGCGTCTGAGCATCTTGACCAGTGTGTTATGGAGATGCTTTGTGATATCTCCGTGGTCCATCTTGTCATGTGTGATGTCATGAATGGTCTGGCGGGCCAGGAGGACAACTGCTGCTTCTTGGTCAAACGAAGGGTCCATCTTCTCCTTGTTTGTGGTGTTCTTCTTCAGGGTTACAACTCGAAGACATGAGGTTCCGTTGCTCAATGTGTAGTGGGTCTTAAACTGGACAATCATCGAGTTTGGCATCTTCTTCCTGTCTGAGCCATAGGCGACCGTTTGCACTCTGAAGTACACTCCAATGCTGTGGTAGTGGGATAGCATCCCAAGCTTGATGGTGCTTCCCAATCCGTGTCCAATCGGATGATCACTGACTCCTTCAACGTCACCTCCTCTTTGAACCGTCCCTGGTCCAATAAATCCAGCAATCTCGAGCAGTGGTGAAGCCCTGACAGCCACTTTCCCCAAAGAGCTCAAATTCACAAGCACACCTGCATCAACCTCGAACAATCGTTCAAAACTGCGCTTGAATATGTTCATCGCATAGGAGTCAACGAGCAACGACACGCCTCCAGTCCGTTCACTCAACGATCTCATCTCATAGAGACCCACCTGGTCATACCCAGAAACAAGCACAGACACACTCGTAGTTCCATTGTCAAAACACCCCTGGGCAACAGAGTCATAGAACTTCTTCGAGCTGTATGTATACTTGGCCTTGCCGCGTCTGATGTCCGAGAAATATCTGATGCTCTTGGACTTATCCACATCCACAATCGTACCAGGACCAGTGGTGCACGGTCCATCGGTGAACACAAACACGTGGGATCTCTGCGACTTGTATGTTTGTTGTGTGAGGATGGTGGCCGTTTGAATGGCGAGGCCGGTGGCTCTGGACTTGCGGCTCTTCGGTGATGAGGGTGTATTTGAGGATGGTTGGAGACCCGTGATGAGTCCTTGTACTTTGGCAAGTGCAGGTTGTGAGTTCAGGTTAGAGAAGTACTGTGGGAGTGCATGTGGTGCGTATGTTCTATCCTTGTAGTTTGAGATGTTGAGAGTGTCGGCGATCTTTGAAGGTGAGTATGTCTTTGATCCATGAAGAACAACCCGCTTGTCGAGCAATGGAGACGTTGGCTCGCACACTTTCACGTCGCCATCAAACAGCACAAGCCCAACACAAGCACCAGTTGTAGAAAGCGTCTCAAGCGTCTTACTCAGCTGCTCTTTCAACACCTCCAGCTCTTCAGGGTCCATGCACAGATCCAGCACAAACACAACGAGGGTGGGGCTCGGGTCCGTCTTTAGCACGTACTCAGTAGGACCAGTTGGAGGGAGGCTCTCGAGTCTGTGGGCACTCGTGTTTCTCCTCTCACACAGCGCACACGTCCAGACATTCGCAACAAGGTCAATTGTACAGAACTCGTTGATGATGGAGCGACAGCCCTTGCACTCCAGCGCATGGTGAGACGTCGTGGTTGCTGGGTGTGATGCGAGCGGGGAGAAGAGGGCAGAGACCGGGATGGTGGCGTCCTCTGCTTCGTTGCGTGTTACCGGCAGAACGTTCCAGGCGAAACGGACTCCAGTGGTGTCTTCTGTCGTGTAGAAGTCCTGTGGTGGTGTTAGTATGAGATGAAGGAGCGATAGGGGGCGAGATGAGGCACGTACTGTCATCTGTGGGCGGTAAATGGATATGAAAAACGGGATACAGGGTAAACAGGTGTTCCGGAGTCCAGATAACACACTTTCAGAACAACAAATGGTGTTGTATCCACAGAATTGGCCCACCAGCGTGGTTTTGATAAGGGGATGATCTGGGCTTCGGAGGCCTCCGGTCAGCCAAGATTAAAAATGAAAAAAAAACCACGAAAATTAAAAAAAAAAAACCCAAACAAAGGCGCACTAAACAACAACCCCGGCAGCCGTCAACGCTCTGAACACCACCAGAACACGCCCAATGAACCTCAGCTCGATCATTGACGCCAACGCAACGATCGACGAGCACGAGGCAGTGTCAGACTCCGACTCTCGCCGTGTTTTTGTGCTTCCTCTTGGTCTCACGGCCATCCAACGCGACCTCACCGAGCTGCTCGTGGCTCTCCACAGACCGTCTCTTCTCTCCCATTTGCGTGGAGATGACTCTGTAAAGGACGAGAATGAGCAAGATGAGATCTATTTGTCCAATCAGGAGCTTCAAGGGTTGCTAGCACGCAACTTGATTGCTATTGCAAACCACCCATACCTGCTCGTGGAGCACTTCATGCCCAAGAGACTCTTGTTGATGGAAAGTCATGAGCGTCTGATGGAGGCCAGTGACAAATTCGCCAAGTTTGATAAGCTCCTGGGTGCTATTGGGGACCTGGCTATCGATGTGCTCGTTGTGGGGCACAGCATCAAGGAGCTCGATCTCATCGAGGCATTTATTCTGGGGAGAAGTGTCATCTACAAGAGATACTCCGGAACACTGCTTGCCCATGACCACAGTACAAAGAAGAAGACAAGTTCGACGTTCACAGACGATGCAAACAGCCCAGAGAAGAAGGTTTCGACAAAGGATGACGACTACATACCACACAAGAAGCAACAGCCGACCGCCCGCCAGGTCCGACTCCATCTCATCACATCGCAGCAGTTATCATCAACACCATTCACAGCAGTCCAACCACACTTCATCGTGTCCTTTGATGCTCTGTTGGACGAGTACAACGCAAACGTCCAGTACCTACGCACAGCAAACACACCAAACCTCACACCGATCCCACTCATCAAGCTCCTTGTGATACAGTCCCATCTCCATGGCATCATCACGAGCCAGGACCTCATCCTCGAACAGGCTGCTTCCAATGAACAGCAGTCCTTGTTCTCATCCCTTGTGACCCGGCACGTGGATCGTACTGCCCAGTTCAATACCGAGTGTGGCACGCTGTTCCAACACATCCGCAAGTTCTTCCTCGATCCGGTATCATCGAACTGGCCCATCACTGGTCTTCCTGCATTCGAACGGGCTTCGACTGAGCAGGTGGTGAGTGCTGTTGAGGCAGAGTATTTGCCAGTGGAAACTGCTGTGAAGAGTAAAAAGCTGAGGATGGAGAAGATTGTCATCCCAGAACGTTTGACGCTGTCGGATTACAAGTCATTGTTGGCTAAATTGACTATTGAACGGATTGCACTGTTGGAGAGATCTATTGAGGAGAACAAGGAACTGTTAAGACCGTTGAGGATGAGAGCTACGTTGAAGCATTCTGCGGACGATACGCTGAAGTTGAATGTTGGTGAGGTGTTCAGAAACAGTTTGAAAACGAAAGAGGATGCGGAGGCTGCAGAGAAGAGGGTTGTGAGGTTGGAGCTGGAGTTTGACAAGTATAAAGAACAGGAGGCTGAGTTGGAGAGAAAACTACAAGCATTACAGTTGAATGAGGCCAGTGTTGAAGATGAGGCACTCAATAAGGAGATTGTGGAACTCGAGAGTGTTTTGAAGGAGCTCGACCTTGAGATCGATGAGATGGGTGCCAAGACTGATGGTCTGAGACAGGAATACCAGCGCTCGACTATAACTGCTGCTGAGAAGGCCACACGTGTTAAGTCTTCCACGGATACAAATGCTCAACTCGTTGCCAAGTTGGAAGGCCAGGGAAAGAAGCTTCGTCTGCTGTCTTACGAAAAGACCAAGCTGGGTCTGAAGGATAAGATTGCCCAGATGAAGAACGAGCTCAAGTTCTTGGAGTTCTACCACGATAAGCTCACTCAGACTGTCAAGGAGAGGGGAGCAACGCTGAATGTTGGGAGAAACGGGCGTGTCCATAGATCTACAACACCGTATGTGTAAACACTTTAGTATATATAAAGATGTGTATATTCTTGTAGGTCAGTTTTCGTAGTTGCTGCAATAGCACAAAACATAAAAAAAAACTTATAATGAATCATCATTTGTCCTCCCAAACAAAACAATCAAATCATTATACCGAAAATAAAACGAAAAGCTGCTGGCTCCCTGCTCCATAGAACTCTTGACACAAAGTCTTGTCGACTCAGCACCAAAAGTGAAAACAAAACCGAAGCAGGAAAGCACTCTCAATAGTCCCAGCTTTTATTTTTTCTTTTCGAATTCTCGATTCAATTCTCCTTCTCCTTCTTCTTTCTTAGTGGATGGTCAGTCTTGAGATCAGGTCCTCCTCGCACAGCTGGAAGCTAACGTACATCAGCTGGTAGTCGTCCAAGTCGTACAGGATCTTGTCCACCTTCTTGTATCCCTTGAGCGTGTCGAGCTTTCTCAGCATCTTCATGTTCTCGGACTCCATGTTGGCAAAGAAGGTGAACTGGAACTTGTGTGGTCTGAAGATGCCCAGCACCTTGTTCAGGATGTCCACGTTGGTCAGGCCGAACTTGGTGGCATCGACGTTGGACTCGAACGAGGCATAGGACCAGTCCTTCTCAGGGGTAACGTGCAAGGTGTAGTACTTGTCCTCGTCGAGGATCGAGTTGGACGAGTATCCGCACGGGGTGAACGAGAAGGCGTCGTGCACCTGGACAGAGTTGTACAGGTTGTTCAGGCCGGTGTTGTTGGAGGTGGACTGGCCAAGGAAGTGGCCGAGGTCGTGCTCCTCGTCAATCTCAAAGCCTGGCTTGCGGGACGTGACGAACTGGAGGGCCTTGTCGGCGGAGATCTCAGTCATCAGGATCTCAAAGGTCTCGTCAGCGGTGTTGTGCTCGTTGGTAGCAGTGGCAGCACCAGTCGTGGTGTACAGGTGCCAGTGAGAGTTGTCAATGCGGCCGATGAGGTAGTGCGACCCGTTGGCAAAGAACTGGTTGAGGTACTCAACCTCGTCGTTCCAGTTTCTGTGGACGGACTTCTGCATCTCAGGGAACATGAAGGCTCTTCTGGAGTAGAACACCTTGGCAGGCTGCTTGCCATTGACGAGGAAGTCCCAGCCAAGCTCGCGCTGGACGAGCTGGAACAAGGAGTCAAGGCACAGGAGAGTTGTGGTGGTGCCACATGTCTTGAGGACAAGCTTGTGGTCATAGACGAACAGAGAAGACTCGGACAGCAAGAAGGCGTCCAGCTTGGACGAGGACTTGATGGACAGGATCTTGCAGTTGACCAAGTCGAGGATGGATGCCCACTGCTCGTGAGAAATGGATCTCAGAGACTTGTGGGTAGGCAACTCCTGGTCGTGGTTGTAGAACCAGATCTCCAAGAGCTTCTCTGGGCCTTCAAAGGCTTCGGTGGAGTCCAAGTTGACGGACAGTTCGTGGTCGATAAAGGCGTTCTCGCCTGCGTTGTAGGTGATTGGGGTCATTGTTTGGTGTTGTTCTTTTTGGTCTTTTTAGTTGATATAATGGTCACCGAGTGGGAGGAGGGACTCGGTGATGGTGTGTGTGTATGTGGGGGCCGTGTCAGGAAATGATGGTGTGTGTGGGGCCCAGTAGAGAGAGTATGCGTGTGCTTCTAATTATCCAGGCTTCTTTGGTGTGTTGTGCAAGTAGAGCTTGAATGGCATAAACGTGTGGGCGGTGTGTGGGGGAGTGGGGCTTGGAGGGTCCAGCGAGATCTCAGCGTCTGTGAGGGGGTTCCAGACGGGAGAAACGGACACGGGAAACGGTGGTGGCTGGGAAGGAAGCTCTTCTGTCCAGCAGTCTCTGAGGTGTCGATGCTCGAGAGCTAAATGGCGTAGAAGGTGGGAGAAGAGCGTGCAAAAGACGGGTCAGAGTCAGTTGCTCCGAGGAATTTTTCACTTTTCGATGACTTCAGAGAGAAAAAAAAAACTTTTTCGAGGTCTCGGGGCGTTGGAGGGAGACTACTAGCAACAATTCTCGGCGCTTTTGAGGTCTCGGTCGGTGTAGTAACTGGTGGTAAGGTTTGTGTGGGTGTTGTGGTGAGGTGTGTCGTTTTTGAAGCGAGCTGAACGGGTGTCTGGCGGTGTTTTAGAGGGCTCAGGGGTGTACATAAGGCCCTAGACAGCACTCTTAAAGCACCAAAACCACCTATAAAACTACCAAAAGACTCTCAGAAAAGCGTATATCCCCCAACTATGAAACTGGCAGCTATTACAGAGCGAATAGAGCAGCGATTAAATGGGCGTTTTGTTCTTGGACCCCGGCCCACACTGCACAGCTCACAGCACACGAGCCCTAGAACTCCCCAAGAAAGAGGCCAAAGGCGCCAAACGGAGAGGGCTTCGGCTGTGGACGACGGCAAAACGCAGAAGTCACGCTGGTGTAGGACGTTTGCAGGGATCCGTGGAGAGAAGAGAGGTGCAAAGGTGGGAGGAAGCGGTTTTTGCGTGGTTTTTTGCCCTTTTATTGGGTTTTTGGAGGTGTTACCCGGCTCTTGGACATAGGCAAAGGGTGGAGTATAGGGCAGGGAGATCTAGACTACTACACTAACAGCAACAACAACATCAACAGCAGCAACGACTACCAATGTCACACGACAGAAACCAGGACTGCACTCTGTACGTCGGCAACCTCGACGAACAAGCCACAGAAGCACTCGTCTACGAACTCTTCCTCCAAGTCGCACCGGTACGAAGCGTCCATCTGCCCAAGGACCGCGTGCTTCGAACACATCAGGGCTACGGCTTCGTGGAGCTACGAACCCCAGCTGATGTTGAGTATGCAGAAAAGGTCATGGGTGGCGTCAAGCTCTTTGGGCGCTCGCTCAAGGTCAACAAGGTGAACCGTGGCTCGTCATCCAATGCACTTCGTTCACAGACCACAACAGCAAAGGCAAGTGAGGCAAGTGAGACAGGTGCTACGCTGTTTGTGAAGAACTTGGACCATATGGTTGATGAGGCTGTCCTGACAAACATCTTCAAGCAGTTTGGGGCTATGCTGCGTCCGCCTGTTGTGGTGAGGGACGACGATGGGGTATCGAAAGGTTATGGCTTCGTCTACTACAAGTCGTTCAAGGGCAGTGACAACGCGCTGGCAAAGATGAAGGGACAGTTCATCCTCAATCGACAGGTCACTGTTGATTACGCTATGAAGAAACAGAATGGTAAATTGGTCAAGCACGGCACAGAGGTGGAGCGACTGTTGATGGCACAAGCAGAAAAGAACAACTACGCCGTTTGATCGCTGCTCAAAATACAATAATGATCTTCTCGGATGCTGCATGTAATGTAACATTGGATCTTGTTTCGAGTCCAATTTGACTTTTCTGTGTGTTGGGGCTGGCATTGACATCAATCAAATCGGCCAGAAAGATATGCCCGAAACAGCTCAGTCATCGAAATGCTATAAAAGGCCCTCTGTATCAATATTCTACGTCAATTCATCCATATTACCAACAACTAACCGCTCAACTACACAAAATGCTTTTGAAGTCCATTATTGCTGCCGCCATTGTCCCAGTCGCCCTCGCTGCCCCGATCTTCTCCACAGAGACCTCCACAGAGACCTCCGCCGATGTCGTCTCCTGTTCCTCTGACATCCAGGCATCCTCCATCCAGCCAGGGGTCCTCACACTCCTCGCAGCTCTTTACAAGAACACTCTTCCAAGAAAGGCAGGTAAGATTGCCGGCTTGGCTCTTCGTTCTCTTGTATCCCCTGGTGCTGTTGCCGATGATGCCAAGGAGGCCGTTAAGTCCAAGTTCAAGAAGTTCATCCTTGCCCCTGAAACCGACAGCGACCGTGCCCTCGAGGTCATTGTGAGTGTTCCAACTTCCAACGAAGGTGTCAGTATTGTCGTCTCTGCTCCTGGTCTGGATGAGGTGTTGTTGTTCATGCCCTCCAGTGAGTTCACCCCTGGCCACGAGTATCCCGCACACCTTGCAGAGCTCTTCGTTGATAACCTCTACGAGTACATCACCACTGATAACCCTGTCAAGACACTCTTCTCGCTTGCCAAGGAGGCACTTGAAGATCTTGGAATGCATGGATTGGCAAAGACTGTGTTCCAGTTGGTCAAGTACGCGGGTGAGGTTCGTGATGAGGAGACTGAGACCGAGTTTGTGCTCGTCAGAGTCCCTGTAGGCCTCAAGACCAAGGAGAAGCTCGAGAGCATCGTCCCTGAGCATGGCGTCAAGGATGCCTTGAACGGCTTTGGATTCTTCCTAAGACATGTCTTGTGTCCAATCAACTACTGTGGTGCCATCCCAAGTAAGTTGCCTGACCTTGAGGTATCTACCCCTGAGAAGGCTGCTGAAGACGCTCCTCTCACAGTGAAGGAACAGGAGGATGCACTCATTGATTTCGCTAACCTTTTGGCATACTCTTGATTTATAAAGAACCATATACCATATAATTTGTTTACCTAACTAGTTGTTATGTGTTTTGTAGAAGTAATCAATACTTCATGCCCTTCCAGGAGGTGGTGATGGTCTTTGGCTGTGTGAAGAACTTGAAAGCGGATGGACCGTAGAAGTGCAAGTCACCAAGGAAGGAAGCCTTGTTAGAGGTGAAACCGAAGGCAGCGTGTGGGATTGGGACAGAGACGTTGACACCGACCTGGTTAACGTTGATCTGCTTGGAGAAGGCGTTGGCGGCTGGGCCAGACTGTGTGAAGATGGCAACAGAGTTACCGAAGGCGTTGTTGTTGATGTAGTTGATGGTGTGGTCCAAGGTGTCAACCTCAACGATGGTGAAGATTGGTCCGAAGAGCTCCTCGTCAACACATCTCATACCCTTCTTGACGTTTCTGAGCAAGGTTGGTCCGATGAAGTAACCGTTCTTGTACTCAGCACCAGATGGCTTGTTAAGACGACCGTCAACAAGAACCTCAGCACCCTTGGCCTCAGCATCGGCAATCACAGCCTCAATTCTGGCAAGAGACTCCTTGGAGACAACTGGACCGAAGTCACCGTCCTGGAAACCTGGCTTGGCCTTGAGGGCCTTGACCTCCTCAACAATGGCTGGGAGGAAGTTCTTGGCCTCACCAACGAGGAACAAGATGTCTGTGGAGAGACAGACCTGACCGGTGGAGGAGAAGGCACCAGAGACAATTCCCTTGAGCAAAGACTTCTCGTCGGCATCTGGAAGGACAACAACGTGGTTCTTAGCACCGAGGTTACACTTGACTCTCTTACCGAGCTTGGAAGCCTGGTCGTAGACGTACTTACCGGCGTTGTTACCACCAACAAAGGTGACAGCAGCGATTCTTGGGTCAGTGGCAAGCTTGGTGACAGTTGGAGCCTTACCGTGGACAATGTTAACAACACCGTCTGGGACACCAGCCTCCTTGGCGATCTCAGCAAGGATGGCACCGGTACCTGGGCAGAACTCAGATGGCTTCATGACAGTGGTGTTACCAGTGGCAATGATGTATGGGATGGTCCACAATGGAATCATGACTGGGAAGTTGAATGGACAGATGGATCCAACAACACCAATTGGCTCACGGACAGTCTTGGTCTCCATGTCGGAGGAAACCTCAAGAGCGATGGACTCAGTCTCCTTCAAGACGGAACAAGCGTGCTCAGCACACTGGATACCTCTGTAGACATCGGCAATGGCAGCAGACCATGACTTACCCTGCTCCAAGACAATGACGGAAGCGAGTCTCTCCTTGTTGGCCTTGAGCAACTCAACGTATCTGAAGGTGAGCTCCATTCTCTTGATGACAGAGAGCTTGGAGAAGGAGTTGAAGGCGGTCTCAGCGGCCTCAATGGCAGCATCGAGCTCGGCATCAGTAGACTGTGGGACTCTAGAGACAGCGACATCGGTGGCTGGGTCGTAGACGTCGAACCACTCAGTGGCATCGGACTTGACAGCCTGACCGTTGATGTAGGAGGCGGTGTCGTAGACCTTGAAGCCGGCGTGGGCGTGCTCCTTCAAGGTTGGGGCAAGTGCTGTGGTGGAGAGGTAAGCACGAGCGGCCTTGAGGATGAGAGGAGCAGAGCGCATGATGGCGGCTCTGCCTGCAGCAGTTCTTGTGACGGTGGAGAGCATTGTGGACTGTGGAGAGAGGAGAAAGGGAAGTCAGATTGTGGAGGCCCACATGTTGATCAAGGTGGGAATGGCAGCCTATTTATACAATTTGCACAAACACCCTTCTCCCCCCAGAGTTTGTAGGAAGCCGACATCATGGGGCATGACCTTTTTCAGATGGACCAGACGGCTATGCAAATATGATCTGGAGAGCAGAGGTTGAGTAACGGGCATGAGTCGGGCTAATTTGGTCAGAAATGGCAGTATATTATGATCAAACACACTCTGATCCACCCCAATTGACACCAGCCACCACCATATCAACCCTCTTGTCATCCACAAAGACACAACGAAGAGACGGGGACGCGCCAGACCTCTCTCGAGACTCCACGCGCTCGGAGATTCGAACGTCACGTGCGTCCCTTACCACTGCATTATGTAATCGCGGGGCGGATGGAGGGGCCCTCCCGAGTCCCCTGGCTGGAGCGCGCGCTAAAACGTTGGCCCGTTTTCCTTAAGACCGCTTGTTCGTGTTCGGTTTAATCCGGGATCGGTTGGGTGGTGTTCATGGAGATGGAGCTGTTAGGATCAATTGGTGCTGGAGGAAGGGAACCGGTGTCCATGAACGGTGTAGGACGTCGGGTGAGAGAAACAGCAGAGGGCCATCACCAGCTGCTCTTAACGCCAGGCTCAGCCGAACGCGGTTGTTGGGTGTACTTTGTGATTATCGTATAGCACTTCAGCCCATCGCTGGTGATTGGTGCCTCAGAGTCAGAGGGCGTTCTGTGTGACTACAGAAACACGGCTGTACAACAGCGGCTTCCGAGTACGGAAGGAGCCTGTCGTGTTCCACCGGGTATATCAGGCCCGGTCTGCCTTCGTGTGTGGCTACGATGTTTCCATCAGGGCTGCTCTGTCTTTTCAGGGGTCTGCTGCTGTTGATTTGATTTTCGTGGAGACGATTCGTTCCTAAACCCGGTCGATGCATTGTCCACCTCTTGACACTCTCCAAGACTTTGAAAAATGAGTAGATCACCAAAACTCGGGATTGTAGACTTCTGACACCTCATTCTGCACCATGAAGCCAATGTTGAGCGATTTGGGCTCTTGAGCCGTTTTCGAGGGAATCAGAGGACCGTAGTATGCCTATAACAGCCTTGCCTGAATCCCGCAGTCGGCTTTGCAGTAGCCGACAAACTCCTTGATCGGTCTTCAGCTAGTGCTTGTCTGGATAGCACGGATATCATCATTTTACTATGTGTCTGTATCTTCATCGCTCTCCGATGTTTTGTGTCCCCAGGCGTTCATTCGCTAGTGGATCAAGGATCTCGCTCTCATGCACACCCCTAGAGCCTACACAACCACCCGGGTGAGTGCTGTGCTAGAATTTCTGATCTGCAACAAGGATAGCTTCCTTGTCATCTAGTAATCAGGGCATGTGGTACGTTTTACCGATCTCTGTAACCGCATGGAATTAGTCAAGCTTGTACGACGTGTCGAGGTGTGGAGGTGGGTTTTTAGGGTAGTCTCGCCACGCCCAGCTAGCTCTCTCTCCGCGAGATCTCTATTCACGTGAATCTTGCGATTTGAAATGATTGAATGTGCCAGGGTCCAGTTTTATGTGGCGATTTTGTGTCAAAGCGGTTCCATGGATCAAGATGTATAAGCCAGAATGTATTTTAGCTGCTCAAATCTTCCAATAACGTCGATCAGCTTACTGCAATTCGCTCTTGTTGAAGATGTCCGGGTGTTGCATGTGACCTGTCACATGATTTATTCGCGAATTGGTCCGGGCACGGCCTTAGCAGCTCATAGGACCTAATAACTGCTCTACCTCTTCCCAGGACTCCACTCATTAGAATCTAGAGAGGGTGAAATGGAACATTGAGCATATTAAATCCTTCACAACTGAGATCACCGAATTACAGTCCCACTCTCTTGTCCCCGACTATCTGTAGGAGACAAGTACACCCAGGCGACGGGCGTGCTCACTACAGAGTGTCGGCGTGCGGCTTACACACTGAAGCCTCGATCTCTTGGCACCCCCTTGTTACACAAAGTAAAACAGAGAGCAAGGCGGAGATCGTTGAACAATGAGCGATTTTGTGGACGGTTGAAGATCGTCAAGACGTAGATCAGGCACAGGTAACACCATGAGGCCAGCAGATAGACTTCCGGGCTAGATCTGGCGGGGATACATCGATGAGCAAATATCACCGCTCTCGGCCTATTCCCCAGACATTTGCCTGAGGGGCGAGACTATGAGCAAAATTCGTTCAATCAGAGCCGTTGGAATCTCACTAGTCATGAAGAGATACGGGAGATAGATCCAATCTAAATTAGATCTATAAAGTCATAGAATTCCGTCGTTCACTCACTTCCGGGCCGTCTCCTGCTTCCTCCAGATCCACAAAGAGCCCATAACATCGCACAGAATGACCGTCACATACATGGGCCTCGACTGCGTGGCAGACATGGATACCGAAGAGTACGCAGCTCTGAAGGCCATCTCCCAGTCCGGAAAACTCGCATGGGGGTACCAGGCCACATACGGCAAATGGTGTCTCTACTTTGGAGCCGTCGTCATCTTCCTCGCCATCCTCAGAAAGGTCCACTACAAGTACGCTGACTGGTCCTACAGAAACACCAAGATCGGGAAGAAGGTTTTCCATGTCTCTTTGTTCGACAAGGTAGTTGCCGCTTCCCGAATGGTGACCTATCGTCGTATCCCACTCATCATCTCCAGAATCACAGGCCTCCCACCGACACTTGGTACTCTCTTGCTCCTGTCTGCATCCGCTCTCTTCATATTCTGTGTCAGTTTCATCCCACACTACTGGCTAAGACCATGCCGTGGCTTTGGATCTCCACCATTGGCAGTGCGCACAGGAATGATGTGTATGGGACTGACACCCTTCCTCATCATTGTTTCTGGAAAGACCAACTTCATCTCCTTCGTCACAGGTGTCTCGTACGAGAAGCTCAACATCTTCCACCAGGCTCTTGGCTGGGGGTCCTTCTTCCTTGGTATGGTCCACACGGTTCCGTTCTTGATGCAGGATGTCGCTGAAGGTGGTATCGCTCGTTTGAGATACAAGTGGGACAATCAGCTTATCTACAGAAACGGTGTTCCTCCACTCATCTTCCTCTTCTTGTTGTGCTTCCTGAGTACGAGGTTCTCCAGAGCACTGTGCTATGAGATCTGGTTCCACTCCCACTGGGTGTTTGGACTTGCGTACATTGCCACACTTACCTTCCACGTCTATGGATCCATGGAAAGTGAACAGTACATCTGGGGCACACTCGGATTCTGGGTATTCCAGATGCTGTACAGAGCAGTTGTCAAGACGACGTTCAAGCCAAACCAGTACGCCTTCAAGTCCAAGGAAGCCAAGTTGGTTGCACTCCCAGGTGGAGTCTTTGAGATCACTGTTCCTATTGCTGGTATTCATGAGTTGGACTGGAAAGCCGGCCAGCATGTGTTCCTCAGATTCGTCTACGGCATGCACACTCTTGACAACCATCCGTTCTCTGTGCTGACCATCTCTGAGATAAACAGAAAGACAGCATTGGTGTTGATCGTCAAGCCACAGAAGGGACTCACGAAAAAGCTGTATGGATTGATCCAGGATGAGAAGTCAGAGAAGAAACTCCAGTGTTACGTTGATGGTCCATATGGTGGTATGAACAGAGATGCATTGGCCTTCGACAAGCTTGTGCTTGTGTCAACAGGTACTGGTGTCACTGTTACCGCTCCATTCTTGTCCTATGTTGCTGAAAGACTTGAGAGTGTCACAAACTGTGTTCAAAAAGTCGAGTTCTTCTGGGTGGTCAAGTCTGTCGAGTCTATTGAGTGGATCCGTCGTGAGCTCAATGTTGCACTTTCAAGAGCTTCCGAACAGGACTTGACTGCCATGTTTGACATCAAGATCTTCGTTACCAACTCCAATGATGGGTCACAGACGCAGATTGTTACTTCCAGATCACAGCTCAATGACGTGTCTTCAGAGACTTCGGAATCAGAGCACAAGGAGGACGATGTCGAAGATGTTGACGTATCCAGCTTTATCAAGATCTACCACAGCGTGAAGCCAGACCTTCAGAAGCTGCTCCAGGAGACAGAACTCTCACCAAAGACGGCGTTCATCTGCTCTGGAACTGCATCGGTCCAAGAAGCAGTTGGAAATGCTGTGTCAAGCTTACAAAAACAGGTGATCTCAAACAAGCAGATCCAAGAGGTGTACCTGCACACCGAGAACTTTGGTTGGTGATCTGTATTTATTATTCCCTGTACATACCATATTATTATACAACTACACTGATACATTGATAAAAGCTCGTAACAATTCATAAAACCATATCTAAACCCGATTTCAAATCCTCAAACCGATAACCATGTATAATGTATGCATAACCCAGATACCCCCATCCTTAGACCATAGCCGATCCCCAAAGCGAAGCCAGATAGACCTCTTCGTTCTCCACACCCTGTGTTGAAGCATTGTACTCCACCGCCTTAGTTCCCTGTGGCTGGTATGCGTACTGGATCGCGTTGCCGAGGTGTGCTGTGAGCACGTCGTCATCGAGCGAGTCCGAAGAAGATGTGGATGAGAGTGAGGAGATAGATGACGCAGAGTGCGATCTCATGTGCATCTGATGCTGCTGTGGGGTGAATGTGTATGAAGGTGCTGGAGTGGCGTACTGGTGGTGCTGAATGTGGTACTGTTGCTGCTGAAGTCTCTGCTTGGAGATGGAGCGACGGATGCGGGAAGCCTTCTTCAAGTCCTGCTTGATAGGCTCTGTGAACTTTCTGAGAGTGCGAGAAAGCTCGGATTCGGAGACAATGACGTCCCAGTTCATGAGCTGGAGGAGCTGGCGCTCCATGAGGTTGATCTCCTCGACTGTGAAGAGGCCATCGGTGTACTTGGCCCAGTGCTTGTTCTTTGGCGACGAGTCGTTGTTGAACTTTGCAGAGATGACAAGGGCAGCAATGAAGATGCGGTGAAGAGTGCATGGGAGACCCTGGGCGTTCTTTGGGAGCTTTGCGGACAGTCTCTCGAGGTAGACCAATGTGCAGAGGAGGGTACCAGTGTAGACGTTGGAGTATCTGACAATGCGGGAGATGAAAGTCATGAGCGAAGGCAAAGGCTGTGTCTTGGAAGTAGCCTTACCGTTTGGAGAAGCTGGTGGTGATGGGTGGACCTTGGACTTCTTGCACTGGATGACCTTGAGGGTGACATTGACGATGTGGGCGACCATGTCCTGAGTGACTGGGGACTTCATGAGAATGTGGAGAGCCTGCGAGTCTGACATTGTAGGATGAGAAGGAATGTGAAAGTGCTGTTGTGGTGGGATGTGAGCTGGCAGAGTAGGAATGGACAGCAGAAGGAGGGGAATGCCTGGGCATATATAGATCTAGCAGGGCCTTGATAAAAAGGTGCTGCTGAACCTTTGTATCTTGCCCAAACGCGGTCTGTTTTGACACCGATGCAAGGTTCCTTTCCCCATTGCGTGCACCCGCAGGCACAACTGATTTTACGCGTTGAGATGTAAAACGCGGTGGTTTCAGGGGGAAGACCTCATTGGATCTATAGAGCTGTTTACAAGGTGTTCAGGCGCTAATTCATGTTGTAGTTGGCGTCTCGAAGGTTGGCTTCACAAGGCTTTGTGCTGTTGGGCGACGGTGCGGAGGCGTTCTGTAGAGACGTGGTATGGGTGTTATCTCGGAATCTGGAAGGAGCGTACGACAAGTCCGTGCTCCTGCCCAAGAGAAACAAGGCAGCTTTGAAACTGTGAAGAAACAGAATGATAGTCTGTGGATTCTGGGGCCTGGGGTATGTGATCGGGGACACGGGAGGTAGATGTTCCCCGAGGTGTACCCCAGTTGGGCCAACATCACCGCTTTTGGCGTTAATTGTACACATTCCCATGAGCTTCTGATGAGCATTCATAGATCTAGAAGTGATGCAGATTATGACAGTTTCCTGTTTCAGCCTAATAGAGGTCAGATCTTTATTGTTGCCGGCTTATGGAAGGGGGAACGTGACGCGTCGTTGCCCGTTTTCGCGTTTAAGGGACGCGTCGAGAGGTGATCTATAGACGCGTTTGGCCCCGGTTGTGCCAGAGTTCAAAGCCCACAACCCCTGATAAAGAACACGCTCAACAGCCCGACCCTAAGCCTTAGCCATCAGCCTCCTCTGTGTCCAGTTGGGTGGGTGTCTTACTCGCAGAAGCCCATGACATAGCCTCTTTTACTCCTTGGTTTGGCAGGGGGAAGGGGCCCAATGGTGGAAGGAGGGAGAAGGAAGAGTGAACGTCATCAGAATTACTCCACCAAGGCTTGCAACTCCTGTCTGGGTATCAACTGATCCGGTTGCCCAAACGTTGCTTCCCTCGAGTGATTGTAAAGACTGAAAATAGTCACAGTGTTGCCCTAACGCGCCGACCCTAACATGATTACATAACTTATGACATAAGCGGACATCACCCGAAAAAGCGCGAAAATCCAGCCTCCTATTTAAAAACTTTTCACCGACACTTCCAACTCTCTCTTCTGCTCACTCTTCCACTTCCTCAGCAGCCAAAAGAGTAAGTTTGACCCTTCATACAATTCAACACAAGCCATACCAAGCACGGACGAGACAACACACTAAAATGACGAGAGAAATGCTGTGCACCAGTCCGACCTGGACTATTTACACCAGGAATGAGGCATTAACGTATACCCAAATTTCTGATCCTTCACGTGTGTTTTGCTACGCTCTGTGCTTTTGGGTGGTTTGCTGTTACCATACAGCGAACATGTGGACTAACAAGTACCAACAGGAATTCCTTTGTGTATTCGAATTGACCTTTCAAGACCAACATCTGATCTGTAGATCTGTAGTACTTTTTTCTCCTGTTCGCTTATCCAATCAAGGCCTCTCAAAACATGTACGGCACAGGCGAACAAACTGCTGTAGATGTTCTTCGTCTATCAGAGCAGTTTTAGACGTGCAAATTTGCAATCGTGGTGCCAGGTGCTGGCTCCTGTACACGTGGAGGCAATCACCATGTCAACGTAGATGTTGAGCCGGCCCCGAATTCATATGTTCTGTTGTTCGACGCTGATCACTCACTCTGGCCGTTTGGAGTTCCCGGTTATGCAAACCAACGTCTTTACGCTGATACTGGTGATCTTGTGGGGAAGCTAGTACGAAGTATACCACTCCATTAGACTATATTTCTCAGTCCATGTCCGCGTCGGTTGGGCACGTGAAGTGATGGTCAATGCTCTCGTGCGGCGTAAGCAGCGATGCTTTGCCGCTACACCGAGCAATTTCGCCACAGAACACCGTCAAGACTCGTAAGAAGACATTTCATAGTGGCCATATCTATCTACAGCTTGATCATAGGGCCAGGGCGGCGGGCCCAGAATTACAGGATCAGCCTTCTTGTGCGATAGTGGAGTTGATGCCAACAATGGTCTTGTGCGTCTCCTTTGCACTTGCATTCGATGGCCAGAGATCTCTTGAGCGCCAGCAGGGTATGTGCAGAAATTATCTTGTGAAGCTTGAATGTAGCGGGTATCTAACTACAACTCGTGGCTTTCTGCTGTGTTACGTTGGGCTGGAGGCAACCACCCAGACCTTTGATGCAGGCCTGATTGAGATCTCAAGGCGGGCCCGGAGACCTGGACAACAGCACAGACCATTCCCCCTTTGTTACCATGATGACTAACTTGTGACGGGCCCCGTGAATAAGGCCTAAAGGGCTAAAGGCAAACAATCAGGTTCTCCAGAGTCCATATAGTTCAAATGGATTGCATATCCGAGAAAACACATTCGGGTTGGCGTTCAATGGTAACTCAAAGAGAGAGAGAGAGGCCTGTCAGAATAAGAGCATCAACAGCTTGATGACTGGGCATATGATCGCATACACGAAAAGCCAACTTCTTTTGCAAGTAGAATCTAGCCTAGGACCTTTCTATTTGTTCCCCAAGCCCGCAAGATAACATTCCCCGCGTACTTTTACTAGCAAGGCGCACACCAGCGTATCAGCATTCCGCTTGTATAGTGCCTTCCGCTTCCGGGCATTCCCATTCGCAGATCGCTATCAGGCAGCGCAGATCCAGCTCGACCGTTTGTTCTAACAAACGCGGACTAGTCTCCAATTAGGAAAGAGAGGTCTGGAAGATCTGGTGGTCCCTCTCCGGATTTGGTTGCGAATATGGGGGTATTGGCGGGGAGAACTTCAAGGGGTTCAATGGGGAGTAATGGCACAACTTTATCGGGATAGGAGATCTTGAAGGGTAAAGATTAGGTGTCGAGAACGTTCCGTGTGACCGTGTCTCCAGAAACGTCTCACAAGGACGCACGACAGCCACACCTAGCGAGAGGCATCGTCCGATTACACAGACAGACCATCTAGATGCCATACCCAGCACACCACTCTAGAGTCTAACCAAAAGGCTGTTCATTTCAGGGCTCTCTGACAGGCTACAGCAGGTGATTCTAGTACTTCTCTCATGCCAGAGTGCCAACCTTGGCCTTGATAGATTGATAGACCATAGAACCCAGAAGTTGCCGTACTTCCACCGTTGAAGCTTTCTGCAGGTTCCGCTGCAAAATGCGCACACAGGTACATACGCCTTGCTAGACGAGCAGCGGAGTGCACAAAAGACGAGATTTACTGGTAAAACCAAGCACCTCCATGCTCTCTGCTCCACCCGCCAGAGTGAGACATGCTCTCTGTTTCTATATAAACACCGGGCAGATCCCCGCTGTTCCTCGGATGATGATAATCCAACTTCTGAAATCATCAACACACATTCACAACACGCAGCTACAACACCCAACAAATGTCCTCGAATCCTTCATCCACAGCAACGGCATCAGCATCCAAGGCTGAATTCAGAAGATTCCCAAAGAACACATGGAGGCTTGTCAGACTTAGAGAGAGATACCTCTCGCTCAGGTTCTCCGAGGAGCAGATGCTCATGACTGAAGAACAACAGCTGTACGCCCATTCACACAAGGCTCTCCGCAACAAGAAGTCAACCGACCAGCTCAGATCACAACTCATCCAAAACCTTTCCACACTGGATCTGGACACCGACAAGAAGCATTCGGACTTCGTGAACAGCATCAAGAGAGTTGACAACGACGAGGGCTCCATCTCATCGATGCCTTCCCTCACCAGTCAATCTACCGTCAGTCCAATGTCTCCAAGTCTCTACAACAACTTCGCATTCCAACAGCCGCCAGTCAGACTTGATGAGAACACACTCACGCCACCTATCAAGTTCAGACAGTGAACTTATCCACGACGACGCTTTACTTCACGCACCTTATGACCCTTCATCCATTTCATTTCATGTTCTGTTCCTCATTCTATCTCGTTTTGTTCTTTTTGTGCCCAAATTGACACCCATCTCATCAAGTTTCTCTTTTAGGTCCAAGTTCCATCATCAGATGTTTATGTCCGGTACGTAATCACTTCTGATGCCTAGACGGTTTGGATCTTGATGGATCTACTGCCGACACGGTACGTTTGCATGCGAGGTTCTCTACCCCATTGAAGATGAAACGCACTAGAAGTGCAGTTCCTCGGTATACCAGGTCTTTCGGTAACCAGCATCGCAGGGACACAACCAGACTTCTGACTTATGCGTACATGAGTCTGTGGTGATCTTTTGATGTGGAGTTTGGGGTTTCGGGAACGAAGGGTCTTCTCAGTCTCGCGTTCAGTTTGGCTCATACTGAGCGGTTTTTGGTGATTGGTGAGTTGATCTAGGCTCTAGCTGGCTTTCCTCTGATCTACTGTCTACTGTCCACCCGATGAGCTGTTCTCCGCCTCTGTTCGCTATTGGAAGTGTTGATCAACGGTGATCGTCATCTCCGCAAGTGGAGTGTGTTCCTGCTCTACGTCATTGACTCTTCTCTCGTCTGACCTTTCAGATCTTGTTTTCTCTTGTTTTCTTTGGGCTGCTTTTTCGGTTTACGTTATACATTTTGCTGGCTATTAGCTTCTCTGTAGTAAAAAGTGTACAATGAAAGGGTCAAGCTCCTATGCTTCCTACGAAAGAAAAAAGAAAAAAAAAGGAGCTGCACTAGCGAGAAACGCGAAAACGCGTCAATTTTAACCAAATAGGTAACACCTGGACACCAATATTTACGGTAAGGGCAGGTTTCGCGTTCTCTCGCGGAGATCACGGCTCAAGGCCACGGGAATGAGAAGCAAAACGGGTGGTTGTGGGTGGTGAAAATGAGCCTCAATGTGGTAATTTTGCGTCCGTTCAGTATTGTCTTTGCACATAGCTGTCATTGTTTTCCCCTCCAAAAATACGCTCAGTTGGGCTTAGCTCTCAGACAATGCGCCGTCCGTTTTGTTTTATACCTTGTTTACCTTTTTTTTTTTTTTTTTTTTGATTTGGTTTGAATTGGCCTTCCCAGATGGAACGTGAAAGCTTTGAAGCTGTGCTATTTTGAGCGGCAACCCAAAAGAAACCTGTTTTAGCACCGCATTCTCACCGTCGAGAAGCTAAACAGGCTCCCAAACACGCTCGCACTGTCTAACCGCCCATAGGACACATCTTGCTGCTTCCACTTCCCCACCACTCAGCTGCAAAAGCCCTGCTTGACGCCTCTACTTCAGCCGCCGCAGCCACCACCTCTTCACTCATCAGGCGCTTCACTCAAACACTGCCGCCATGTTCAACAGAAGTGGTTCCATCAAGAGAAGTGACTCGAAGAAATACCAGAACTTTGACGATGAGGCTCTGCTGGGCTCATCCAACTCTCACGGTGTCGAGAGAAACAGGTCGCTTGTGAGGCCGGAGAGAAACACATTGAACGACCCAGAGAACCCACACTACTACTACGCCCAAGCCGCTGCACAACACTCAGACCACATCAATGTCAATCCTTCATCAACAGGTGTTGACCCTGTCTCATTGGACCGCTCAAACTCGAAAGCCTCGAGAGGATCATACCTGAGAAGCTCGATTGATCTGAATGGAGAAGAGGGCATCCAACTCGATGATTTCTCCAGTCCAGGCGGAAGTGATACCCAACCGAAGGGACGTACCATTTATGGCCTGAACGACGAGTACAATGACCCATTCCTGAAAAAGAGTGCCTCGGGGATTCCACCATCAGCAAGAGGAAAGAAGACTTTGCCATCACAACGCAACACGGGCTTGTCAGCGTGGCAGGTGTACTGTTACGTCGTCACATTTTGGGCACCTGCATCACTACTCAAGCTGTTTGGAATGCCAAAGAAGGAGAGACAGATGGCATGGAGAGAGAAGTTTGCATTGATCACAATCATTCTCTACTTGGGTACCTTCATTGCATACTTGACGTTTGGTTTCACCAAGACTGTGTGTGGTTCCTCGCCCATCAGAATGAGAACAAACACAGTCAACACAGGATATTTAATCATCAACGGTAAGTCTTATGACTTAACAAGGTCATCTCACCCCGAAGCTGCCGGTATCACTGCTGGTACAAACATCTTGTACCCGCCTATCAACGCTGGTGGCATGGATGCGTCCTTCTTGTTCCAGAACGTCAACGGTAACTGCAAGGGTTTGATCACACCAAAGGACAACTGTTCCATCCCATACGACGGTGAGGACCTCGCATGGTACATGCCATGCAAACTTTACAACCAGGACGGCTCGAGCTCCCCGAACTTCACAGAGTCCTCTTACTACGATGGCTGGGCTTGCCATACATCACAATATGCAAGAGATGCATACTATGGACTGGAAAGTGTCGCTGATGTCTACTTCACATGGGATGATATCAAGAACTCATCAAGAAATTTGGTTGTCTACAACGGTAATGTGCTTGACTTGGACCTTTTGGACTGGATTCAGGAGTCTGACGTTGACTATCCAGGTATCTTTGACGAGTTGAAGGAATCCAGTTTGAACGGCTACGACATATCGCTCCTTCTTGCGAACAGTGGTGATAAGAGAGCTGCCAAGTGTTTGACTGAGATTGTTAAGATTGGTGTCATCGACTCGGATACTGTCGGTTGTATTGCATCTGAAGTCGTCTTGTACGTTTCGCTTGTGTTCATTTTGTCCGTTGTGTTTGCCAAATTTGTCCTTGCCTGTTACTTCAAGTGGTTTGTTGCTCCAAAGCAAGGTGCTGACGTTGTTGACTCCAAGGAGATGAATAAGAGAGACAACGAAAGAGAGGATTGGGCTGAGAACACCTACACATTGGGTCCTA
Organism: Petasospora veronae; assembly: GCA_030563065.1. Classification (NCBI taxonomy): domain Eukaryota; kingdom Fungi; phylum Ascomycota; class Saccharomycetes; order Phaffomycetales; family Wickerhamomycetaceae; genus Petasospora; species Petasospora veronae. The sequence continues at coordinate 108,660 of JAKUBA010000004.1, read as the reverse complement.
TCCAGCCTTTGAACAAACGTGCGTCCAGATTTGACCAGCTCAAGGGAAACAGAAACCAGAATGATCAGTCCAACATCAACGTTGGCGTCGCTCCAAGCTTCAACTCTAAGGGTAAGGAGATGACAACAATGTGCATTCAAGCTGCAAAGCAGTCTCAGTCCAACGAGGCAAGCAAGGGACACAACAGACAGATGTCCAACTCCACAAACAACTTCCTGACTCCATTTTCATCAAGAAACCCATATGTGGCCAATCTGGCTGCCATGACAGAGATCACTACCTTGGACCCAGATATCATCCAGCAAGATGTTGTTCCACAGCCACCTGTTGACTACCAACCATTCCGTTATCCATTGGCCCATCTCATCACCCTGGTGACCTGTTACTCTGAAGATGAAGCTGGTTTGAGAACAACATTGGACTCCATTGCCACGACAGACTATCCAAACTCACACAAGATGATCCTCATTCTTTGTGATGGTTTGATCAAGGGTTCTGGTAACGAGCAAACGACTCCAGATATTGCATTGTCTATGATGACAGACTTCTCTATTGATCCTGAGAATGTTGTTCCGTACTCCTATGTCGCCGTTGCACAGGGTTCCAAGAGACACAATATGGCCAAGGTGTACGCTGGTTTCTACAAGTACGACGACGACACGGTTCCAGAAGAGAAACAGCAGAGAGTTCCAATCGTCTGTATTGTCAAGTGTGGTACACCAAGTGAGGCAAACTCTGCAAAGCCAGGTAACAGAGGTAAGCGTGACTCTCAGATCATCTTGATGTCCTTCTTGCAGAAGGTGACATTTGACGAGAGAATGACTGAGTTGGAGTACGAGATCTTGCTGAGTATTTGGCGAGTCACAGGTTTGCTCGCAGATATGTACGAGATTGTTCTCATGGTGGATGCTGATACCAAGGTCTACCCTGATTCTTTGACTCACATGGTTGGTTCGATGGTCAAGGACCCGGAGATCATGGGTCTCTGTGGTGAAACCAAGATTGCAAACAAGCGCCAGTCATGGGTCACTGCAATCCAGGTCTTTGAATACTTCATCTCTCATCACCAGGCCAAGGCCTTTGAGTCCGTCTTTGGTGGTGTCACTTGTTTGCCAGGTTGTTTCTGCATGTACCGTATCAAGGCTCCAAAGTCAAATGACGGCTTCTGGGTTCCAATCTTGGCCAATCCAGACATTGTTGAGAGATATTCAGACAATGTTGTTGATACCTTGCACCAGAAGAACTTGTTGTTGTTGGGTGAGGATCGTTTCCTTTCCACATTGATGTTGAAAACCTTCCCAAAGAGAAAGCAGATCTTCGTCTCTAAGGCCGTCTGTAAGACGGTGGTTCCTGACACTTTCAAGGTTTTGCTATCTCAGAGAAGACGTTGGATCAACTCTACCGTCCACAACTTGATGGAGTTGGTGCTTGTCAAGGACTTGTGTGGAACTTTCTGTTTCTCGATGCAGTTTGTCATTGCAATCGAGTTGTTGGGTACATTGGTCTTGCCGGCTGCTATTTCCTTCACAGTCTACGTCATCATTGTTGCCATCGTCTCCAGACCAACACCAGTCATGTCGCTTGTGCTTTTGGCTGTGATTTTGGGTCTTCCAGGTTTGGTCATTGTGGTCACAGCCTCTCGCTGGTCATACTTGGTTTGGATGCTCATCTATCTCATGGCTCTTCCAATTTGGAACTTTGTGTTGCCAGCATACGCCTACTGGAAGTTTGATGATTTCAGTTGGGGTGAGACAAGAACCATTATTGGTGGTGACAGTGGTCATGATGAAGTTGAAGGTGAGTTTGACCACTCGATGATCAAGATGAGAAGATGGAAGGAGTTTGAGAGAGAACGCCAAGTGGCTGCCTCTGAATCTCAGTTACAGGTTCCGGGAAACACTTGGAACCCTTCAGAGAACGTGATCTTGATCGATGAGGATTGATGCCGCTCAAAATTTATACTCCCCACACAAGCATATCGCATACGCATAGGATTTTCATCTTCATAATATTTGGGTACTCTCTCCAGATCGTTTATTTACACTCCATATATCCTCAAGGCCTATCAAACGGGCCTTTAATCATCAATGCCTATATTTATTTGCTCGAGATCTTGTAAAACTCAGCTGTAATACCAGTCAATAGCTCTTGTGAGTGTACCAACTTACCAATGTACTGGTGGTTGTCCAAAATCAATGGGAATACGCTCAGCAGTGATTCATATGTCTTCGAGTTCGATCTGTCCATGAGCTTCAAAAGCTCATAAAGCCTGCTCAGTAGAAGATGAAGCTCCTTCTGTTGGACCGTAGGCACCGGTGCTCTGTTCAGCAGTCTCTGTGAGCCAGAAAATCTCTTGATGATCATTATCATACGACAAAGAAGGTAAGGAAGAACTGTTGAAAGCAACCTCTCATTGGTGGTTGGGTGGGAGAAAAAGAACAGGTCTTCAATACAGCTCTGTCTGAATTTTGGTTGAGAAAGAACATGAACAGGAGATGTGCTGTAGTCTTCAACCTTGAACTCCAAGAGCGCCTTTGCGACTTCGTCTGGGGATTCAGTGTTTTCAAACAGATAGTTCTCAAGCTCATTGTTGCTGTAGAGCATTGATGACTTCCAGATTGCAGATACCAGTTTCCCCAGGAGCTCAACCTTCAATGTAGTTTGAGAGACATTCTCCAAGATGGCATTTCTGAAGTGGATGTAGTGATCATTATTGAACACTTCATCACGGTCAGAGTTGTTACCAGGCAAAGTCGTACAAGTAGCAGCAATAATGAGTGCCCAGATCTCTTGGGAGTGATCTGTAGCAGATCCAACATCAGCAGAGTCCAACAATGGTGCGATCTGTGTAGTGGCAAACAACAGCAGATCAAGACTTTTCTTCCAGATGCCAGCATCAAGAATCTTGGCCTGGTGCTCCTCATCATCACTTGAAGCAGTAACAGCCTCAATCAGATGTCTCAAAACACGAGAAGCTGTTCCATCGGAGATCAATACGTTAAAATCTTCAACAGACCTCAACTTTGATTCCAACAAGTCCAACGAACACTTGCTCACTGCAATGAAACTTGGGATCTCTTTCTTGGGGACACCTTGAAGCTTCTTTAGAATACGTGACCGGACCTGGAATGGCATCAGAATCATAGATGATATGTGGGCGAGGACAAGATCTCCATCCTTGGACACATCAATAGCACCAATACAACTCAACACAGATTCTTGAAGCTTGGTTGGAGTACTAACGTCATTTGAGTACTTTGGAAGGAATGGGAAGCGGACAGCGCTGCTGAAAATCCCAAGAGCCGATTCAAGCTGTTTGGTTGATAGCGGGAAAAACTCATGCAGATTGCCGAATGTTCTGACAAACTCAATCAAACTCTCCTGGTAAAGATCAGTGTCATCTGTAACGTACTTCACAGGATGGCTGGACCAGAAGTCAAAAAACAAGTTAAACTGGTCAACAGTAGGGTGGTCCAGTGTCTCCAGGATCTGGTTGAATGACCTGTGTGATATCAGTGACAAAGCAGTTACATCCAAGTCAACAAACCTCTTGTAGCAGCCCAACAATGTCTCCCAGTACAAAATATTCTCACTTTTGATGTAGAATCTGGCGTACAAATCGGTGATTCCCTTCAAGATGATTGAGTTGCTGTCAATGAAGGCCTTCGTTCCTTCGAAGTCAGAAGATGCTGGCCTATGCAACTCAATATTCAACAAGCTCTCCACAACAGGAGTGAAAGCTCTCTTCCAGTTCAAGTAGGAACCATGTGAATCAACAATTCTGAAGAAAGTTTGAACAGATCCATTCTTCACCTCAGCTCCGGAAATGTTCGAGATGTGCACCAAACTTCTCATGAGATACAGCCAGAGAGCATGTACCTTAACGTAGGAGGACTCTGTTGTCTCAATCAATAGCACCAAGTCATCACCCGAGTCAACAGTGAAGCTCTCTTCTGATGATTCGGCAGAGGCAATCTCTCTCAAGTGGTCAGAGATGAGCCAGTAATAACTGACTCCTGAAAATGAAACGTTCAACTCAAATGTTTGAGAGCAAAAGTTCTCCAATACATCAATAACATCCTTCAGCGTAAACAATGGGATTGACTGGAGGAAATCGTTCAAAATGAGCTGCAGGATCTCAAAGGCAGACTTGAGAAGCAGTTTTTGGGAAGCGGAATGCTTGATAAACTCCAAGATCTTGAATGGACTTCCAATAATGTGCAGGATGCTTCCCCATGAGTTTTTGAGTTGCGGACCAAATCTGTTGAGAAGCTCATAAAGAGTCTTTAGCGTATCGTGGATGATGCTGGATTCTGCTGCATTGAAGGACTCGCCAATATGGGAACCGATCAGCTTATCCATAACCTCAGAGAATGACTTGAAGAGCATTGTCTCAATCTCCAACTTCTGTTCCGTGGTTGAGTTGGAAGAAAACCCTTCATTTGCAACACTCATGATGATTTCGTTGAACACTGAGCAAGACACCACTCTGAGATCCACAATCACCTTATCAGAAGTGGAGACATCAGATAAGAAAGTCGAAATCTTGACCCAGTCACTGTTACTTTCTGGTTCAAGATATCTGGCAGCATTCACCTTCGAGAACTCGTTCATTCTGTGTAAGAAGAAGTCTCTGTTGTAAGCACAGACCTTGAACTCATCCTCATCGATAGGTTCCGAGTTTTCCGCTTCCTCAAATGTGGCATCAGTAGACAGAGCAACTAGCTCGTTAATCAGCACCCTGTAAGCAGATGTCTCGTATGCCTTGGTACTCTCACTGAACTTGGTCAGCGACTGTTCAATCGATTTGACATCTTGTGATGGAAGGCCTGGATTTTGAGGGACGTCTTTGAAGCTGAGATACTGTGAAGGACCATTGACAAAGTAATCAAACCACTGGAATGTGATGAGCACAAAGCGCCAACTGTGGCCGAGAATTGGACCAAGTGATGTTGTGAGGGAAGCCAGAGCTCTGAAGCAGATGACATGACGCGGGTTGAGCTGACGGGGCTGGAACCACTGTTTCTTGGATGGAGTTGATGGTGTGGTCGCTGATGAGAAGGCACCACTGACTGTGTCCACAAGCGTCTCTGAAATGGATGCGTTGCGTGCTGGAAGAATTGGCTTCTTCACAATGTTGCTAACGGTGGCAATCGAAAAAAGCATCAACAGGGAATCACGCTGCTTGACCAGGCCAAGTACACCAGAGGCATGACACAGCTTCTGTAGTGCCCTGATGAGGGTATGGAAGAGATCACTTCCCAATGATGCATACAAGAACTCTGTTCCAATGGTGACTAAGCTCTTTGCGTTGCTGGAGATGAGGTTCTTGAGAAGAGGAATGTCGGCAGACTTCTCAGCATCGTCCTCAGTCAAGAAGGCGAATGTGTTCTCATCTGTTTTGGACATCTCAAGGACAGACTTTCCAATCCCATCACATAGTGAGTTCGTGCAACCAAGAATGAGGTAAAGGGTGTAAGTCTTTGGAATGGGTGGTGGCTCTTGCTTATCAAGGATATCAACCAGAGGGACTCTGATCGATGATGTATGTGCTGATATCGATTCTTCTGGGTGTGGAACTGAGACAATCTCGTTGATTCTGAGGAGACTCTGTGCCCATGGCTCACTGAGGACGTTGGAACAAACGGATAGGAACTCTGTGATAATTTTCTTCTTATCCACGGCGAAGTCATAAGTCTGGAAGATGGATTTGGTGAGTTGGAAGTCGTGAAAGATCGCACTGAAGATCTCCAATGACAGTGCCTTCTTCCATTGTGGCAAGTTCGACTCTGATGTGACTGCGTGTGTGAGTAATGACAGGATCACCTCTGCCTCGATCTCCAAGATGGACAGCTGTGACTTGATGAGCAACAGAATGATTCTTGCGACTCTGACAACAATTGCGAAATCCTTATGACTCGAAAAGAATCTCAAGAGAAGTGGAGCAATGCGAGTCCTGACAAGGAATCCGAGCTCAGGGTGAGTGAGGAACACATTATGGTAGTTTGTGAAGATGTTCTCCAAGAGTTCCAGTCCGAATGACTCCAGGAGTGCATTAAAAGTCAAGAATGTTGGCTTTTGATGTTCAATCAGAGAACAGATGTCCGAAAACACTCTGAATGCGTCGTAGGCGTTTGATGGAACCTTCATCTTGTGACCCTCATCGATGGACACTTCAAACTCTTCACGGTCTGGTATGGTGGACTTGTCCTCATCAATAACCTTGTCAAACAGTGATAGCACCAGCTGCTGTTGTGTTGCAGCAGCGGTGTTGACAACCATTGGGAGCTTGGATGGTTGCTGTAGCATAGCACATATGAGCAGGAGCTTCGCTAGGAGTGCGTCGCCAATGAAGTCAGCATATTTCTGGAACAATGTCGGTAGAATCTGAAGAACCTTGAGCTGGATCTCCACAGCCAAACGTGTTGCCTCTGTGAGTGCCTCGAGGAGTATGTCGAGACGTGACAATGGGATGGCACGGATTTGAATGAGCTTCTGGAGGGACTGGATAGCAATGGTGCTGAACTTGGCATTGCGTGAGGAACACGAGAGCAGAAATGGGGCCACAAAGTCTGAGCTTTGAGATATCTCGCGCAGCAATGCAGTCTCATCCTGTGCTGAAGTAGGTGTGTGCGTTTTCAGCATTGTGAGTGACCTTTCTGCTGCCTGTTGTTGGTATTAGTGGGTTGTTCCGGATCTCATGTTGAACTCAATGTCTACTCACATGCTTGATTTCCGGGGAGCGTCTTCGAGATTCTGCGATGAGACTCGTCAGATCCGACGATAGCTGAGCGATTATGCTCATTGTGAGTATTTGTAGTGTTGTTGATCGAGTTGAAGGGCTGCTTTGTTGGTCCAAAGCTGCTCCGTTGTTGTCATTTTGGCTGTGTTTTGCTTCGAACACGTCGCTTGATCGTCGGGGCTCGTAACCTCTTATCCGCCGATAATTCTTTCTTGAGCTACCAATATCACGGCTGTTTCTTCATCAATTTCATACATTACCGTCATTAAACTCGTTATATAAAGCACTCAGTGGTTGCTTCTCAGACTCTCATTCTCCATTTCTCTTGAAGTTCCCTCGTTGGTCTCGTTGTTGTGCTGCCCGTACAAGTCATCGTACTCATCCTCTTCATACTCGCCCTCTGAGCGGGTTGTGCTCGTCTGCTCGTTGTCACTGTCACACACGACTTCCTTCTTTGAGTATACAAAGACCTCCTTGCGTCCCGGTGCAATGATCGGGCGCTTCTTTCTGTTCTCCACTCTTCTGGTGGAACTGTTCACAGAAACAGAACCTGGAACGGCAAGACCGTACGCAATGACCTGATCTGTGAAGTAGAGAAGAGTGTTCGTCGTGAGCGAAAGTGTGTTCTTGATACGTGAGCCGATATGTGGGGTGTTTTCCGCAGCAGGTGTGTTGGGTGTGTTGTGGCGTGTGTCTTCTGTGAACATGAGGTTGTGGCCCTCGTCATTGTTGTTGCTGTTGTTGTTGTTGTCTTGATTATCATTGTGTTGGTCATGAAGGTTGTTCTCTGTATCGTCCACAACTTCATATCTGGCAATATCCTTGTACTCTTCCTCGTACACAGGTCTTCCCAGGATTCCTTCCGTTTGCTGGTGCCTCTCCAGTGCATGAACCCTGTTGATCCACTCCCATGGGATCACCGTCACACTCACATAGATTGTGGTGTTGAAGATCTCAGAAAGTTCGGAGACCCACACGTTGGCAATATCTGTGATGAAGAAGGCAAACTGGAGGTTGATGACCAAAAACGTCAAGATGGAGAGCAAGATGACGTCCTTATGGAATACCAGAGAGGGCTTGCCGATGCCGTAGATGATAATGAGCCCGCAGTACATCATGGCAAGGGCAATTCTCAATAGGTAAGTGAATGCTGGGAGAATAGAGATGTCAGAGTCACTCTCCTGGTCAAACACCGAGAAGGTTGAGACTCCCCATATCACCTGTGCACAGATGGAGAGGAAGCCTCCCACAATAAAGCTCACACGCTTCTCCTTGGCACGTGAAAACAGACGGATAATGACCTGCACCTGAGCAAACTGTGCCATGAGTACCACCACGAAGTCCAAAATGCTGAACACATTGTCGCTCTGTAAAGAGTTCAGGAGCTTCTCTCCAGAACTGTATCCCAGGTCATGCTGCTTGTTCAGAAAGACGATGGATCGTACAAACAGGATCCCCAGGTTGATAGAGGCTAACGCACTCTCAGATCGAAGCAGCCAACTGGGGTTCTGTGTGTGGTTTGTAAACACGATCACCGTGAGGAACACGGACATCACCGTGGATACCGTCAGAGAGTAGATCAGAGGGTAGATGCTGTACTTGAACGAGCCTGTCTCTGTGCCGACGAAGTCAGTCCACTGCTGTGCCAGAATAGGCAGCTGCTCCACTCCAACATACTTGAAGGTTGAGAGCATGGGAGCACTGTTGTAGCATGACGGCGTGTAGAAGGCGTCCCTCAAGATGTGGAGCTTGCGCCGTGTGTCGGACAGCACGACGAACCCGTCCGGGAGCTCCAAGCCGTCGCACACCGAGTAAGCCGCACGCTGCTGAGGATATCGCCACACGATGTTGGTTCCAAAGACCATGCTGGTGTGTTTGCGGGGCTTTTTGGTGTGTGGTCCTCTTTGTGGGTGTGGTGGTCCTTCTAAAAGAGCAGCCATTTCTCCTCCCGAGGCTGAATTTTGCGTTGTGAGCCCCGCTGTCCTCCATCACCAAAAACAAGTCAACGAAAGCCACTGACCTCCCAGCTCTTGAGTACAATCAAAAAGCGCAGTAATCAGCGAAATGGCAACGACCGAGGACGAGTGGAAGATAAAGTGCAAAACTCTCAAGAAGAAGATCCTGCAGGTCGAGGAGAACAACAAGGTCGCTGCTCTGGCTGTCTCACGCAGCAAGCTCGCCATCAACAGACTCCGACTCGAGTACTCGGTGCTGCTGGAACGCCTCGAGAGTAAGGTCAACTTGCCAGAGTCTGACTTTGAGGACGAGGAGGATAATGACGATGACTATGAACTTGCAGAGCGCAAGGATCTCAAGAGAAAGAAGGCCAGTGCCCCACAGGTGCGAGACCCGGCAATGCCAAAAAGACCCCTCAACCCTTACCTCATGTTCTGTGATCTTGAGAAGGACACTCTCAAGCGGGAGGCCGAGGCTGACGGCAAGGAGATCGACTTGTCCAAGGCTTTGGGTGAGAAGTGGAGAAGCATGACGGCAGAGGAAAAGCAGCCATACCTCGATCTCTACAACACGGCGAAGGAGGAGTACAATCAGAAGATGAAGGAGTACGAAGACAACAAGCCAAAGAAGCAGAAACTCGATGAGCACACCACGGAGTCCCCTGCTCCAACTCAATGATCGATGTATAACACATGAAACCCAAAATTGAACGTATTGTGATGACTTTTTTTGAGATGATTGAGCTTGATACGTAGGCCTCACCTTTGATCAACTGACTACTGGCAACAAGTAACTATGCAAATATGACCCTTCAAAATTATTATACAATCATCTTCTATGCGTCTTCTTCTTCGTGTGGTAGTATCCACTCTCATCCTTCTCATGTTTTCTCTTCTCTCTGCCTCTCTCGTGCTTTTTGATTTTTCTTCTGGCAGTAGCTTCTGGAGCAGTGATGGCAAGTGTGGCACGCTTGGTGCGTCTATCCTGACGTCTCTTGGAAACAAACGTACCAACCTTAGAGTAGTGCGACGTGTAGTCTGACACCCCAATCTTGTCCTCAATAAGCTTCAAGCACTCCAGCCCAACCTTCTGCAACTCAGCCTTCTTGTCATCGTCAGTGTCGAGCTCAACAAGAACAAACAGTGGCAAGATCAACTCATGAGCAATCTCATTGATCCTCTCGGCACTCAGAATCTGTGTGGCAAGGGCAAGTAGTTGAATTCCTGATCTCTTAGCGTCATCTGATACTCTCTCTGATCTGACAACCGCACTTGCTCTGGTGACAGCCCAGTCAGACATTCTCTTACTCTTGGTCTCCTCTTCTGCTTCCTCTTCCTTGTCCTGGGTTCTCAGAGATTCATCGAACAGAGTCTCATTTTTCTCCCAGTACATCAACAGTGATGTCAGTGATTTCACATTCTGCGAGCCAAGCTCCTTGTCAACACCCGGGGCACTCAACTGGTGGAAGAGTCTGTATCCAATGTTCTGCAAATCAGAATCATTGAAGAATCCCAGATGACTGGAGATCAAGGCACCGACAGTTCTGCAAGCTGCCAGTCTGATCCATGAGTGTGGGAAGAGCAAACAAGAGATGATGTCACTCTTCATTTCCTCGTCAATGGACTCAACACTCTTGTCAACGACGACCTGTAGACAAGTCAATGCGACGTAGACAAGATCCCACTTCACTTCAACATCAGAATCAGACTTTGAGTTGGCAATAATCTCCTTGATGTTAGCCAGCACATCTGTGTCCAACTCGGATTCACGATCGATGCCAGAAACCTTAACCTTGATTCTGTACAACTGCAACGAACACTTCAAAAGGGCAGAGTTCTTGGAATTCATCCATCCACGGATAAACTTGGCGAACTCATCGGTACCCTTTCTCTCAAAGATGTTGGTGATGAGAGAAATGGCCATCTCTCTCGACTTTGTGGATGTCTCAGAGATCAAAACCTTGGCCAATGCAACAAAGAATGAAGCGGAAACAGCTTCAAGAAGCTCTGGAGGACACTTCTGGATGATCAAGTACAACAACTCCATGACAGACTGCTTACCGGTCTCAGCCGGATATCCCAAGTTATCAACAAGGAACTTGAACTGCTTCTCCAATCTTCCACGGCCCTGGTCGTATTCAACCAAGAACTTGTAGTAGATACTTCTTGACATGTCTCTTCTCTCCTTGGAGTGACTGGTCACCATAACCTCTCTGATCTTGTCCATCGTATCATAAATCTCAGGAATCATAACACGCTTGGAAACCAACGCCTTCAAGAAGTTGAATGCCATTCCCTGGCGGTTTTCCTCACTCAGGTCTGGCAGGAGTCTGACCAAAAGGTATCCCAATGATGTCTCCTTCAAAGCCAAGTCATCTCTGCCACGAATAACAGTAGACAAGAACTTGTAGGATGTCTGACACAAATCTGACTCAGTAGATGGGAAGTCTTTGATGATGTTCAGTGCTCTTCTAGCAGCTCTCTTGAAGATGTCACCATCAACGTCAAACTCAACGTGGATGATCATGATGAGGATTCTCAGAACAGCAACCACAACAGTCTCGTTGTCAGAGTTCAAAGCCTTCTCAATCAAAGGGAGGAATCCGACGAGGTTCTCACCAACAGCAAAGTTCGAGTTCTTGTTCAAGGTCGATCTCAGCAACTCCAATGCAAACTTCTGGAAAGTGTCGACATAAACAGAGTTCTCAGACTCAACTCTTTGCTTCTTGGCGTTCAGTTGAACCAAAAAGTGCTTCTCAGACTCAGTCTTTGTCTTTCCCTTGTACTCTCTGGAGAAGTCTCTCTCAGACTCCTTGAACAACTCATAAGACAAAATGAGAACCTCCTTCTTGGTAGAGTCCTCGTTCTTATAAATACCCTGAGAGATTCTTCTCAGGATCTCATCAACCTTGTTCTGGATCTTGAAAGTGATTCTCTCTTGAAGGAGCATTTTGACAGGACTGACAATGTCGTTGAACTGAGAAATACTGATCACACGAGCCAAAATCTCAACAAGATCATAACTCTTGTTGTGCTTCACCTCCTTCATAGTAGTTCTGTAACCATCGGCTTCCTTGTCCTGGCCCGTGGATCCAAACGTGTTTTCCATGACCACATCCATAATCAACGAAGCAGAGTCATCAAGCTGACCGTGCTCAAAGTTCATCTCAGAAACAAGAGTGTGGACTGTGAATCCAAGAACGTGGACCTGGAAACCTCTTGCCAAAGCAGTCTTCAACTCCTTGATGATGAATCTGATGTACTTGGCACCAAGAATTCTCGAAGCTCTTCCAAGGTGCTTTCTCACGGCATCACGGAGCTCATCAGATCTGGAACGAAGAATCTGACAGATCTTGGTGAAAACACCTGGAAGCGTCACCACAATACGTTCATGAGTCAAACAAAGGATCAAACAAGCAAGAGACTCAATAAGAGGTGTTCTGTGAACAACAGTCTCATCATCTCTCTTGTTCAAAACAGCAGAAATTGGGGTAATCATATCCTTCTCAAGCTGCAAATCCAAAACAGAACGATCTTTTGGAAGACCCTCCATGCTGACACCGTCCTCTGACAGAACATTCTTCATCAAAGCCTTCGAGATAGTGACAGTCAAACCAACAGAGTCACGAAGAGTGGAACTTCCCTCCTTCAAACCAGACATGTATCTTCTGAAGATGGCCAGATACTGCTTGTAACTGATGTGTCTGATCAACTCTTCAATAGTCAAAATGGTCTCGTTGGCAACGTTACGCAAACTCTCATCAGTCACATAGGCATAGTGCTCAATCATTGGCAGAATGTAGTGTGAGATGTTGGACCCTGAAATATGGCCAGCAGCCTGACCCAGTCTCTTGATAGCTCTCTGACGTCTGTGGACCTGAATATGGTTGATGTTGGTGAAAAAGTTGGTCTCTTCCTCGTTGTTGAAAAGCAAAACAGACATGTCCTTGAAGTCATCAACATGCTTCACATCTGTAACAATGTGGGCCAAGATGGAAATGTACTCACTCTGTGCTGATGAGCTCTTACTTCTCAATCCAACTCTCAAGTTTGACAAAATCAGATCCTTGAAGATGTAAATCAATGACTTATCAGCCTCTGTCTTGCAGGAGAAGGCGTCGACAAACTTTCTGATGGAGTAAGAGGCGTTTGTTCTGATTGCCAAATCATCAACATCATTTATGAAGAACAAACAACAGTTCAAGATTGGCACCCATTCCAACGAAGAAAGCTTGTCAAAAGTAGACTCGTTGATGTCTCTGAAGGCCTCAAGTCTTCTGTCATAGTCATACTCAGCAAGGCCGCGTCTGGAGAAACTGTTCAGGTCGTCCAGGTACTTTGCAACTCTGGAATATTGATCAAACTTAGCACCAATGTCGATGAAAAGCTCAACAAGGACCTCACGCTGCTTTCTGTCAGTGAAGAACTTCAAGAATCTTGATGAAACCTCGTAAAGGTGCTTGATCTCTTCAAAGTCACCTTCATACTCCTGGATCAATGCCTTGAGAATTCTCAACAACTGAAGCTTCAGCTCCTTAGACATCTGGTTATTTGGCTTCTCTAACAGCTGGGTGGCAAGTGACACCAATGCTGTTCTTCTTGACTGAACTTGGACGTGGCCGTTCTCGACAAGACTCAGTAGCAGATCAATGGTCTTGGTGTTGAGATTGTAGTCCGTAACACGAGACAAGATTGACTCCAGTGAGTCAAACACCTTCTCTGCAACCAGTGTGTTGAGCCTCTGGTACTTTGTCTTTCTCCCTAACTTCTTGATAATGTTGGAACAGAAGTCAACAACCACGGACAACACCTCGTTCTTACAGAAAGAGTTCTGAAGCAAGGACAGGACTTTGTGAGCAGGCTCGAGATCATTGATCAGCAACAACTCGATGTAGTTCTTGCGCTCAGACCAACAAATCAAGATCTTGAGGAGAGATGATGGCTGTTGCAAGTTCTCTCCCTCAAAGTGAGCGAAACGAGGAGTCAGCACTTTCTCATAAATCACCTCAATGTAGCTGTCCCAGTTGAACTCATCGAGAAGATTGAACAACATGTAAAGGTCCTTCATACCAGACTGTCTCACATTTCGAGCCGTTGATGCCAATTGAGCATCGTCTGGACTCCCTGTGATCACGGTCTCCGCGGTCAAGATGGCGAAAAGAAGCGGTCTCAAGGTCTGTGGCAAAAGCTCTTTGAACTTCTCACCAAGCGTCACAATAAGATCTGAGAGCAAGTTGCAATATCCAAGGCATCTTCTCAAAGTACCTGCTGTGATCTCCTGCTCAATGATTGAAGGTGGAACCCAAGTATCGGGAGACTCATATGTAGTAACAAGCACTTTCTCAGAAACCATGTTCAAGAAATCGGTGATGTAGTTCGGTGCGATGCTTGGAAGAACTGAAAGAGCACCGAATTTCATACCCTTCTTACTTCCATTCGAAGTTGTTGTCTGAGCACGCCCAAAGATGACTCTCAGCAAAAGCGGCATGACATAGCTCTCATCTTCAGCTTCAATGACACGATCATCCCCCTTGGATGTGATCTTCTGGATCTCATCACGGAAGAGGGCATCATCCAACAAGTTGACCAGATTGTCCTTGTACTTGACGATATGTTGGTTCTTGAAGTTCAGCAAACAGTTGAGAGCAGTCTTTCTTGTCTCCGGTGCCTTATCTGATAACATCACAAGAAGCTTTGAGTAGAACTGGTCAGCATGTGGAATTGACTTGAGTTTTCTGAACTTGGTGAAAAGCTCAAGAAGAGCACCTCTGTCTTTCTTTGAGAAACCCAAAAATAGACTCCGTTCTTCATCGTCTTCGTCATTATCCACCACAAGAGAAACCAAATCGTTTGGATGAGCTTCTGCAATCTCAGGAATGGTCTTCAGTGCCTCCAAACTGTGGTAGCGAGTGAAAGATGGATACTCCTCAGTACTGTTGTGCTCCTCTGTCGAGTCCAGGAGTGAACTCTTCTTGTTGAGGTATCTTTGGATGGACTCTCCGGCAGAAGAAATCACAGTGGCGAGTCTTGTATCCACAATAGACCAATCATCAGACTCCTCTTCCTGTGCAACCGCCTCAAGATTCTCATCGGACACTGCATAGAATGGGAGGGGATTTTTCTGATACTCTCCTGTGATGAAGCCATAGGCAAGCTCCCAAACAAGAGTCTTGTTCTTGTTGAATGTCTTTGGAAGTGCTTCGTAGACACCCTTCCATGATGGAGAGAAGTGCACAGACAAAAGGCCGAACAGGAATTTGAAGAAAACCTGTGATGTAGCTGTCTCTGTACCGTCCAAGTTCTTAAACTCATCAGCAAAGTCTCTGATTCTGCGAGTAACATCTCTGCTGTTCTCCATGGTCATCGGAATCTCTTCAATGATGTCACACTGATTGGAAACCATGTACATCGTGTCATCCGTCTTGAGTGCAAGAGATGAGATCAACTGGAGTGTCCGGTGTCTGACTGTGTGACTTGGAGATATCAAGTTGTTCGAAGCGATAGTGATCAACTGTTGGGCATCACCGGTGATCTGTCCGTTCTGCGCTTTGACGTATAATGTGAGTGCTGACAAAAAAATTGGGTTCTTGTGAAGCTCGTTGAAATTGTCAAGAATGATCTGTTCCTTGTCTTTGATGCCAGTTTTTGAGATCAGGGCAACAATCTGAGAGAGAATTGTGATTCTGAACTCATTATCACTCTCGGTTCTCTGCACGGAGGAGAGCAGGTGGAGCAAGCACTCCTCACTGACATTGGAGCTGTGAGATAAGACCAAGAGTCTCCAGTACACCTCATAGAGATCACCCGATGTCGAAACCGAGATTTGGGAAAGCTCCTTGGTGACATGCTGCGAAAGAGAAGATGGAATCAACACTCTGAGTTTTGTTGGCTCGTCTTTCTGTGTGATGATGTCCTTCTGTGTCAGTTCATCAATAAAGTATGCAATGGCTTCGCTGTTGGACTCCCAGTGCTTGTTGATGAACTCTTGCACGAATGATCTCGTGTACTGCAAAGCTCTCTCTCTGCTGAGGTCCAGAATCATTGACACAAACGGCAAGAAGAGATTGTCAAAGGTAAGAGAGTACTGGAGAAGTGTGTTGTGGAACGTCGTCAATGTCTGTATCTCACAGTTACGAATGAAAACTGCGAACAAGTATGTGATAAGGTGCTTTGTGCGTGTGTCAGCGGTCTTCATGTCCACGTTCGTGATGAGATAACTCAAGCTGTCTGTGATGAGTGCCCAATCTGGAATCTTGCGACCAGAGTCTGCGAAGATCAGCACTGTCAGAATCTTGATGTAATGCGAAGTGTAAGCTGAGTCCAACTTCACTTTCTCCGTGATGTTCGAAATCACAAGCTTGTATATCTCCTCCACTGACGAATCGGAGCCGAAGTTGATGATGGTGAGAAGAATATCACCGAGAATCGAAGTGACGTCATTCGAAGTCAACTCCAAAAGTGACTTGATGATGATGTGTGACTTTGAGTGCAAAGATCCCTGGGTAGACTTCATGGCCTCACTGAATAAAAGAACCAGTGCCTTGTTGTATGACTCCTGGCCAACGTCACTGAATGCAAAAGTGGAGAAACTGATCAGGTTCTCTGGCGTTGTGCGTCTGATGAGAAATGACATTGCCTCTGCTGAAAATCTTGCCACATGCTCCTTGGAGTTGAACAGTGGTAGAAGCAGTTTGAACGTTGGAACAAGGTCCTGTGCCAAAGTCTTGGACAAGTACTTGAAAATGAAGGCAAGACAGTTGAACTCCCATTCAAGTGTGTCCGCTGTGTTCTCTCCAAGAGCCAAGGTTGTGATCAAGTTAATTGTCTGCTCGTAGAACTCAAGGAAATCTGGGCCGAGGTCGTGGCAGAACTGTGTGAGGAGTTCAAGAAGTGGCTGCAGTGAAAGCTCATCCTGCTTAGCGATAGCAGTCGAGAGCTCTTCAAAGATGGTGGTCTTGTAGTGGAGAATCTGCGGGAGACTTTGCGAGATGCCTTCGACCTTCTCAACAAACTGTGTGAAAGGACCTGATCTGTTGAATTCCACCCAACGTTCGAGTGTGGAAAGGAAGTGGGAGGTCTCCGCATCATCGTAGGCTCTGGTGTTCAGGCGCTTCGAAGGCTCGATCTTGATAGCATCAATACGGTCCCTGAAAGAGCTGTATGTGTACCTCTTCCCAGCCTTGGGTGTCTTTTCCTGCTTCACCATTGTGACCGGTGTGTATGGCTAGCGATGTGGGCTGGTTGATGGTTGGGTTGCAAATCCGTGTGTTCTCAGTATTTACCAAAGCTCCTCCTCTAGAAAAATTTTGGCTCATCGAGGCGGGGCTTCGTAACCATGTTCTGTCATTTTTGCCCGGGTATCGCGAACAAACTTTTGGCACATGAGCTCACAAAGGGCTCAGGCAACACGGGGCCCGGAACAGGGCTATCTACGCTGCAACAACTCTCCTTCACACCACTCCTACTACTACGATCAACATCACTTTCATGTCCGGACAATCCTCGGAATCGGCCCGCCTATTACCCATTTCCGGGGCAGGGCTCACACCAAAGCAGACCCCTTCACAAGTGACCAGCCATACACCCAAACCAAGTGCCACATCCAGCAGGACTTCAGGAAACGATACCAAGATTGGTCCACAGCGAACTTCAAGAACCACTCAGAAGCTTAAGATTCTTCCGGAAGAACCCGTCCCCGATGGAAGCGACATGAACAACGGTGATGTCTACTCTCAGGTGAATCGGATCAAGGACACACCCGCAAGAAGAGATGCTGAGCGACTCGGAAAGAATCAGAGGTCCCTTCTCCCTAGGGTAACCTCATATTGTACTGCAAGTAGCTACAAGATGAAGGACCTCTTGAGATGGCTGAAGGACAACAAGAGAGTGCACGATTCCCATCCCAAACTCTTTGACGAGTGTTTGTACACACCCTTCGTATACAAGGACTGGAGAGGTGACAAAAGGATGGACAAGGATCTGATCCGACTTGACGATGAAGGTGGAGAGATCACCATTGATGATAGTCACACAGATGTCTTCATCTTTGAGTACGGTGTTGTTGTACTTTGGGGTTTTACACTCAGAGAGGAACAGGCATTCCTTGCTGACCTTGCCAAGTTTGAGAATGAGAAGCTGGCACAAGAAGATGTTCAAGTCGAGGAGTTCAACTACTACATCACGAAAAGTTACCAGCCAAGAATCTACAACGATTTCATCACGCTCAGAGACGGCTCCAACTATATGCTGAAGCTTTCCATCTCGCACGCCATTTCGCAATCGGTGAAGATCTCACTCTTTGAGGAGCTCGTTGACAACACAATTGAAGATACACAGGATATTCCCCAGCAGATTGCCTCAGCTGGTAAGGTTGGAATGACGAAGGATGAGATCATGAAGAGTATTGGTGAGCTCTTCATTTTGAGAATCAACATCAACCTGCATGGTTCTGTGCTGGACTCACCTGAAATCATGTGGGCGGAACCCCAGCTGGAGCCAATCTACCAAGCCACAAGAGGATATCTTGAAATCAACCAGAGAGTGGCACTGCTCAATCAAAGATTAGAAGTCATTTCAGATTTGCTTCAGATGTTGAAGGAGCAACTGGGTCATTCCAACGAAGAGTACCTCGAATTTATCGTGATTATACTTGTCGGCGTGGAGGTTCTTGTCTCAGTGATCAACATCATCGTGGACATCATTGCCGATATAAAATGAAGCTGACACTCTATGTGATGGATGGTCATCAATCTGCAAATCTGAGCAGTAGAATGAAGCTACAAGCAAACAGTAAACATTCCAAAACATAAATTAGTATCCACCTAAACTAGAAAACCCATAATGTACAAACAACCAACCCACTAAATGAATTAATTTACAGTCGTCAAGAAGCTTACAACTCCTGGGAAGCCTTAGCCTTGGAGGACTTCTTTGGCAACAAGTTCTGGTGAATGTTTGGCAAAACACCACCCTGAGCAATGGTGACGTGACCCAACAACTTGTTCAACTCCTCATCGTTTCTGATGGCCAACTGCAAGTGTCTTGGGATGATTCTGGTCTTCTTGTTGTCTCTTGCGGCGTTACCAGCCAACTCCAAGATCTCAGCAGCCAAGTACTCAAGGACAGCAGTCAAGTAGACTGGAGCACCGGAACCAATTCTCTGGGCGTAGTTACCCTTTCTCAACAAACGGTGGACTCTTCCGACTGGGAAGGTCAAACCTGCCTTAGCAGATCTGGTCTGAGAAGCTTTCTCAGAAGAACCGGCTTTGCCACCTTTACCACCAGACATTGTGTATAGATATGAGTTTTGTTGTGTGTGTGTGTTACTAGAACAGTATACGGAGGAGAAAAGAGAAAAGGTTCTCCACACAAGATGCGTGTCAAAGACGTGGCGGGATGGCCAGCCCTTATATAACCCAGGCAGCGCAGCTTGGACGTGTTTACCACAACAGCAGCCTTTGTTTACGTGTAAGGGGCGCGCTGCGAGCAAGTCTTCCTCCCAGCGCCCGTGTGCTGTGATTTACACACTGGTCACGGGTAACTTCTGGCACGATCGCTCTTTTGACCCCTCGCTGGGTGGTTCGTGCTGAAATATACACTCCCAACAAGCGTAACTTTCAGTCTGGGAGCTTCCACAGAGCGCGCGCGCACACTAAGTCCGTGCTGAAAAATACATCTCGCCCGCGCACTTTTCAGAACGGAACTTTCTGCGCAGGGTGCGTGTTTGGCGCGCCGCAGTGCCTTCGAAAAGGTAAACAACACAGGCCCAAACAACAAGCGCGTCTGCCATGAGCGCCGGCGTCTATATAAACCCGGATGTCCCCCATGTGGTCTTCCCATACGCAGTGCTTTGCGGAGTTTCTCTTTTCCCTTTCCCCAGATATCTTATCTACACATCACATCACTAGTCACAATGGCCCCAAAAGCTGAGAAGAAGCCTGCCTCCAAAGCCCCAGCTGAGAAGAAGCCAGCTGCCAAGAAGACCTCCTCTTCCACTGAGGGTCCAAAGAAGAGATCCAAGACCAGAAAGGAGACCTACGCTTCCTACATCTACAAGGTCTTGAAGCAGACTCACCCAGACACCGGTATCTCCCAGAAGGCCATGTCCATCATGAACTCCTTCGTCAACGACATCTTCGAGAGAATCGCTTCTGAGGCTTCCAAGTTGGCTGCTTACAACAAGAAGTCCACTATCTCTGCCAGAGAGATCCAGACCGCTGTCAGATTGATCTTGCCAGGTGAGTTGGCCAAGCACGCCGTTTCTGAGGGTACCCGTGCTGTCACCAAGTACTCTTCTTCCACTTCCGCTTAAGAGTTTTTGAGAAGCTACTATGTATGTTTATTAGGGTTTGTATTGGTTAGGTAATTGTACATTAGGAATTAGTTATGGTCCGATCTTCAATTGTAGTCTAATTCTTGGTTTTTGTTTGGTTGGTTTATGTTCACGTCGAAGTTTATTCAAGCACTGCCCTCGTTGTTGCACTGTCCGGCTTACATGGTGAACCTTAGATCTCGCAAACCCGAGTCAAACCGGCTGGATATGCGCCGCTCTTCCAAGTTGGATCACCGTCTTCCTGGTGCTCTAATTCACAAGTCACAAGGCTGTTTGTGCGATATGGTATTGAATGAACACCACTGCTGGATAAAGCCTAAAGTCTAGACTCATGTGGATCTGTGGATCAGCTTGTTAAAACCCGGACACCACATCACCTCCTGAATTCACTGTTGAACCAATAAATCGCATACATATAGGGCTCTTGATAACTAAAGACTCTTGGATCTCTATGATCAATCGAGTTAAAAGCTGGAAAACACAGTTACAGCTGATCGAATTGATTTAAAGATTGAATTTTATATAATTTTTTTTACACTATATAGCAGCTGATCATCATGATATTGTTATAAATCTGTAAGCTAGACTAAACTTAAATGAAATTTATGCTCAAATATATCTCCTCGATTGAGATCTGATCTAGTAGGCCGTACGTTTATAAATTCAAATTAATTATTTCTGGTATATACTCATATTAATGCATATGCTAGGGGTAGATTAGACAATTAAAATTTCTGTAACTGACTTTAATCTAGCTACTTTTCTTTCAGGAGCATTAGATGCATACGATTTACTCTAAAATGTGTGAAAACGCCTTTGCAAACGCCTCCTTTGCACCACCTTCGATGTTTGTGCCGTGGGATAGCACGATGGTGTCAAAGTCCAAGGTCATCAACTTTTTAAGGGCAGCACGGTTGTCCTCCGTTGGTGGGAATAGTCTCTTGGAGATGTACTGACCAAACCAACTGTGAGAGTTGAGACCCATGGTGAGGTATCCTGCCCATCCTGCAGTCTGGAGTTGACCTGGGTACTGGTCCTCATTCTTTCCGTCACGTGGGACGTTCATGAGCAAGTCACTTTCAAAGAGTGTCTTGTTCTGCTTGTCAAGAAGAACCAGCTCATTGTTCTTGTGTCCTTTGAGGAACAAGAAGTCGTAGTTGCCCAAGATTGGGGAGATCTTGGACCCGTTGACGACTGTGTTACCTTCATCCCATGTAAATTCGTAGTCGAGGATGACTGGCTTGCTGCTCTGGATCTTTGGTGGGCCAATGAGGATCATGTTTGGGTATCTGGCCTTGAGGTCAATGGCTGCCATAGCATGCTGAGAATTTGGCACAACAGCAGCAGCAACTTCAAATTCAGCAGGGGAACCGTTTGTAGCAGCCTTCAAGGCGTTGTCGAATGCCTCTCCGACCGGCAAAGAGGACCAGATCAACAGCTTGTTGGTGTTTGGAATGGTTGCGATAGCCATTCGGTTACCAACGTTGATGCGGTCGAGTACGCCAAAAGCGGTGGAAGCGATGAAGATACCGCTGTCGAGACGTCTGAATGTTGGGTTGAGGGGTTCTGGATATCCCATGGTGGCAGTTGATTGTAGTTTGTGGCGTTTTGTGGTGTTTTGTGGAGAGACGGAGAGACATAGGAGAAAGCTGAGTGGCTCGTCGACTAATTCCAGTGAGCGCGCGGAGATAGTCGGGGGTCGGGCACCCCACAAATGGCAACCCCTCATCGACATTCCGTCATTAGTCAGATCATGGTCAGTCGAGTTCAGTTCATCAACAGGCCACAGTTCGCGTGTTTGATATCAATGAGGACTAGTAGACGGGGTTTTATGGTGGCCCGGATTGTTGTGTAGATCACGCAGCTGAATCGGGGGAAGGCGAGCGTGCGAAACGTCCGCCTGTTGTTTTCTTGATCAAGACACGCGCTCTACTGAGACACCGCACAGAGCTTCTCAGGACGAACAGAGCTCGACTCCTACGATACCTGGCAGGCTTTTGGAACCGACTGGACACATACTACGCCCACAAACAATGTCTGACCTCGTGCAGAAGCGGGCAAAGGTCCTCACTCACAAATCGCCCTCTCTTCCTGATCTGGGAGCCAACTCACGAAGAGTCCCATACGTCAACACCATCGGGAAACGTGTCCCAGAGAGCACATTTGAGAACTCAGAGGCTATGGTTTCAGTACCGAGGTTTGACTTCAACTCTACAGAAGAGAGCCTCTCTCCCGAGCAGAGTGGCGAAGACTCGAACAACCTCAGCATTCCACACTCAGCATCCAAGCAACACTCAATCACCTCGTCAGTGGACCAGCAATCTGCCATGAGTGTTATCGATATGTACGCAGATGCCGACTCATTCGTATCTAAGAAGTCAGATACCGAAGCCATTCCACCTCAGCAGAAGTCCTTCCCAATCTCATCCACAGGTGTCATTTCCAACACTACAAATGCAGCTGTCCAAATGACACGATCCCCAGAAGGGACAACGTCGTCGACTACCAGTGAAGTTCATACCCTGGCAAGCTCAAGGAAGGATGCAGACAAGATCAGAATGTCTATTGAGGAGAGCAAAACCACAGTCCAGTCCAATCGAGATCGCTACGGGTTCAAGAAGAAGTCGAACTTTGTCTCTGAAGAGCAGTACAACGCTTGGTGGCCGGACTATTCAAAGCACTGTGCAAGAAGAAAGAAGAAATGGGAGACTCTAATGAACAAGAATGGACTCAGTCTCAGCAATGACAACCCTGTGAGATTCCCACCTCGCTCAGAAAAGCTCAAGAGGTACATTCGCAAGGGAATTCCTGCTGAATGGAGAGGTAACGCTTGGTGGTATTTTGCCAAAGGGCCAGAGAAGTTGAAGAACAACATTGGCGTCTATGACAGTCTTGTTGAAAGTACTGCACAGTTGCACAACAAAGACACAGATATCATCGAGAGGGACTTGAACAGAACATTCCCTGACAACATTCACTTCAGACCGGACAATGCTGATCCTTCACAGGAGCCCCCACAAGAGACAGTACTGGTCCAGGCATTGAGACGCGTTCTTGTCGCTTTCTCAACTTACAATCCAGCTATTGGATACTGCCAGTCCTTGAACTTCATTGCGGGATTGTTGCTCATCTTCATGGACGAGGAGAGAACATTTTGGATGATGGTTATCATCACCTCAAGATACATCCCTGGTGTTCATGAAATCAACTTGGAAGGTGTGAGCGTTGACCAAGGAGTCTTGATGCTATCTATGCAGGAGTTCCTTCCAGACACCTGGGATAAGATCTCGAACATAGACTTTGGTGATTCAAGTCGAATGCCTGCTGCTCGCGGGAAGAAGATCAACCACGACTTCCTCTCCAAGCTCCCACCTATCACGCTGTGTACATCAAGTTGGTTCATGAGTATCTTCATTGGAACTCTTCCTATTGAGACGACTCTGAGAGTATGGGACTGCTTCTTCTACGAGGAATCTGGATTCTTGTTCAAGGTTGCGTTGTCAATCTTCAAGATCATTGAGCCCAAAGTGTTAACCATCCATGATGAGATGGAGGTGTTCCAGGTTGTTCAAAACACTCCAAAGACATTGATCGACCCATCTGTGATATTCGATGTCATATTCAAGAAGAGGGTGAGGTTCACAAACCTGACTCAGGATGAAGTCATGAGATGCAGAAAGTATGTCACCAACAAGAGAAAACAAGCAAAGGCAGCGGAGGCCAAGGAGAATGATCCTACCTTCAACAGGAATCTTCTTGCAGAGTCGTTATGGCAGCCAGATATCTACGGGTTCAAGAAGGGATTGCCTGGCGTTCATTGGAACAGAAACCTCACAGTCAAGATGAGGTCAAGGAGAAAGGCAAAATAGAAGGTTACACGCTACACTGTCAGGACATAAGGCGCTCCTACATGATCTGTTTGAATACACAACTTGCATATCATTTCGAAAGCTCCCATCCCTTCTGTAGCCTGCTGATTGTTGAGGAGCCGTCAAATCCATCAGCTTCGAGGAGTGCTCTGATCTTGTCCCATGGTAGGTCCTTCTCGGAGAGCGGTGTCACCACTGACTCTTCCACAACCTCCGGCTTTGGAGAAACCATCGCAGTGCACTTGATCTCACCATCCACAACGCTGATGTCACTTATTAAAGATGAGTCTTGAAGAACCTTTCCCTTTAGCAACAGCTTGATCAATGATGGTTCATAACCCTTGAGCTCTGGGGAATCACAAAGGGCCAGCTTCACCTGGTAGATAGTGTCTGTTGATTTAGCATCCAGAGAGATGTTGAACTTCGGAGCCTTGATGGACTTGACTGTGAACTTGTGCACAACAGGGCTGGAACCTGGAACCTGTGTGGATTGCTTTTCGATTGGAAGGTTTGGGAGCTTGACACCACTTCCGGTCAACTCTCGTGGGTCCTTCTTGAAGTCAGAGGCGAATCCTTTGGTGGAAGCCGAAACTCCCAGAAGTGTGAGATAGCTCGAAGCAAAGCTCTTCTCGGATTGAGTTATAGCAGCAGCAGACATTGTTAGGGTACCAGGAAAGATGGCTGTTTGTTGTGTTGGTGGGTCCTGAAGTGGTGAAGAAGGTGACACCAGCGTGGTTTTTTTCCTCTGGAGTCAACCCGCGGGGAAAACACAGATCAGTGGCGCTTCACATCACAAATCAAACGGAAGACAGCTAAAGACAACGGATACATGAACGCCTTGAATAAGGGAACAGTCCCCCATCTTGAAGATGGAATGCACATCGAAGACGGAAAAAAGCTTCTCTTTTTCAACTACCATGAGAGCCAGATTCACAGCTACAGAAGGCTGGATGCCATCAACACAGACATCCACGAACAGTCTCTCATCATCACGCATTTTCCCAACTCTTACGCCAAAGGAGATCCATCCCTGTTTAACAACACCAGGATCGTGAGAGTTCCACGTGTTTTCTCAACCAAGGGTGCAAGATTCCCAGAGTTCTCGAACAAGCTCCCTGGATACGAAGAAGCAGCCATCGCTGATGAAGAGGCACACACTTTCGAGATCAAGGGTGAACACATGAAGCAGTACTTTGGAACATCATCTATGAGTCCACTGTCGTGCTATTTGACAACCACAGAGTTTGAAGACATCGTAAATGGTCTCAACGCTCTATCAATTCGTGCATACACCGCCTGGTCGTTTTGGAACCTGCTGGAGTTCATCATGGACCTCCTCACGTTTTGGCTTCTCAGCGATATCTTGACCCCAATCTCAAAGAAGGTGAGTAGCGTGGTTTCCCTTGAAACTGATACAGTGATACTAACAATTCATAGAAACTAAATGCCATGGAGCAGTACGTCGAAGAAGCAAACACAAGACTGTCTTCAAGGGGTGTTCGAATCATATCACCAAGACGATCCGCCTATCTTTCAGTATGTCGAGACCGTTCCAGAGCATCCACGCAATTACTTTACTAACAAATGAGCAGCTCGATTTCCAGATACCGACACCCAGACCTGAAGATGAACTTGGAGCAAATTCACTCGAGACCCAGCCATACCACCAAAAGAGTAGTGGAGAAACTACATAAAGGTTTTTTTTTTTTTTTTTTTCCCCCTCCTCCCCCATCGGCTCAAGCAAAAAAAAAAAGCACACAGACGCAGCAGAACAGCTCCAATGTTTAAGAGACTACCCTCAAGCTACAGATCGACAGCACTCAAGGAAGTTCCAATGAGTGATTCAGACGAAATGAACGGTGTATTTGCTATTCATAAGCCAACTGGTGTGACATCTGCCCAGTTTTTGGCTCGTCTTCAGCATTTGTTCACCGATTCGAGGGTCTTCTCCAAAGACTTGGCTCAGCTGCGTGGTGCCAAAGTCGAACAACTACAGAGGGAGGGCCAGACAGCGTCAAGAAGAAAACTCCGGAAAGTTATGAAGGTGAAGATGGGTCATGGAGGTACACTCGACCCGCTTGCGACAGGTGTGATGGTTGTCGGTGTGGGTAAAGGTACCAAGAAGCTTCAAAATTACCTTAGCGGGAGTGTCAAAACATACGAAACAGAGGCGTTATTTGGTGCTTCAACCACTACTGGAGACGTGGAAGGAGATGTTTTGACAAGATCAGGTACTCGTCACATCACCAAGGAAGATGTTGGTCAGATCTCCGAGAAGTTCACTGGCCACCTCAAGCAGACACCACCCATTTTTGCCGCCCTCAAGATGAATGGAAAGCCACTATACGAGTACGCAAGAGCTGGTCTTCCTCTTCCCAAGCCAATTGCATCCCGCGAAGTTGAAGTCTATGAGCTGAAGGTATTTGATGACACCCTTTCCACCGACCACAGCTATGATCTCATCAAGAGTGCCGATGTCGATGGTGCCAACCTTGAGGATAAACTGGCCGACAATCCGACACTCAATGACAACAAGCTGTACTTGTCAAAGGAGTATGCGGAAAAACATTCAGTCGAAGAGGAGGTGGCTGAGGTGCTGCCAGAACCAGTGACCGAGGAGGAGAAATCTTCAAGTTTCCGTGCTCCTCTTCTTCACTTCAAGGCAAAGGTCAGTTCCGGAACCTACATCAGATCTTTGATCAGTGATATCGGAAGATCACTGAAGTCGAATGCATACATGGTGAAATTGGAGAGAACTCAACAGGCAGAATGGGAGCTTGGAAGAAATGTCTTCAAGATGGAGGACTTTGAGCAGAGAGACGATGAAGTCTGGGGTAAAGTTTTGGGTCAGGTTCTCAGCAAAGGCGGAGAGGCGATAACCGACATCAATCAGCTTTTCAGGGAGGCAGAGGAAGAGAACACTGAGAGACTGAAGAAGGAAAGGTTGCTTGTGGAGAGTCTGCAGCAGACTGATGAAATTTCTCCTCCTGTCGAAAGCACCGCCTCTGCAGTTGCGACAGCTAAGAGACCAGCCGAGGATCCACTGGAGAACTGATGCATATGACCAGTATAGTTATTCAACGTACATATGTAGATTGGTTCGTAGGGTTGATATATCGGAGCTCACAGGCAACCCGATGGTTACCTATCTATGATATGACACTCCCTACAGCTAATTTTGGTAGCAATGGGGACATCACCCACCTAGGTCATTTGTTAGTGTTGTTAGAATGTGCAGGTCAGATACTGGTCGGGGAGATCAGGCTTTCAGACCCATTTCGAGGAGAAATGGGTATCAATCGCTGGGATTTGAGGGAGCTTGCACTGAAGAATGACGCAGGAAGGGAGTGAGGGCTAAAAGGGCTCAATTTCAGAGCTGTGATGCCTCCGGACTAACTCGACTGCTCGATTTCATAGCTGGGATGTCTCCGGACTAACTCGACTAACTCATGAGACATGTATTGGCCAACTTTGAGGCGCTTAGAAGGGTTTCAGATTTCAGTCACCAAAATACCCCAAGATACCCATTTTTGCATTAAAAGCAACAAATACGATGTTCTTAATCCTAATATCGACCCAAACTGATGTTTCATTCACTGAAACACACCATATTCTCGTAGTTAGCACATATAAATGCCAGACTTCTCACATTTACCACCAGTGCTTCATATTTCGTCTGTTGCTACCCAAACAGGACCAAATCTTCTTCCCTTACTCTGCTGTCCCCCAAATTACACATCAAGCGATGATAACACAGCTCGAACCCCAGAATTGCAGAGAGACCGCCAAAATTGCAGCTAGACCGTCAAAATTGCAGCTAGACCGCCAAAATTGCAGCTAGACCGTCAGAACTGCAGATGAACCCCCAAAACTACACGTGTACACCCCAAACTCCAGTTATTACTCCAGAAGACCACAACCAGCCCCTCAAAGTCACCAACAACTGTGTTTCCCACCCAACAAGTCAAAAATCTAGGCCTTAACCGTCTGCAGCTCTAGAAACAGGGAACTGATCCGTTGCCTAGCAACGATGACTTCTTCTGTTACCCCTGGCAACACCGATTTCTTCTGTTACCCCTGGCAACAGTGATTTCTTCTGTTACCCCTGGCAACAGTGATTTCTTCTGTTACCCCTGGCAACAGCGATTTCTTCTGTTACCCCTGGCAACAGCGATTTCTTCTGCTACCCATAGAAGCACGGATTTCTTGTCTCGTGAGTAGCAAGAGCTGTTCTGTGCCGCCCTTAAGGACCAGCAATGGCCGCAGAGCTTGATTAGCGTATTGCGCTGGCAAACTATAGTCATTATACATCCTACTGATCCCTTACTGGGTACAGAGAGCTGTTGAGAGTAAGATGGTCTCCCCTGGAGAGGCCAGGACTTAATAACAGCTCCTTTACGTTATGCCAGCCCAGCCTCTTCTACGCGGGGCCATAAGTCTCTTACAACAGGCCACGGGCTCTATGAAACACTAGCTCAGCGTAGTTGTTGTCGATTATCTGTCCCTTCTATGCTACAACGAACAGTAAATCCGCCTATTATAGTTTGGTCTGCTGTGGTACTTCCAGCTTCCTATGCTCTAGTTGGTGGATTTGAGGCGAGGAGAGGAGTTTCTGGGCGTTTAGCTTGAATATGACCTTGCAGTGTATCATAGCCCTTCCCAGCTCTGTTTTGACGTTCGTGCAGTACAAATTCGGGGTATAAGGCGCTTTTGAACGCAGTTTTCCATATGTTCGGAGAGTGACGGTGTTTAGTAGCACGCAGCTGCGCTAGGGCTGTCGGGATGATGGAGTTACTTGTGGGAAGAGTCTTGAAACCAGGCGCATAGTTAGAGAGACACTGGAGCAACTGGTGACTGGTTAGAGAAGGATGTTAAATAGGATACGTGCCCATGCAGATATAACAGGCTAGATCCTCAGCCAACTCTCATCACAGGGCTGGCATGAGGAGGGCCATGGGTTTTTGGTAACTGTAACAAAAGCATTGGTCATTTGTAGGAACAGCAAGGGCAAACCTTGGTTTCCAAGCGTGAAGAACAGCAATGAGCGTTGCTAGGGGTGCATCGAGAAATGTCTGTTGCAAGGGGTTACAGAAGCAAACTCTGTTTCTATGGGTAACAAGAGAAATCGGTGTTGCCATGGGTAACAAGAGAAATCGGTGTTGCCATGGGTAACAAGAGAAATCGGTGTTGCCATGGGTAACAGAAGATATCGCTGTTTGTAGAGTACACAGGCGGTTAGAGCCTAGTGTTTTGACTGGTGGGGAGGGTTAGAGTGTTCTGGGTGACTTTGACGGTCTAGTTGTGGTCTGCTGGAGGAGTTCCTGAAGTTTGGGGGATAGACGTGTAGTTTTGGGGTTATATCTGTAATTTTGGTGGTCTGGCTGCAATTGTGGCGTTCCAGCTGCAATTTTGGCGGTCTAGCTGTGTTTTGGGGGTTGGAGTTGCAGCGTAGGGATCTTCAAGAGCAATGTTGGTACCTGTTGTGCGATACAGGTGCTTCTTGGCCTTGTTTGGTGCTTTAAGAGCGGTTCTGTGGCTTCTCATGTGTAATTTCAGTATTCCACATCTCTTGGGCATCTATATATTACTACCTTATTATATAGTTAAATTTCGAGATTTTCAATAAAGTTTTCCCAAAGAATCGGTTATATCCATTGTGTAGCTAGAGCTTCACTGAGTCTCCCTTTAGAATATGAACCAATATAACGGGATAATGCGGCCGCTATTAATATTAAACAGAGGCGTTTGAGTAAAAGTGGGCCAAAAGAGGCAAGGTTAGGAGCACCGTTGAATATCCAGCTGGTAAGGAGCACGACTGCAAAGCCAAGGGGTCGCCTGCGCGCGCAAATTGCTGATCATTGTTCTCATGGGTTGCTTTAACAGAGAAGCTTTCAAATTAGCGAGCTATATAAGGCCTACATAACCCACCCTGGAGTTTCACGGCACAACAGCGTTAACATTTGCTGTGAACCATTCCTTGCCGTCCTCCTTTGCCCCCAGATTTACCACCACTCGGACCGCTTGGGACGATGAACACGTTGTGACTTTCATTTCTAGGGCTATCTCTTTTGGGAAGCCTCTGAACCAGTCTCACTGTTTGTTGTTTCAGCTTCATCCTCCCCGTTGACCCCACTCACGCCGCACGGGTGAACACGTCGAGATTATCATCTCTAGGGTTATCTCTTTGGGAAGCCTCTGAACCAGTCTCGCTGTTCGATGTGTGAATGGGTGAACGTTACAACCCAAGAACGTTGTGCCTGTTAACTGCCGTCTACCTATCATTCCAAGATTCTCTGTCCTCGCACCACAAATGTCTCCACGTTAAGCTCTTCCAATCTTACTCCAATCGATGAAAAGACCCACGAACCCCTGAGAAACTGCCCTACGATCGAGTACAAGAGTCGTGCCATGGAAATGGATTCATCAAGCCAACCAATTCCGTTTGGAGTGACTGCTTCTCATCCGTGTCATCGGCAGCGGAAGATAGCTAGAAGACCAAAGGGATCAAAGAACAAGCCCAGCTCAGGAACTCCGACCAGCCCGCTCCAACACGTCTGCCTCAGCCCCCTTCAAACACGGGTTTTCTACCATTGAGAGCACCTGATGATAGCTGATGTCTCATGCAAGAAGAATTTCCGATTTCGTGAGTGCGATGTAACCAAGATCTTTACGCTTTTGTGCGGTTCGAGTAACAGCGAGATGGCTCATGAGATGGTTTCGTTGTATCGTACACCCCTTCCCTGATCCTCCGCCAAAGGCCACACATAAACAATGGATGCTGAAACTGCAAACGGCTTCTTTCGTTACGTTCTAAGTAAGTTTGTAGCATTAGGGGAGGTAACTATTGGCGGGGCGGAGGCAGCGCAGCGAGCCGGAGAGGAGCAGATACCATACACCCAGTCGGAGAACCTGAAGCACTACTTTGAACACTACAAAGATAGTGGAATAAGACCAAACAACAAAGATTTGTCACTGGACGCTCGAAGAAGCCGATACGCCCCACAACGTAGGCAGCGCAGCGCGCCGAAGAGCAGGGACCGCGGAGAGGTCGTCAAGAGCGCTTGGGTTCAAGATTACGCCACTGGCCCCCTACTTCCTCGACCGAAGGGAGGACTGGCCGGCCGCCTAGGCCCAAGCCTGGGGCGTTATGAGAGATGGTGCAGTACAGTCTCCCGAAACGTAGTGAAGGGCAAGACTACTACGGAACCGTCGAACTACAACGAGGGAGTCCCCGTAGCGCAGCGAAGGTAGACGAACGTCCAGGCTTGTCTGATTTTATGAAGGATTGTTAACTTCTTAAGTGGTTCGTGAAGAAGAAACAAGAGAGACAATCCGGAGCTGGAGATCTGAGCGTGATTGAGTTCAGCCAAATATGTTGATGATCAGTCCTCAGTGTAGGGGCTGCAGTAGACTTGAGAGGTTTGTGGGATAAGATATGTGGTAGGCAGCGGTCCCGAAAATTGCATTTGATCGCGATCGATACAAGTGCTGGGTACTGGGCACTAAATGAGGACTTTGGAAGCAAATACTCTCCTAGTCTCCAGTGTGTCAGTCAGGGAAGCGGGAGGGCACAATTGGGAATGGAAACAGGAAATTGATTGTTCCCCGCAGGCCGTATTGGTAGGTATGGCACAGTTGTGTGGCTTGGAGTGGATGGGAGGCCGTCAGCGGGGAGGTCGCGAGCAGAGAGAGGTCTTGCAACGAAAGCTTGGTGTACCGTGGATGAAATGGAAAAAGATGGGTGGAAAGACGTGGCAAAAGACTATTCTTGGGAGCTCTAGGGCTAGGGTACTGCTTGGACTTCAGCGGGTGGAGTGTGGAGTGAACACACAAGAAAGACAGAGAGCGCTCTCCTGAGTCCTTTTATTGTCTAAGGATAGGCTTTGTACCACCAATGGTTTTGTACCATCATCAATGGTCTTTGTGTCACATTCAACTTCTGTCAAACATGTGAGGAGAGTAGGAAGATTCAGGAAGGACTCTGTCAAATCTACATGCCACAAAGATAAGATGGCGCGAACTTTATGCGGGGACGTCTAGTCAGGCAATACATGTACTTGCAACAAGTAGTGATGCTTTCAGAAAGCTTGAGCACACTAGGTGGAGCACTATGTGCTTATATGGGAACTTTATGACAGTCTCCAGCTGATAGACATCCATACGCAAATAAGACTTCTAGTAAATGTGTTTCATTGAAGAAGCATGCTCGCAGATCTGTATGTGCTCAACAAGCATCTGTCGACCAACAAATCTGTCTCTCTGCGGTACCATAGGCAGTATTGTTGGTGGCATAGTTTCAACAAAACATGAAGTCTACTTGAAGACACCTGTCGTTCAAGCCTCATGTTATCAACTAAAATGCACTTGTGAGAACAGAAAGTGTCTCCATACCCCGCAAAGCGTGGTTCAGGGTTCAGGGGTCTCGTTGACATAACCTGGATCAAGAGCATGGTGTCCAGTATCAAAGAGCCGCCATATGCTGCGGGTGCTCCTATGACGAGCACTTCTAACGTTGAGGGGAACTCCAACTGGTCAGTGCTGGTCCTTGCGTTGTTCTCTGAAAATCATTGATACATAAGGATAGAAACTACACAAACCACAGGCGTAGGGAAATATGGGAGTTCATACAGTAGTAATAGAAGTTTGGATAAAGTATATTTAGTGACCAGCACAAAAAAGAAACAGACAGGTTCCAAGTCATAACTCGTAGCCCGTGATAGAGAAGCAAGCGAAAAAGCATAAAAAGGAAGACGCGACAAAGTGGCAGGAGAACAAGCGTACTGCGTACTTACTCAGACATATAGTCATCAGCAGAGAGAACTTCATAGTCTGAAGGAATACTTGCATCATCATCTTCGTCTTCAGAGTTGTCTGCCGTGCTGACAAGAGCGATCAAGCCTGGGAGCGACTCTGTTGACGAGAAAGCTGTACCCTCCTTCTCAACAATTGTGAGTTGGTCATCATTGGAGTCTTCAAAAGATGAGTCGTCTGACAGAGAATTCTCATCATCCTTGGCCAACTCAGGCTCCAACAATGAGCCACAAGGTGTGGCAAACTCATCAACGCTCGAATACCCGCCTTCATATGAAGGGCTGCTCAAGTGCACAAGGCCACTTCCATCCGAACATGAGCCCTCGGCATATACGGCCCCTTCAGAATCCACAAGCTCAACTCTGTACTTGTCACTCTTCGAGAACTGGTGCTTCAAACCATTCATGTTGTAGAACAAGTTCTTGAAACCGTTGACCTGCAAAGAATGTGGACCAACGGACAACTTCAATGTCATGGATTGGTCGGCGCCATCAGCAGTAAACTTCAAGAGCAAGTCCGAAGGTGTTGGGAAATCACCTCTGTTGATGATATTGAACACAATCAAGGACTCCCGCTTTGAGACCTTGACATCCAAGCATGGTGAACTGTCAGGTTCCTTCTTGTACAGCAGCAATCCCTTCTTGACAATCTCAGAGAGGTTCTCCTCATCAGACTCGCCAACCAGCTCGGTCAGCTGCTTGTACTTCTTGTAGACAGTGGTCAACTCAATAAGCTTCTCTGCCGAGTCAAACTCCTTAATCAGTTCAATCAAGCCTTGATTATACTCTGGGTTGGAGATTGGGATATCAATGTAGATGTCTTTGACGCTTGGCTCCACATTTCCCCAGCTGATGTTCATTGGTGGTGGAGGATAGATCTCCTTCATGTCATGATCAGGGGAGTGTGGTCCATTGGAAACTGAGGAATGGTAGCATTTATAACACAAGTCGTAGTCTGTGCAGACATTGCATTGGTATCTGACTCCAACAACCTGGACATCGTTGTTGACCGGGTTGCAAAAGTCACAATAAATACCAGCGTGGACACCAGAGACACCCGCCTTGTCTGCTGATGGCTCATGGCGGGAGGTGCTAGGAGACTTCTCTGGCAAGGACCCCTTGATAGACAAGTGGATGTCATCAACTTTGGTGCAGAGCTCATCAAACTTCTCCTTAGAAATGGAAGTCGACTCCACCGCTGGCTTATCGTGTGACTTCTTGGAAACGCCTGGAGCAATGACCTTCATCTTGATGTGGTTCTTGACCTGCAGACTTCTCTTCAGAGACTTGTAGTCAGCCTCAGTATGGAGCTCAACATAACCCTTGCATCTCTTCGACTTTCTGGTGATGGTGAAGTCCTCAAGGCCATACAAATCATAGACCAATCCGGTGAGATAGTGATGGTCCACCTTGCTGGCGACCGTGGTTGCCTTCTTCTGCTGGCCGTTGAATTCGACCCTGATTGTGACGCCTCTTTCCATCGTTGGGTAATGTGGTAGAGTACAATCGTGCTGTTGTTGGTTGGGCTGTTGCAGTTTGATAAATCAGAATTCCTGTTTTAAGGTGGGTGGCGTAGCAACAAATTTCACGTCACATTTCTGTTGCGACCCCGCGACCTGGGGCTGATAAGAAGGTGTCACCTTTGAACCTCACACCTCAAACTGAATGCCATTTCAGGAAATACAAGGAGAGATAAAACAGTGGGATAGCAAATAATTGATAAAACTAAGTAGCAGCAGAAGAGGCTTCAGTGAATTTGTAGGAAAATTGTGCTTCTTTCAGTACAAAAACAGGCCTGTAACAAGTGGCAAGCAGGTTGCTTATCCTAAAGCGGATAATGTCCTGAAACAGGTCCTTACGTGTTTCTATGGTTCACATTTTACTCTCAAATCCAACTGAAGTCAAAATATTACAGAATTGTTGATTAGAAGCAAATAGTACAGTCCACAAACAGAAAAGAAAGCATTGTTTGCAAGGGCAAAGCAAGCTGAAAGGTTCACGAGAGGGGCATCAGGAATTCCTCTCTAACAGATAATAACAAGATGAGCACATATCAAACCTGAACTTCACCATCATAGGCAGGTGGAGGACCAGTAACGTCAAACTTGTTCTTCTCGTCGAAAGTGGTGTTGATATCAGAGACATCCACCTTTCCTTCGGTCTTGGAGATCTCATACTCCGATACTCCAATAGGATCCTTTGGAACCCAAACGTGTGGCTCCTCATCACTGATCACAGGATCATGGTAAGCGGAATCCAAGAACTCAGAAGTGTATGTTGTACTGAGGTTAAAGAATGAAGGAAGCTGTGAGCGGATCAACGAGAAACTGTATCCGTCCTTTGGACTGAAGAATCTCTTGACAACCTTTCCTGGGCTCTGCTTGGCCTGTTTCTCAATGGTGTTGATGTCAGGAGCCTGGTTAACATCCTCCTGAGTCAGATCCTTGGAAGGAGCATCTGGGGCACCAATAACTGTCTCGTTCTTTGAAGAGTTGGAATCGGCAACCTCAGCGGCCTTGTTCTCTGGAGCAACAACAGCAGCAGGACTTCCTGCACTCTCAGAAGCGTAGTTCTTTCCAGTCTGCTTGACCTCGGCAAGACCCAAGTCTCGTGGATATGTGGCTTCGTCACCTCTGGCCTGCTGGATAGCGGAGATTGGAACAGCATCGAACAATGGCTCAAACTTATATCTGAAGTAAAGGTGGGACAGCACAGTGACGGTGAGGATGAGAGCCTCCAAAACAACAGGACCCCATGACTTTGACATAATGAACAAACCCAAACAACAAATCTCAGCAAGGTACAAACCCACAAAAGTCTGGAACAGTGCCTTTGGATAGTTTCTTCCCCTCATGTCAATGGTTGGGTGTCCATACACGTATGTAGTAAGGTACAAGTAAGCGAGGTACAACAAAGCCAAGGCAAGAGTGGAGAATATCAAGAGGATTGGAGCAATGATGGCGTAAACCAAGAAGAGGACAACCAAGAGTTCAATTGGCGGGTAAACAACACCCCACTGTGGTGTGGAGAGAGTGTTGTACTTTGTCCATTTCTTTCTTGGTGTGTTCTGGAGGAAACCCAACACCTTGGAGAGGACCAAAGGAACCGCCTGCAACAAAGACTTGGCTGGTGTCATCAAACCCTGCATGAGGAAGTAAGCAATGTAAAAGTTGGAAGCCTTTGGAAGGTTCTGAGACAACAAAGTCATAGCGGAACTTGGGTCGTCAATAATGGCAGTAACGGTGGACGAAGCAGAAGAAGCCAAGGTAACAACCAAGAACACCTGAACAACCTGGAAACCAAAGTACCAAGACTGACAGTATTGCTCAATCTGCTGATGAGTGGTCAAACCCGCCTGCTTGCCGACAGCCTTGATGATAACTGGCACCAAGGACATCAAAATGGCCAAGGCAACAGTTGGCAAGACACCGGTAATCAAACCCAAGATAACAGATGGACAGTTGTTGATGAACTTCAAGAATGGAACCTTTTCTGTCAAGAAGGTGATGTTGGAAATACAACCAACCACGGCAACTGGGATTGCCCAGAAGATGATGAGCAAAGTCAAAAATGTGTTTGCAGCAACTCTTCTCAAGAGTCTCTGAGTGGATCCAAAGGCCAACGTACTCCAAACAACATCCTCTGGTGCAACACCAATGTCACGCTTCTTGAAGTCAGTGAATGGAACAGCTTGGTAAGCTCTCTGGGCCTCAAGCTGGTTTGGGAACTCGATGAAGACAGCAGCAGCCTTTTTACCAGTCTCTGGGGTACTCTGAGCGTCAGCAATCTTCTCGTTGAGCTCACCCAAACGAGTGATTGAGTAGTCAATTGTGTTAACCTTCTTACCAATCAATGGAATCTTTCCCAATCTGTGAGTTGGCTGCTTCTGGATGTAGGCAGATGGTTCCTCTGGAAGCTTTTCGCCCTTCTTGACAAGCTTAGCCTTGTACTTGACAGCCTTCTGGATGACCTTGTTCAAAGCACCCTCGTACTTTCCTGAAAGCTTTGTACGCTCATCGACAAGTTTGGAGAGCTCCTTGTAGTCTCTTGCGAACCAAACTCTCTGTGCGAGTGGGAACACGGTCTTCAAGGACTCCTCCTCCATAAACTTCTCTGGGATGTCAGTGAGCATCAATGTTCTGCTCGAGAGCAAGCCATCATACAATGGGGTGGTCTGGACAGCGTGTCTGAGTGTAACGTAGAAGACAAACTCCTTGTAGATGACAAAGATGACCAACCCGAAGAATGCCCATGACAAGAAAGCGTGGGCAAAGTATCTGTACTTGTTTGCGCCTGAGCTTGAGACGTTAGCATAGGCCAACAAGTCGAAACCCTTCAGATTCTGGCCGTTGGTGGCGTTGACAGGGAGGAGGATTGGGAGAAGCATGATACACCCAAGCAGCGAGATGCCTGCAAAGATGCCAATGTAGCGGGAGAAGAGGTAGGCATCGATCCCTGCGTACTGCAAAAAGAATGACTGTGGCTTTGTCCAGAGGAAAGATGCCCAGGAGAAGGCACCTGTTGGGACACGAGGTGGGATCTGTTCCTTCTGAGTTTTGGAGAGTTCGAGTGTCTTTGGCTCGTAGACACGGCGCTCCTTTGGTCTGAATACTGTGAAGATGACGATGAGGATGAAGCCGATGATCCCGTAGATGATGAGGGATGTCACGAAGGCCGATGTGGAGGAAGCCCCCTTAGATCCAGCCATGGTGTGTACTTCGGTTAGCGTAGGGGGCCTGAGCGTGGTGCAGATGAGGCAAGGGGGGTGTGGGCTTGTTTTTATACCTTGCCCTAGCGATATGCGCGAAGAGGCTTGACGTCGCTTTGTTTACGTTCCAGCAAACTTGAAATTTCAGCGATGAGCGGGCCGCACAAAGTTCAAACGCCGTGGAAGAGCGAGAATTTGTAGGGCAAAGTTGCTTTTGTGTTCTCGGTTCTGGTGGAGGTTCTTCGGTTCTGCTTACGGTGCTCGGTGCTCGGTGGTCAGCGTGGAGGGAGAGTCCGGGGCTGTCTCAGATGGGCAGGCCAAAAGGAACTGCGCGCAATGGGCAGGGGCCACACAGGCTCACGTCATCTGGCCGTTGTGCTGCGAGAGAGCAAGCTATATTTGTAGAACTGGAGGAGCTGGGGAGCTGAGGAGCCAGGCAGGAGTCGCTAGTCACTGGTAATGCTGGAGTAAAGAAGTGCCAGAGACCCGGGCTGTGCCTGTTTCAAACACCGACAATCGTCTAGCGGAGATCCGATGGCCTGCAAACTCTGTAAATTAGTCACAACTTCGCCTATACTGGGTGTTTCCACAGTGGTCACCCAACAGGACTGTTTGCTGATCTCTTCAAGAGCTCTTTGTATGAAAGCAAGCTCAAAGAAGGTTTCATGAAGGCATTACGTCATGATGGGTAACTGGTCACCTGACTGCTCACATGACCATCCCTTATGTCACGTGCAAAAGTTACCCGGACTCCACGTGCATCTGACTCGGGATGCCAGCCGCGATAGTTACCAGGCCAATCGCACCAGCTCCCTGCAAAATGAGAGATAAAGTACGGGCCCAGCCAGCGCAGGCACACTAACAATACACTCAGGCTTATCCACGCGCACACCGCTTTCACACCGCTGCTTCTCACTACAACACGCTTGCACAGTTTCTTTCGGCACAGTGAAGCCCATCAAACACAAAGCACCGACGTCTGCAGAACATTGACCAGGCACGTCGCCCCACCACCGAACGTGCACACTTTCCAACAACAACCCACATCAACAACTACAGCGCGCTCCTACAATGAAGGTATGTCCTTTGCTTTCATGTTCAGGTGTCTCCACTTACTAACATACACCCACAGTTCATCGACGAAACAGACATCGAGCTCGTCAACCAGTATCTCAACTTCGACACGTCCGACTGTCACGTCACTGGTGGCTGCGACCTCTTCACCACAAAGCCTGTGCAATCCGACAGAAAGCTCTATAAGACCGTTGACAAGCAGTTTGACGCCATTATCGAATCCACAGAGTCCAAGTACACGCCTAACGAGATCTTCATCAAGGCCAAGAGACGGTTCAGTTCCTCTGACGCGTACCATCACCTGTCCACATCCAACGGCAATGGCGACAACTCATCTCCAAGATCAC
Source organism: Petasospora veronae (assembly GCA_030563065.1). Classification (NCBI taxonomy): domain Eukaryota; kingdom Fungi; phylum Ascomycota; class Saccharomycetes; order Phaffomycetales; family Wickerhamomycetaceae; genus Petasospora; species Petasospora veronae. Next base: position 69,823 of record JAKUBA010000004.1, on the reverse strand, counting down.
TCGAGACAACGCCTTTCGGACCACTCAATGAGAGCACCAGCCGGAAAGTCTTTGCACACTTGATTGGAATCCTCAACGCAACATATCCGGACAACGACTTTACATCCTTGGACCCAACTGACTTCTCCAAGATCACACTCAGCGGTCTCAGGGCAAAGTTTGACAACACCTTGATCTCTCTGGGGAAGAATGAGGAGATGGAGTGGATCTGGGATAACATAAATGGTCAGATGGACTTGAACGACTGTGTGATATTTGAGCTGAATACAGAAGATGACGAGAAGTTCTTCCTCAGTGAGGAGCCAGGCCAGCTTTGGACGATGAAGTGGTTTGTCTTCAACAAGAAGCGCAAAAGAGTTGCATTCCTCTATCTCGATGGCTTCAGACTCAATACCTCTCCAAGTCTCCGTCCGGTTCCAAACAAGAGAAACCTCACAATTGAGAACGACTTGGACAACGAGGAGTACGACTTGACGTATTCTGATGATGAGGTGATGTTTGACGATGACATCATGGATGATGATGAAGACGAGTCCCGCAACTCTGGCGTGCCATCTTCTGGAAGATTCGAGCTAACGACTTGATTGTGTGATTGCTGATATACCCCCCGTTGTGATTTCATACTTTACTTCTCCCATCTCTGGCTGATATGGAGAGTACACCAACTTCAACCTTCTTTGTACGCTCCAGAACTCCTCGCTGCCTTCTCTTCGATAGTGCTTCTTCAGACATATCCTTACCAATACGTTGTTGGACCAACTCAGTCCAAGTGTAGGAATGCTTCCCTTGATGACATCTTCGTGCATCTCACTGTCGTCCCATCCGCTAAGCCAACCGATCTGGTAGTCCATGGACACCTTTTTGTAATCACTCTGTAGAATCTCTCGTTCAGGCAACTCACTCATCTGGTTTGTAACCACGAGTGCAATGTTCTTATCACAGCAGATGTCCAACAGCCTCTTGCAAATCTCGTTCATCTTGTGCTTGTTCTTGAGGAAGCTCTTGTATCCGTTGTTTTCGAGCTCGACTCTCAAATGATGTGATATGGAGTCAATGACCACGAGCTTGATGTTCTGTCGCTCAATCAGCAGTGGAAGCTGTACCGCAATGATGTGTTCCTGTGTCTCCAAGTCCATACAGTTGATGCAGAACACTCTGTCGAGCTTGTCGTTGATCTCAATCAGTCTCTTGGTCTCGAGGTTCCCCTCTGTGGATATGTACACCGCGTTGGCATCCAGTCCACCTTCCTCCTCCGGGAGAGTAATGGTCTTTGTCAGCTGCATACACAGCTGTGACTTCCCCGTAGCTGCCTCGCCAAAGATCTCGGTGATCTGGCCAAGATGGATGCCACCTCCAAGCAACGCGTCAATCTCCTTGTCTCCCGTGGTGAAGCACTGCAGTGGCGTGATTGGAGTGCCCTCTAGAGGGAACTGGGTGGCAGTCTCGGCCCTGAGCACATCGACAAAGTGCTGGATCTCCTTGACTGGGATTTCTGTTCGTTGGGAGATCTCCACCGGGGACGTTGTGAGGAGGTCGATGGTGGAGATTTGGTGCTGGTGGAGGCGTGGGCTGTACCTGTTGAACGACGGGCTGAAATTGATCTTGGAGGCTGGGAAGTTCTTGTAGAGGTCCATCGTAGGGGTTATGTGTTCATGGTATCAACAGATCGGAGGGTCGTGGATGGTGGAGGTTGGGTGGGTTCTGGGATCAACACAGATTTTTTTGGTGTGGCTCCTCAAGAGTACGCGCTATGTAGGCCTAGAGCTTACGAATTACACCAAACTCATTCCACATTCAAATATATTATGCTGTTCCTCTCTTAAAGCGACTGGATGCCACCGATGTTCACGGCCTTGATGACCATGTAGTCGTCAATGCCGTACAACGAGCCCTCTCTGCCGAATCCGGACTCCTTGACACCACCGAATGGCAGCGAGCAGTCTGTGAAGATACCGGTGTTGCACGACACCATACCGGACTCCAAAGCCTCAGAGACGGCGTAGAAGTTGGTCACGTCCTTTGTGAAGATGTACGAGGCCAAACCGACGTTGGCATCGTTGGCCCACTCGACAACCTCCTCGGTGGTGGAGAATGGGATCAGGGCACCCAATGGACCAAAGGTCTCCTCGTGGGCAACCTTCATGTCCTGTGTGACGTTGGTCAAGAGAGTTGGCTCGTAGAAAGTTGGACCCAAGTCAGTACGACGTCCACCGGGGACGAGGGCCTTGGCACCCTTGGAGATGGCGTCCTGGACGTGGTCCTCAACCTTCAAGAGAGCGTTCTCGTTGATGAGACAGCCGTGGGTGCTCTCAGAGTCGAGACCGTGGCCGATCTTGAATGCCCTGACCTGTGTGGCGATCTTGGTCTGGAACTCCTCGAGGATGTCCTTGTGGACGTAGATTCTGTTGGCACAGACACAAGTCTGTCCGAGACCTCTGAACTTGGAGGCAATGGTCTGTGTGACGGCGTTGTCGATGTCAGCGTCCTTGAACACAATGACTGGAGCGTTACCACCGAGCTCGAAGGAGAGCTTCTTCAAAGTGGAAGCGGACTGCTTCATCAGGATCTTACCGACGTTGGTGGAACCGGTGAAGGAGATCTTCTTGACCTTTGTGGACTCGCAGAGCTTGACACCGAACTCTGGGGTCTTGGTGTGAGAGATGACAATGTTGAAGACACCCTTTGGGAATCCAGCCTCCTCAGCCAAGTAGGCAAGGGCCAATGCGGACAATGGGGTCTGCGCATCTGGCTTGACGACAACGGTACAACCAGCAGCCAATGCGGCACCGGCCTTTCTGGTGATCATGGCCGATGGGAAGTTCCATGGGGTGATGATACCACAGACACCGACTGGCTGCTTGAGAGTGAAGACACGGTTTGTAGGGTTGGATGGCTGGATGGTTGCTCCGTAGGCTCTTGGGGCCTCCTCAGCGTACCACTCAAAGTAAGAAGCACCGTACTTGATCTCGCCAAGGGCCTCACCGTAGGTCTTACCGTTCTCCCAGGAGATGATCTTGGCGAGGTCCTCCTGGTTCTCGATCATGAGGTTGTACAAGTTTCTGAGCCATGTTGCTCTCTGGCGTGGGGTGGTCTTCTTGTATGTCTTGAAAGCGGCGTAGGCAGCGTCAATGGCGTCATCGCACACGGACAAGTCGTGGTCTGGGAGGGTGGCGATGACCTCGCCGGTTGCAGGGTCTGTGACGTTGTATGGGGTTCCTGTGGTGATCCACTCGCCGTTGACGAGGCCGCCTGTTCTGATGAGGTTCTTGTTCTTGAAAGATGGGGTAACCATTGCGGGGAGTAATGCTCTGTGTGTGCTGATCGAGCGGGAGAAGTTGGGCAAAAGACGTCTGAGCAGTGGGAAGAGGCGAGTCTTTATACTCTGTGACATGGCAAGGCGAAGGAAAGCCCAAATTTGTGGAGAAAGGGCCAAAAAGAGCCAAAAATTTGTGCGCCGGCGCTGGAGGTCCGCATCGATAGGCCGCGCGGTGTACTTCCTCTTTGGGAATGACGCTTCGGCAGGGAAGGCGAAGGCGATTAGATCAGCAATTGGGTCAACAATTGGATCAACAATGGCTTATTGTTGTGGTTTAACACGCTGGCTACTTCGATGGCTGTGAGCAGAGAGTTGGTGAGATTTTGGTTATAAACACTGCAAAAGTGGAAGCGTAACAAGGCATTAGTGAAAGTGGAGAAGAAAGACATACAGAGGTGGAAAGGGTGTGGAAAGACGGACTCAATTCAGCTTCGTGTGTGTGCTGGAGGAGGCCCCTGAGGACGAGTGTACTCCTCTGAGCTCGAGCTCGCTGCTGCTTCATTAACAGCTCCCGATCCAGGAGTCGGTCCGTAGTATCGCTGGAACTGTCTCGAGAAGTCGTCGTTTGGATTCTCTCCCGTCACCTGAACGGGTCTTGGAGCACTGATACCGGTCTGGTCCGGAACAAGAGTGTTGAGTCTGTAGTCTTCCTGGGCCTGCTGGGCCTTGGAAGTGGCATGGAACCCACCTTGAGCGTCGTAGTATCCGAGATCGTGGTCGTTGGCCTCGGCTGTGTATGGGGGAACATACGGCTCCTGGACATTATTGGTGCGCTGGGACTGGTAGTAAGAAGGAGGTGTGATCCAGGCAGTCCCCACAATTGGTGTTCTTCCCTCGAGACCTCTGCGCTTGTTGACTCTGACGGCGGAGAGCACGAGGAGGAAGAGTCCCAGGATGAAGAGGACAAAGAGGATCCATCTCGCCCAGGTCCATGCGTTCTTGCAGTCGCCGGCGTAGCACCAGTCACGTTTTGACAAGTAAGATTCTGGTAGAATGGCCATTGGTGTGGATCTGGTGTTGTACTGACAGTGTGTGTTTGCTGGTGTGTGGGATCTGGTTCCATAGTTGCTGTTGAGGGTATGAAACGTCTTTTCAGCGGGTGGCGCAGCGCGAACAGGGCATCTCTCCGTGTATCTCTCCATCAACCACACGAAACACCGATGGAAGGTCAAGCCGGTGGGAGGAACGCTCCGTAAAGCACTGTTTGCAAGGGGATCCACACGACCAAGTACAGAATCCACAGCTGTCCCCTGCCACACACAATCTCCTCCGCCAGGTACCAGAACTGCAGGGGGAGGAAAGATGAGGTGCGCACGATGATCTGGACATGCGCAAAGAAGACAATGATGCCTATGAAGAGGAACGAAGCCAATGGGATCGGGAATACTCTGCGACGTGTGTAGTGCACAGCTGCCTTTGTGTTGAGGACGATGGACGGTGCGGCCACCACGAAGTTGAAGATGTTGTTGGTGGACCAGTACTTCAAGAAACCCACATTCCAGTACTCAGCCTGTGCAAACGAGTACAGCGAGGGAAGAGTCTTGTCACACCACGGTCTCCCTGGACAGAACTCGCTGTAGGGCACGGATAGCAGTCCAAGAAGTGCTGTACCCAAGATCAAACCGGACACAAGGGCCCTCTTCTGTCTCAACACCACCAGATCGTAGACGTAGCACACTCCCAGAACGACACAGTTTGGCCGTGTAAGTGTTGCCAATGAGAATGCAACCGATCCCAGAGTGTACACCACCCAGCTGTTGGGACTCGAAGACGATATCTCACGCAGATAAAGTCCGACGAAACTGCACAACGTGGCAAAGTTCTCCGAGTATGCCACCGTGCCAAACACACCTTGCGAGCCAAATAGGAACAGCACAGAGGACTTCAGAGCCACCCCGGCATGGCCATGAAACACAAGCATCGTGAGCTCATACAAAAGGAACGAAGAGATCAGCTGGCATGTGTTCGAAAGCAGCAGTCCCACGGTCAATGGAGAGCACGATTGCACATGCGTAGAGATCCACCTCACAAGGAGTGCCCAGAGAGGTCCAAAGACCCATTCGTGTTCAAATTGAGGCCCGTTCTGGAAGAGAGAAGAGAAGTACACCGCGTCCCACCGCACGGTCTTCTCGAGTAACGTGTCTCCGGGCGTTGAGAGGTCGAACTGGCCAGGCGTGGCGTACAGCAGGCCAAGATGGACGGCCTTGGAGAGCAGGAACGCAGCAACGATCGTGAGTCTGTGCCGGCCTTTGATTGACATCGTTGAAGAAGCGTTTGTGCCGGTTGTGGTTGGAGGAAGTGGAGAGAACTTCCATCTCCAAGGCTTCTTTTCAGCGCGCGCCTCCATCAAACGTCAACACTCTTCACCACGAGCACTACGCCTTTTCCAATCGCATAAAACACTTCTTTTGTATATAAATAGCTAAATATCTCACAGAGGGTACTGCTCCGGGTCCGTTTCCCTCGTGAAGCCCATCTTTTCCTGCTCTGCGGCCTTCTCTCTCAGGTACGGCAGTACCACATCAGCAAACACCGCGTAGCCCCTGTACTCCCTGACATCCTCCGACCAGCTATCAATGCCGGCCAGCAGTCTCTGAGGAACGTGTGGCTCCTTGCACATGTCGACCAATGGCAGGAAGTACGTTCTGATGGTGAACACACACGCACCGGTCAACGGCAAACGTCTCACGGACTGTCTCTCAGAGCGGTACCAGACCTCATTGATGTCCTTTGCTGCTGGGGCAGTGTACCAGCCGACATTCTCACTGTTCTCGTCACCAATCGACACAGACCAGTCGAGTCTGTCATCAGTCTGGATGAAGTAGTTGTTTCTGACAATGGATCCCTCTGGTGTGACTCTCTGGAAGAACTTCTCCATGCCCTTCTTCAGGTGTGTGTTGTACTTCGGCACGTCTCCAGTCGTGTGGATGGCAGACAGTGGGAGGTTGATCTTGTCCCTGAGTCTCCAGAATCCAGCAAGCATGATGCATCCTCCCTTCAAGATGTAATCTCCATTCTCGTCCTCAACCATGATAGCCAAGTCGTCCTGGGTCAAGTGAGCTGCAATGAGCATTGGGTCAACGTTAGGGTTGATGGTGTTGAAGTGCTCACCGTTGTACAGGTTCTTGATTCCTGTTGGTGTCTTCTCAAACAACGTTGGGTATCTGGCCGGCAAGTAGTTTCTGAACTCCTCGAGCAACTCCAATGCAGGTGCGTAGGCGACTGGGAGCGTACCATACACATCTGTGCCCATCGTCTTGATACGGTCGAGCTTGAGCTGGTGGAACTTTGGCCACTCGTTGTCGAGTTCAATCCACTCGTCAGGCTTCATGCTGCGGATTCCCATGGTGACATTGTACTTGTGCTTGAATGCTCTGTATGGGATTGGTGCTGTGTCCTCTATGCTCCAGTTAGGGTATGCTGGTGGGATTGGGTGCTTGTAGTCCTCAGGAACCCATTTGCCCCATGCTCTGTTCTTGTTGTCGGCGAGCTTGGCTGGCAGTGGCTTGTTGGCGTTCTTGTTCTTGTAGTAGAGAACTGCAGAGACAGAGGCTGTGATGCCAAACACAATTAGTAGTAGCACCCGGAGGTCCTGGCTCACCAGTGTCACAGTGTCGATGATAAGGCCCATGGTTGATGGTTGGTGTGACAGACAAGGCGTGAGCTAACACAAACAACAAGCAGCTGGCAGTGCTTAAATACAAGCTACGATCTTATCCATTTGTTCCCTGCTCAGCGTTCCAACTCTCCCAATACGGAAGTCTTGTTGATTGTGGTTTGTCATAGATGCGGATTGAAGGGGTAGCGGCGCTCATTTTAGCCCAATGCGGATAAGCCAACCCTGCGCGCAAACAGCGGAATCAGCTCTTCAGTATTGATGCGGTGGTACTACTACTAGCAGCAGTGGAGTGGAGAGTGAGTGCTATGAAGCACCTAGTTACCGTATTGGTGTACTTGTAGCGTGGTGGTGCCATTGTTGTTGTCATTCCCGCAGCAAGTCTCTTTGTGTCACTCGAGAGTAAAGACGTCTACACCTAGGATAGAGCAAGCCAACAAAAGATCAAGCTACACGGACTGCAAGCTCCACAAGCTCACTCCAAAGACTAAAAGCTACACCAAATTGCAAATAAAAGGATCCAAATCCTCATCATAAAGCATTACCTAATATACAAACCATGAAGTTCCCAAAAACCCTTTAGAAAACCAAAAACCTTCAATAAATCATGACAGAGTGAGCACCTTAGTTTCTCTCACCTCTCAATCTTCTGGCCAACTGGATGTCCTTCTTCTGGATGGTAACACGCTTGGCGTGGATGGCAGCCAAGTTGGTGTCCTCGAACAAGGACACGAGGTAAGCCTCAACGGACTCCTGCAAAGCACCAATGGCGGAGGACTGGAATCTCAAGTCGGTCTTGAAGTCCTGAGCAATCTCACGGACAAGTCTCTGGAATGGGAGCTTTCTGATCAAGAGCTCGGTGGACTTCTGGAATCTTCTGATCTCTCTGAGGGCGACAGTACCTGGTTTGTATCTGTGTGGCTTCTTGACACCTCCCGAGGTTGGGGCGGACTTTCTGGCGGCCTTGGAAGCGAGCTGCTTTCTTGGAGCCTTACCACCGGTGGACTTTCTTGCTGTCTGTTTGGTTCTGGCCATTGTTGACTTGTGTGATGGTGGCTTCCAAAGGGAGTGGTTTGTGTGGCAAAAGTGGGCGGGCGCGGGGCCTTTAAGTACCAGAAAGCGGGTGGGGTGGCGCTGCTGACGTTTCGGGGACGAGCGTGGAATGCGGCCTTCTCATTGGCCGCGCGTGTGTTGCGACATTTGTTTGTGCTAGAGGCCCCCAAAAGCAACGTCGCGCTATCTGGGCCTTTTGCTGGGTGTAGTTGTGTGGGCGTGCTGGTGTTTACTCGCGCCGGTGCGTAGTTCTGGGACCGGATCGCGCGCGCCCCTACGCTGTCATTCTCAGAACTACACCAAAACATGTGCACTTCTCAGCACGCCACTTCGCGAACGGCCAAACAACCACATGGCGCGCAACCTGGCCATACAAACTCGCACGCCGCCAACCGCGAAATCATGCTCTCAGTTGCGCACACACCTATTTCCGTGCTCAGAAATCCACACCTGCGCGCGCACATCTCAGCACACTTCGCCTACAACGGCCCCTCCCAATGCCGGCGCCCTCCCACACCACAACAAACAAACACCAGGGGCTGCTCTGATTGGCCCGCGTCTCCCACGAAACCTCGCCCACACCGCCATCGCCGCAAACACCACCAAAACCGGCGCCCAGGCTCGCCAATTTGTATTTATATCGCCACCCCCGCCCACTTTTCGTCAACGCCCCCCGTTCGCTATCTCCTCTCTCAACAACAACTACACAACAACACATCATACAAAATGTCAGGTAGAGGTAAAGGCGGAAAAGGTTTGGGCAAAGGTGGTGCTAAGAGACACAGAAAGATTCTCAGAGACAACATCCAGGGAATCACCAAGCCAGCCATCAGAAGATTGGCCAGAAGAGGTGGTGTCAAGCGTATCTCCGCTTTGATCTACGAGGAGGTCCGTGGAGTCCTCAAGTCCTTCTTGGAGAACGTCATCAGAGACGCTGTCACCTACACTGAGCACGCCAAGCGTAAGACTGTCACATCTTTGGACGTTGTCTACGCTTTGAAGAGACAGGGCCGTACCTTGTATGGTTTCGGTAACTAAGCTCCTTACTTGGTTATCAGGTTACGTTGATGAATGGTTTATTTAAATGGTGCACACTAGGGTTGCTTTCAGGTTTACAATTGTATATTAATGCCAAATGTGCTTTTTCATGATCTTATACTTTGTTGTAGAGTGCTTCTCTTGTTCTGGTTCCTGGCTCCTTAGGTTGGATCGCTTTTACAGAGAGCCACAGCTTTACACCATCAGATGGATCAATTGAGGACACATGAGATCTGGTACGCTGTGTATTCATAGGATCCTGCTAGTAAGTAATCGAACTAGATCTTGTATACTTTGATAGATAATCATATATGATTTGTGCATGTGTGAAATATATTTCGTCGAAAAATTAAAGATTCACCATCATGATAAGTTCTGAGATTGTAAAACGGGCAACTTAGGTAGAGACTCACAGATAAATGAGATTTTACTAAATCAAAACTACCACTAGAGTCCAGAACAACATACAGGGTTATGGAAGGTGATTTTAGACACCCAATAACACACCATTGGACCCCAATTACCATCAAGTAATGATTTTTAGGGTATCATCAATACCAGCAGGGTGTCCGGATGTCGGTACGTGGTGTCCGGATGTGTCAACACTTATCTCCACAGTCCAACATACCAACATACCCAAAGGCCCAACAAATTGTGGCAACAACAAACCGCTCGTTGACTCATAGATCACACCCAGGAGCTATTCCCCTCCCAGCTGACCCAACAGGGAATTCCACCTCCATATTGCACGATCTCTATGGACGGGCGGGCGGATCCCACTAACCCCGGCACTAACTACAGCCACTAGTACTATAGTTGCTAGCCAAAACGGCCCGCTGTCCCCCGTTTGAAGAGCCACCTCGGCCGACGGAAACAAGGCCTTTGTCCCCCGTATAGCTAGTAGTTTTGAGATCACGTGCCAAAAGCAGTAATTGTTTCCCATCAAACGAGCACAGCCCTGAAACCGGCTTTCCAGAACGTTCCATTAACGGATTTGGCGGTGACTCATAGTTAAGAGGGTTACCCGGCCTGCCAAACCCTGCCAAAACTTCCGTTAACCGCGAAACAGCGGCGCGCCTCAGTTCCATATCCTGGAGATTGGTTCTTACAAATACGCTAAATTCACGGGCAATTTCCTCCTCCAACCCTTTCCTCCCCCCGGTCAAACACACCAATTCTATCCTGTTCAAGGACAACTTCCACCAGATAGAAGCCACCGATCAACCACCTCTTCACACACCGCAGCACCAGCACCACACACACGGTATCTTGCTACTTTTTGCCACCGAGATACAGAGCCCTGACGCCACCATTCTCACACACACTACAAGCCGTCACTCCACCGCCCCACAACCGCACACGTTGACTTCCAACACATACACAAACGAACCATACTCTTCTGATTCCAACAGCATGACTTCTCTCGCTGTCTTCCCACCACTGCGCCGCACCTTGACTGATGTTTTTGAGGATGAACTCTACCACGCTCCTCAGCACATTAGTAATTCACAGCAACACTCCGCCCAGCCAACCACACAACAGACTCAGTTCATATCCAACCTCCTCTGGAACACCACAAACCAGCATTTGAAACAGTCTCCTATCCTTGCACATCAGAAGCTCTTCAGGAACCCATCAGCTCTTAATTCCGAAGAGTTGCTGACCATTCCTGACCAGTACACACACCTTCCTCCCCCTCCACACTCAGGCCCTACATCCACACACACAGCATCCCACGATCTCACAAGAGTTGCCTCACATGACATGTACTACGATGTCCCAGAGGAGCCGTGTAATGTGTTCAACGAGTATGCCAACCCAGACCTCACAACGACGAACCAGAGCTTTGAGCACATGTACCGTCCGATCGAGTCCAACCAGCAGGGGAAGCTTGTCAAGTTCAACGAGGATCTTACCCTGGACTACTTTGAGGAGGATGAGTCTAAGTTCATGATCTTCCCAAGTCTTGGTGAAGACATGATGGCTGAGGACATCGAGGACGAGGAGCTTTCTGATGATGATGACAATGACTTTGATATGACATACTTGGACGACACAACTATAAGCCAGGTTGCCATGTCCCAGATTGAACAGAACGCACAGACACTGCCACAGTTGGAGGAGAGTGTACCTCAGCTGATGCCTCCATCCAACCACCACTCCCAGCAGTTCCTTCACAGACCACCACCGTTGTCGAGAGACTCTACTGAGCTGGAGTCTGACGTTGATCGAATGAGTTTGGCTTCTGATGATGACACATCTGACTCTGTACTTGAGGAGGATGAACCAAGCTACAAGATGAAGACGATGAAGAAGAAGAGAACGTACTCCATCTCACAGCAGTCACACGCACAGCCACACCCACTCCACCAGCAGCAACACTTTGGATCTGAACCAATGACACACACATTCCAGACATCTCCATCATCTTCCGAGATGGAGCTTTCAATGACTGACGGATCTGAGGCTGGAGGTTTGCACAAGTGTTCCTTGCAGAACCCAGCCACCGGTGGGCCATGCCTCAAGCAGTTCTCGAGACCATACGACCTGATCAGACACCAGGAGACTATCCACGCCTCCAGAAAGAAGGTGTTCAGATGCATTGTGTGCAATCACCAGGAGGGTGGACTTTCCAAGAAGACGTTCAGTCGTGGTGATGCACTGTCGAGACACGTCAGAGTCAAGCACGGCCTGACTGGTGATGAAGTTGCCGAGGCTATCAAGTATGCCAAGGACAACGTTGAGTACGTGTGATACCCCGAATACCTCCCCACAACTACGATTTACCCACCAACTAATGACCACTCCAAGCAGCGGCCACCTTGTGAATACGCTTTTGCTTTGACTTTTTATGACACGGATGATTTATAATTACAACTTATTGATACACGCATTTGTTAAACAGAAGGAAGGCTATAAAGCCGATTAGTAACCATCTGTAGTTATATCGATACTACAAGCACTCACAGCATAAGTTGAAAAAGTTATTGCCATTGATGTCCACGAATTGTTTGGGAGACGTTCTGATCGTGTTATCCTTGATTGATGCACTGCTTAGTCAACCCCGTCACGACGCACTTGCAAAGTGGATCCAAGTACCCACAAAGACATGTGAACACTGTCAACTCTCATGACAACTCACTGATAGAAGTAGGGCCCTGGATAGAAGTAGACAATCTTGAGACCCTGGATAGAAGTAGACAATCTTGAGACCCTGGATAGAAGTAGACAATCTTGAGACCCTGGATAGAAGTAGACAATCTTGAGACCCTGGATAGAAGTAGACAATCTTGAGACCCTGGATAGAAGTAGACAATCTTGAGACCCTGGATAGAAGTAGACAATCTTGAGACCCTGGATAGAAGTAGACAATCTTGAGACCCTGGATAGAAGTAGACAATAGAAGTAGACAATCTTGAGAGGGGACGGTAGCAACGTGTGTGTGTGTGTGTGTGTGTGTGTGTGTGTGTGTGTGTGTATGAGTGTGTGTGTGTGTGTATGAGTGTGTGTGTGTGTGATTGTACCGGTGGGAGAGATGGAATGGAAGAAAGAGATCATAGATGGGAGAAATGTCCGTGAGTGTGGCTTCAGATCACCAAAGAGGTATGATACATCACGTCCTCCATGAATCGGTCAAAAAGAGCCGTTATGAGCTGTGAAGCCTCCTCTGAGTCCATGTCGGCAATGAGACGGAATCTGTATTCGACCAGGTTGAAGAAACTGTTGGAGTCTTGAAGCTCACTTGGTAAGAAGATCGGAATGACCGCCGTCGCGTCCAATGCGAGCTCTCCTGGCCTTGTGTGCTCTTCCAAGACTGCTTGGACATGCTGAAGAACCGTTGGGAAGAGGCTCCAGATCTTGCACCGTTGGGCATCTGTGATCTCACCAAAACCTCTGTACAGATTTGTGTTCATAGCTGGTCTGGTGTTCAGTGTTTGTAGCCGTGCTTTGAAGATAAGTTGGGCTTCAAGAAACGTGTATCTTTGGCATCGTATGCGCAGGTGTAGTAGCAGGTGCAGGCTGTTTCTGTGTTTGTGGCATCAGAATCAACTCCTTTTCCTGGAATGTGTCAGCGACACTTAAATTCTGGTTTAGGGAAGGCCATAGCGAGACATGTAGGGCTCATAACCAGTTGTATTGCCTAAAGCGGACGACAGCTCTTCGGGGTTGAGGGTTGAGGGTTGAGGGTTGAGGGTTGAGGGGATATGTACCTCTACGTCTTGGGCCAGAATTGCAGAATTTGGTTCGCATCAGCTAAGATAAATAACACAATAGACATAGAGCACACTACTACTGCCTACACTACATATGGCTGACTTCACTATGCACATGGGTCTCGCAGAGGTTTTGATAGTCGTGTCCTACTTGGACAACTACAGTATCATGGCTCTTTTGGAAGCCCTTCCTTGCCTGAAACAGATCACCACATTGACCCTAGGGTATAGATTGACTGTCCCCGAGTTCTTCACCATTGAGGGTTTGACCAGGCGAGCACAGAATGTCGACGTACCAGGCACCTACATCCACTTGGTGGAATGGCCAGGCGAATACCAGTACGATGATCGACATCCTCGCCGTACATTCTACGAAGACGGAACACTATCCGAGCATATGGGAAGCAAATTTGAGATACTGACCAGTACCACGTTTGTCGTTATGAACCAGACTGCCCTTTCAGATGCACGTTTACACCACATTGACCGCTTTACGAGTTGCATCTGGAGCCTTTCCGGAACTCTTCGCACCCATCAACCTTACGACGCCAATGACACACTCCTCATAGATAGTAGGAGCTGTTCCCTACTTTCACAACCAGAGACCTCATTCGCAAGCCTTGTATCTCTGAGGATCGAAAACATCCAGAGAATAGAGGGACTTGCCCTTCCTTCACTAAAGGAGCTCATTGTCATTTTCTCTCATCTTGGTGGTGATAAGGCAGGTTCTATCTGTCGGATTGCTGCACCCAAGGTCAAGATATTTGTTATTCACTACAACAGAGTGGTCCCTTATTTTGAAGATCTTGAGAACATAGCCACGGAGAACGGATCTTTTGTGCTCGAGGGTGAACACTACTCTACCTTCAAACATCGCACAGATCTGGCTCCGAAGACGAAGTTGGAGCTGGCGGATATTAGAGCCATGGAAGGAAGTCCTACATCATCAATGTTTGATGCCAGTGGGATGAATGAGGAAGTACCAAGATTCCTATGCTTTGCTCCTCGCTTCGAAAGTGTAACACTCAAGGGGGTCCCAGACTGTACTGTGAGAGCTCTTGACCTCTCTCGTGTCGAGTGCTTTCACTGGCAACTCTCCCTCCGCGAGCCTCAACCTACGGATCCCACCCCACTACAGCTTCCACAGGTACTCGAGGTTACAATTCTTGTGTCTGCTTATGGGATAAGTATTCCACCACTGCATGCCCCAAATCTCAGGGTACTGTCTGTCGATCTTATGTCAGGGGGTGCCAATCTCAAGGACCTATGGGGGTCAATTACTAGTGAACTGAGGGCATTTTCCGTGTACTCCAGCTACAAGTTGCGCCTAGAGCAACCAGGAAACTCGAGTGTGATATCAATAGCTGAATGGATCCGGCTCTTGCCTCGTCTCAGGCTCACACAGACGATCTCTTTGGTTGGGTTTGTCATGCCCTTTCTGACGCTCGACCCACAAGCTGGACATGATAAGCCAGCCTGCGACCTCACAACTTGTTATTGGATAATCCATCCTGTAATCCCTCTAAACTCAGCTCAGGGCGTGTTTCCCCTACACATCAACTTCGTGAAGCACTATTTCAACACTATCCACCCCAGGTTCATGGGGACCTTCTCCATCTGTCCACAAGTCATCGATTCTAGACCGGCATCTTTGAAACTCAATAGTCCATCCTTTTCCAAGAGCAAAAGACTCCATTTGCACTTTGACATGGATATCATAGAGCGCCGAAATGGACGAAGACACCGAGCTGCGATCGAAACTAACGATTCAGTCAAAGAGTTTCATTTCGATGGCGAACTTCTGACCACCGACATGAATCTGTTTGTGAGGGCTGCTTCACTGTACACTCCATATGACATATCAGGACGCATAGAGGAGTATGACTTGACCGGATATGAGGTAATGCAGCCAAGCTGGGTGTTTAATCACTTCACAGAAATCGCAGCCAGCAACGACGAGGGTCATGAGGTTTTCCGTGAAGAACTCAGATTCACTCCTACTATATGGCTTCCGGCTCATGGCATGACTATCATGCTGAAACCTCATTTGAATCTGAACAAGCTAACTCCAGCCTTCTGGAGAGCTCGATGAGATTGCATGAGTACCAACTTTGACTACCCCCAAGCCGTTTATCACTTCTATCAATTGATAACTTGCCCTATCAAGTATTTGCATGTAGTAAACCTCCACGGTCCCGGTCCCGGACAGTCAGAACCCTTCTTTTGCAACAGCATCAGCCCTTCTTTTGGCCGTCTCTGGATCCAAGTAGAACTCCTTTCGAACGAGTTTGAAATCATCATCAACATGTAAACACATTGGGATACCGTTTGGGATGTTAACCTTTTTGATCTCCTCACCAGTAAGTCCCTTGACAATCTTCAAGATGGCCCTAACTGTACTTCCATGAGCAACAATCAGAACGGTCTTGTTCTGTTGTAACACCTTCAAGATTCGATCTCGTAGGAGCGGCTCCAGTCTCGTCACCACCATCTTCAGTGACTCACCCTTTGGTAGTTCCTTGAGCACGTCCTTGTATCTGTCATCCAAGGACTTATCTCCACCATCTGAAACCAGCGGAGGAACACCGTGATATGCTCTTCTGACATACATGTACTGCTCCTCTCCAAGCTCAGCGAGCACTTCAGATTTGTCACGGCCTTGCAATGCTCCGTAGTGTCTTTCGTTGAGCCTCCAGGTCTTATCAACATCAAGCCATTCTCGATCGAGCTCCTCCATGATGATCTTTGCGGTCTGGCACGTCCTTGTAAGTTTGGATGTGAAGATGTGATCAGGAATGAGATCGAACTCCTTGAGTAACTTGGCAGAGGAGCGGGCCTGGTCCTCGCCCTTCTTCGTGAGGTGGGCATCCAGCCATCCGCAGAAGATGTTGAGGTCGTTAAACTCCGATTGGCCATGGCGCATCAGCAGCAGCGTATAGGCCATTGTGTTGTGCGAGTGATGGTGTTTGAATGAGTGAGTAGATGCGATTGAGCGAGTGAGTGGCAACGGTTTATTTGTACGGGACTGGCCGACTGTGGTGGTATCAGCTGTTGCGATCAAGTGATGCTCTCGATAAACATGGTACTAGTCCGCGGCCTTTCGCGGTCACATGATCCCAGTATCGAGTGGGATGGGAAGGACATCAACTTAAGAGCACAATAAGATGGATTTCAGAGAAGATTATGATTGCTGTTGTCCAATGTTGATCCAGATCAGTGTATGTGACGTTTATTACGCGTTTGTATTGTCTTTTGGAGCCAAGTTGTCCTCAAGCTGATAGCATGCAAGTGAGACCTCCGCTTCTCCACACTATCGCCAACAAACAGATCTCCTACCAATCTTTGTGCCTTTGTTGATCACTTGAACTGTCTCAAATTGGCACAAACTGGAGCACCATTCACGTCCAGCTCGGTCATAATCGGCGTTCAAGCTCTTTCAGGAGGTGTGGAAATACCGGGCGAGACCTCCGCCGTACAAAAGCCTCCCACACAGTCGCTTGACGGCCGCTGCCTCCGGATGTACTCGGTGAAGGTGTTGTTTGGGTGCAAGAAACAGAAGAGAAGTCCCAAAGAAGCCATTGATGTTCACAGTTTATCAAGCTGGTCGCTGGTACTTAAGGACACACAGTTCCACTATGAAGAGCCTTGTGGGAACCCTCCCAAACAACCATACAACGGTGCAGCCACAATATGACCTTGGAAACACACACTTCCCACAGAAGTAACACTGACCTTGAGAAACTCGAAGACCCCTCCACAAACAAGTTCTTCGAGTCCAATGCCGGCGATGGAACTACAGTCTTCGATCAATACATGACTGGTCTTCCGCTCGTGATGTCCTTTGCCTCGTGCTTCATCACCCTGTTCCTCATAGGTCTCGACCAGACCATTGTTGTCACTATCCTCACCACGGTCGGATCAAAGTTCGACGCCTATGACAAGATTGGCTGGGTTGTATCAGGGTTTCTGTTGGCCATGTGCGTCTTCTCGCAGACTTGGGGAAGAATCTCCATCATCTTTGGAAGAAAGTACACGTTGCTCATTGCTATCACCTTGTTTGAAGCAGGATCTCTTATGTGTGCCCTGGCATCCAACATGGGCATTTTGATTGGAGGAAGAGTCCTTGCAGGTGTTGGAGGAGGTGGTATCCAGACCCTAGTGTTTGTTGTCGGCACAGAGATGGTTCCAATCAACAAAAGACCTATCGCCTTTGCGCTTCTCGGTACTGCATTCTCCATCTCTTCTGTCATTGGTCCAATCATCGGAGGTGCATTCACAGAGACAGTGTCTTGGAGATGGTGCTTCTACATCAACCTCCCACTTGGAGGAGTTGCCTTCTTCGCACTAGTGGTCTTCTTCAACCCTCCATACCCCAAACTGACGTGGAAGGAGAAGTTCCATCAGATTGATTATCTTGGTACATTCTTGCTTACTTCTGGGGTGGTTATCTTCCTCCTTGGGCTTACTTTTGGAGGTGAAGAGTTCCCATGGAGATCTGGTGCTGTCATATCCTGCTTCATTCTTGGTGGTCTTCTCTTGATTGCGTTCGGATACTGGAACTACAAGTATTCCAAGCATCAGATCATCCCACTGGCAATTGTCAGAACTCCCACTGTTGTTTTCCCAGTCCTGACATTGTTCTGCCTGTTCTACGGATTCATGGGTATGATCGTCTTCAGTTCCACATACTTCCAAATCATTCTTGGGGCCGGACCACTATCCATGGGCATCCAGTTCTTCCCATTCATCATCCCTGTCGTCATCTGTACCGTTGTGTGTGGAGTTCTCATGAAGAGGACGAGATACATCAAGCCGTATGCGATCTTTGGTGGTGTTTGTGGTGCGGTTGGGTATGGCACAATGTCTCTCCTTGATGAACATTCCGGAAGTGCCCATAAGATTGGGCTGTTGATCGTGCCTGGTATATCGTTTGGATTCCTCTTTCAAACAGGCATCATGTCGAGTCAGCTGGAAGCTCCAAAAGAGGCTGGATCTACTATCTTGGTCACTGCTCTCTTCAACTTCTCACGGTCTCTTGGTGGAGCTGTTGGAGGCAACTTGGCACAAACCGTCTTCAACGCATCTGTGAAGAACAAACTCAAGGATGCTGTTGTCAAGAACCCTCAGCTGTTTACAGGATTCTCAACGGGAGACATCTCTGCGATGATGAACAACCCTGAGATCATCAAGTCCCTCCCATCTGAAACCAAAACAGTGGTGCTCAAGTGTGTGATGGCATCACTCAGGTACTTGTTCTACATGTCAACAGGAGTCATGTGCTTGGCTTTCGTGCTGACGCTGTGCTATTCCAACGCGAGAATCCCTCTTGAATCGGATATTGCCGAGAAGGGTGAGTGTGTTGCAGACGAAACAGGGGAGTTACAGAGCAAAGGTGAGATATGAATACACCAACCAACCAACAACAGAGCCCTAGAAGACCACTCGCGTCCACTGTGAAAATGACCCCTTAACACCACAGAACCCCTAATCGGCCTCCCCTAATCTGCACCCCTAATCTGCAGCCCCTAAACCGTGAACCGTGAGATCGGTGCAGATAAACAACAGCCTCAACACCAGAAAACACCTACAAACACCTCTAACAACGACCAATAAGGTGCTCATTTCCGTAATACGGCCGCCAAAGAACAGCGTTGAGGACAGCGGCAGTCACGGTGAAGACTTCCTAATTGGGCCGAATTCTCTGCCAAAACTGCCCGGGTAACGGACGTAGTCGGCGTTAGCGGCTGCTCCTCCCCTTCTCCAACTGGAACTTTAAAGAGCCCGGCCGACTTATAAAGTGAAGACACCCCCCTTACTTCTTTTGGTTTGCCACTCGCTGGATGATCTCACACAAACAGAGCTGACTCGAAATGGCTACAAACGAAACCAGCGCCCAGGGCTCTACCGATCTCGAGAAGCAAAAGAGTGCAGAGAAGTTCTTCGAGTCCAATGCCGGTGATGGAACCACCGTCTACGAGCAGTACATGCACGGTGCCCCACTATACTTCTGCTTTGCCTCGTGTTTCGTGTGCCTGTTCTTGATCGGACTCGACCAGACGATCGTGGTGACCATCTTGGAAACCGTCGGAAGCAAGTTTGACGCATACGACAAGATTGGTTGGGTTGCTTCAGGATACATGCTCACCATGGCCGTGTTCGCCCAGACGTGGGGAAGACTGTCAATCATCTTTGGAAGAAAGTACTCGCTCTTGCTTGCCATTATCCTGTTCGAAGCAGGATCGCTGATGTGTGCCCTTGCAGATGACATGAACGTGCTGATTGGTGGAAGAATTCTCGCTGGTGTGGGTGGAGGTGGTATCCAGGTGCTCGTGTTCATCGTTGGTACAGAGATGGTGCCGATCAGTCAGAGATCCCTGGCATTTGCATTCTTCGGTGTCTCATTCTCGATCTCGACTATCGTTGGCCCTCTGCTTGGAGGTGGCTTCACAGAACATGTCACTTGGAGATGGTGTTTCTACATCAATTTGCCACTGGGAGGTGTGGCCTTTGCATTGCTTACATTCTTCTTCCATCCACCAATGCCAAACTATACATGGAAGGAGAAGTTCCAGGAGATTGACTACATCGGAACCTTCCTTCTCACATCTGGGCTTGTTGTGTTCCTTCTTGGATTGACGTTTGGTGGACAAGAGTTCGCCTGGGGATCAGGAGCTGTCATTTCATGCTTTGTCCTTGGAGGTGTTGTTCTGATTCTCTTTTGTGTTTGGAACTTCAAGTTTTCGAAGAAGCAGATCATTCCAACACATGTCATCAAAACTGCTGCTGTGGACTACCCTGTTCTTGCATTGTTCTTTGGATTCTACTGTTTCATGGGTATGACCGTCTACATTTCCACGTACTTCCAGGTTGTCCATGGAAGTGGTCCACTTTCCACTGGTATCCAGTTCTTCCCAATGATCATCCCTCTTGTCATCTCGAGTATCTCCACCGGTGTCTTGATCAAGAAGACAAGATACATCAAGCCATACGGAGTGTTTGGTGCCATTATGGGCTCTGTTGGGTTCGGTCTCCTCTCATTACTCGACGTGGACTCCTCAAGCTCTGCTAAGATCGGATACTTGATCATGCCAGGTGCTGCTCTGGGAATCCTCATGCAGACGAGTATCATGTCTGCTCAGTTGGAGGCCCCAAAGATTGCTGGATCTACGATTCTGGTCACTGCTCTGTTCAACTTCTCCCGTTCTCTGGGTGGTGCCATTGGAGCAGATCTCTCACAGGCCATCTTCAACTCTTCAGTGAAGAACAAGCTCAGAGCAGCTGTGAAGAGCAATCCATCGGCATTCGAAGGAATGACCACATCTGATCTTACATCGGTTCTTAATGCCCCAAAGCTCCTCAAAGCGCTGCCAGCCGATACCAAGAAAGCTGTTCTCCGGTGTATTATGGATGCCTTGCGTAACGTCTTTTACGTGATTGCTGCTGTTTCTTGCTTGACCGCCCTCATGGTGTTCTGCTTCTCCAACACACGTCTCCCAGCTACGCATGAGGTCCAGTTGACAGACAAAGACAAGAAGGACAATGAAGAGGAGGTGGCAACTGAGCCAGAGAACACACATGACAACACGGAGGGGCTAAAAGAAACTACGAGTTGAACAAACTCCCTGAACATTCTAATAATTAACTAATACTTTATTCATTTAACGAGAACAATGCTTTTTTGATCCATCTGTAGAACATTTTAGTATGGGAGAGATCACTATTTCCGACATCTCCGCCATTCGAGATTTCAGGGGGTGGGGTCTGAAAAAAAATGGCGGATCTTCGAACGATAACTCCACGCTGACCACCCAAAATGGCAGAACTCCTATGCATACGAATATGTCACCTCTGTATTTTCAGCGGGTCTCGGACTCTCGGCATTCGGGGGTGAATCCTATATAAATTGGCTGCATCCCGCTTTCTCCTCTGTGTGTCTCGAACAGACCCTTCCTGAGCCCCTTCTATCTGCCACCCCATAGTCTTACGCCATGTTCGCCAACGTCCTTCTCACCGCTGCCCTCACCGGTCTCTCATACGCTGCATCCTCTGCCGAGTCCACATCCATCGGCTCCGTCGTCGTGACGCCCTTGGACTACTCTTTGTACTCTGACACCATCGACTACCAGCTCCTTCGATACACCGAGGACGGTGATGTTGTCTTCTACGACAAGGACCACAACCCTCCAAACACCACCAAGACCGTCAGAGACGCCGCCATCCTCAGTGATGGTCAGTTCAGAGTCGATGCCGACACCACTGACTACTACCTCAGTGTGGCAGACAGCAACGGTCTCGTCACAGTCAGC
The DNA here is from genome assembly GCA_030563065.1 of Petasospora veronae. Classification (NCBI taxonomy): domain Eukaryota; kingdom Fungi; phylum Ascomycota; class Saccharomycetes; order Phaffomycetales; family Wickerhamomycetaceae; genus Petasospora; species Petasospora veronae. The sequence goes on along the minus strand of JAKUBA010000004.1, from coordinate 48,280 downwards.
ACAGACGGAACCACCGCCAGCGGTATCTTCTCCATCAACTCCAAGACCCTCTACTACAACTACCACTCCACTTTCATCGCCTGTGAGCTCGAGGAGGGAAAGTACTCTCTGATCTGGAGAGAGTCTGACGGCTCTTGTGACTCTTCTACCTGGTTGCTCGTCAAGCTTCAGATGTACGGTGCCTCTTCGGGTGTCGTCTCCCAGTACTTCCCTAACGGATACAACACCGCCATCGCTGCGACTGCCACAGAGAACGTCTACACAACCACCGTCGGGGAGCCTTCGACCACCGCTTCCACTGCAACCTCCTCTTCCTCTTCCAACGGAGCAGGAAGAGCCGTCGCTGGTGCTGCTGTTGCCGGTGCTGCTGCCTTCTTGTTGATGTAAAAAGTCTCTTAATGATCATTCCTAGTCCCTATTTGAGTCCCAGTAGTCCATGTAGTCCGGCATTGTTAGCCCTGAGTCCCTCCCCCGAGTCCCGCGAATTGTGTGCGAGATCTCCGGGACCAGTCTCCATCACCACTTTCCACCTCCAGAGTCGTAGAAAGAACGCTATTGTTGCCTGGTCGGTTCACCTAGAGTCTGACTGACAACTCAATACATACAGAGGGTACAGACAACCCCCAATTGCCCTTTCACCAGCCAAAATTGGACACCAGACACCCGTTATCGGCCCCCATCATCAACACACCAACCCAGTACACACGACACACTCTCTTCTCAGGTTGAAGCACTGCAATGGCGAAAAAGAAGAAAAGCAAGAGCAAATCGAGCTCCAAGAAGAATCAAGAAGAGGTGCGACAAGATCCAGCAGCCACTGAGACTCCTGAAGAGCCAGTTGACGAAACACCTGTCACCGAAGGAGACAGTCAGCTCAGCCCCAGTGCCTCCACTGGCAATCATGAGGAACACAAGCAAGAGCCTGAGCAGTCCGATGAGATTCACACAGAGCATACCAGAGACCCAGATGTAACACTTGAGGCTGATAATGATGACTCTGCCAAAGGTGATGTCTCTGAATATCCAGGGACAGGACCAGTGGAAGTGTTATCTCCTCCTGATGCCACCGATACCACTGGGAACAACACAACACCTCTCTCAGAGGACAACCCAGTGGCGGAGTCTACTGAAACGGTGGAAGATGAAACTGAGGCAAACTCCGATATTGACGCTACGGAGATCGCAGAAGACTTGACACAGTCAGATGATGCATCAGAACTTTCGGATGCCAACAAGGACGTTCTCATTCCGCAATCTTCACAGGAGTATGACGAGAAGTTGGTGCCTCAAACAACAGCTCAGATAATGGAAGACAATGCTGTTACTTCCGACGAGAAAGACGAATCACATGAACAGACACAATTGGTTGGAACTGAGGACGAGCAAGAAGAGCAAGCCCAGGAAGACGGCGACGATGGCGAAGACAGCGAAGGCAGCAAGACATCAGAACCCGAGGAATACAACACACAGCCCCTCGCAGAGAGCACGGGTATTCAGAGTGCCGAGCAGTCAAATGATATCACTGAGAGTGCAGACGTCACTGAGGTCCAAACAGAAGCTGAAGATGCTCCCGAGGACGAGCCTGCTCAGACAGAAGCTGAGGACGTCCCAGAACCTGTCCACGACGCTCCAGAAGAAGAACCAGTCCAGCAACCAACATCTACTGTTGAACCAGAGACGGAAGTTTCAACAACAAAAGATCAAGACACCGAAGATGAGCCAACCAAAGACACACAACCGCAGCCAGAAGCAGAAACAACGAAGGAAGACGAACCAGTTGAGCCAAAGCAAGTCATCACAGCTGAGCCTACGGAACCAGAACCTCCAGTTATCAACCAGCTCATATCATCAACAGATGGCCCATACATTCTCTCAAGCCTTTCCATCAAACCTCCATCATCACTTGGATCTATTACAACTCTTTGTCGGTACCAAGACAGCATATACGTTGGAACCTCACTCGGTTTCATCCTCAGCTACACCCTTCTCCCAGGAGGCCCAACACCCGAATACATCCTCACATCACAAGTTCCATTCCATGCCACCCGCCAGTTCCCAGTCACGAGGCTTTTACCCATCCCAACTCTCGAGGTTCTTCTTGTCGTATCAGGGCATCTCCTGCAGTGCTTCTCACTCCCACAACCGGAACCTCTATCCATTGGACGCATCAAGGACGTTGAAGGCATAGAGCTTGATCTCAGTGGTAAGGCCAAGTGTGATGAGAATGGTGTTCACGTTGTGGTGATGACAAAGTCGCAGTTGCGTGTTGTCAATGTGACGAGACAGGCATTAAGACTCGTCAAGGACGTCAAGGTCGGGGTCAAGTGTGGTAAGAGACGTGAAGACAGGATGATTGTGGCACATGCAGGACAGTATGAGATTCTTGACCTTAACAGAGAGTTGAACAACAGAACCCCACTCTTCCCAGTTAACACTGCTGGTGGTGACAGTGGAGTACTGCACCCATTTGTTGAAGGTGTTGCCAAAGATGAATTCTTGTTGATCTGTGGTACAGGCAAGCAAGATCCTGCTATGGGGTTGATAGTCAACCACAGGGGAGATGTTTCGAGAGGCACCATTCCACTGATGTCATATCCAGATGCTGTTGTCACCGATGATGACGCCGTCATTGCTGCTACTGGTAACGAGGTGAGGTCCTATTCGCTTGACGACCAAAGAGAGACACAGAGCTGGACTTTCAGCAAAGACGTACATTTGGTGAGGATTGATCCACTGAACGTCAATGTTCAGGGCCTTGTTGATCTGATTGCACTGAAACCGATCTCTGGCGGGAACCCGGAGAGAGACTTGTTGGAGGTTGAATTTGCACACAGAATCTCGGAGGTGAAGTCCACGATTGTGTGTTTCTGTGAAGACTTTGTTGAGCTTCTCGTCCCACAGTCAAGACTACAGAAGCTTCAGAGTGTGAAAGTGCTGAAGACATTAGAGAGAGAACTTGCCTCGAGTCAGGCTACCACAGAGCTCACAGTTATTGAGGTGGAGTACCTCAACTTACAGATCTCTTTGCTTCGACTCTTGGAGCACAAGTACGAAGAGGCACTTGAGGCATGGACCAATGGTACACTCGATCCACGAATCCTTGTCTACGCTTTCAATGAGGACGTGGAGGGAGAAGTGTATGTGTTTGGAGGTCTCATCCCACTGGTGAACAAGCTGAAGACATCCATCAAGGAGACTGCCTTCAAGAACTTCTTCTCACTCTTTTTGGACAGATGGCTTTCCAAGCATTCAGTGGAGAACAAGGACATTCTCACAACCATTGAACTCACTACTGTGCTGTTACATCTTAACGATCATGTTCAACTGATGCAAACGCTGAAGAGCATTTCACACATTGCAGTCATCCCAATTCTGCAGTCACACAAGAAACACCTCGCACTTGCACATCTCTACGAAGACAACGACCCTGCCAAGGCCATTGGCATACACAAGGACCTTGTGGATAACAAGATCTCGGACCTTGACTTTGTTATGTCAGACTCCCTACACATCATCTGCGAGCTGGCCAACAAGTGTGACGAAGACGTGCGCAAAGAGACGGGGATGTGGTTGTTGAAGCACGATGCCAAGATGGCCATCAGCTTCATGAACTCATCGAAACTGTCATTGCATTCATTCCAAACGGGGCTGAACAGAACGGAGGAGGTCAAGCATGTGTTGGAGTCCATCGAAGACATTGGGTTGAAGTACGAGTATATGAGCCAGGTGTTTGTGAGCATGGGCCAGGAAAAGATGAAACTTGGGTTGAAGAAAGGGTTGTACAAGAGCTTGTTGAAGACCTTGACAAACACGGAAAAGACCTTGAGAGAGGCGCAAAAGTCATGAAGTCGTTATGAATACAAATTTGCATAGTGTTTCAATTGTAGCTACACGGTTGTTAACGTAAGAGTCGTATCTGTATTTGGTCTTATCGACCAATAATGCTATGTCATTCCATCTTTCTCATGTCAACACCTCCAAGTCATTCAACTTGCTCTTCAAGCTTGCTTCAAACTCAACATCAAGATAATCCTCCCATTCCTCATCAATCGTGTCTTGCAACAACTCTGGCTCCTCCTTTGGCAAACGACGTTCAGAGAGGACACCTTCCTCTACAGTCTCCCATCCACTTGCCACAGCCTTTTGTTTCAACTTCTCAATACCCACATAGAATCCCATCTCTTTGAGTCTATCATACCAAACTTTCCCTTGTTCTGTATCCTTGAGCACGAGTCCAGAGATGAGGTTGAAGTCAGGCTCGACATTATACTCAGCCATCATGTTCGTCAGCTCGACAAACTCATCGGATCCAGCACGACAGCCATGGTGATAGAACACATATGTCACGAGCTGCTTCTTCCAGGCCACCGGCTTGGCGAGTGCCAGGAAGGCTCTGAGCATGTATAGTGCTGCTGCTGGTTTGAGAGCGTTGGTGATTGTGTGACGGATGAAGAGCTCGAAGATGACGGACTGTGTCTCTGGTGTATAGATAAGGGCACCGTCCGGATGCTTTCTGATGGTGTATAGGAACCGTTTGAACAAGTTGACCATGTTTTCAGCAGTGCAAGTGTTGTTGTGGACCATGTGTGCAAACGTGGATGCGTAAAGCTGTGTCAGTGTATGCACAGGTGGCTGGGCCTCAGACTCAAAGTACCTGTCCAGGTTTGCAACGGCGACTTCACCTTTGAAGGACTCCACAGAGCACACCTTCTTTCTGTAGATGATACCGGCAAGGCCAAGCTCGTTGACAAGCTCTTGTGAGTTCGGGTAGAGGGCGAGGAAGTGCGCCAGTACAACAGATCCATCTGTGGGGAAACGTTCACTGATGAACTTGAGCAGCTCGTTGCAAGCCACTGCCTTGAAAGCTGGCTCTGGTTCAGGGAAGTAGTGCGGAAGCTGTCTGATGAGCATGAGACAGGCGTCATACTGCTTCTTCTTTCTCAAAGAGGCCATCAGAATGGTGTAGAGATGCTTGGTGAGAGGCACCCGGTTGGCCTTCATAGTTCCCAAGACATCGAGCACCGAGTTGTAGTTCCACACAGAAGCAGAGACATAAGCGATCATCTCGTACAGCTCTGCAGTTCTCTCATCAAGCTTGCTTCCTCGAAGTGAGTTGCGGTCAAGTGAGTAACGTGCAACGAGGAGCTGGAGGTAACGGACGGACTGCTCCTTGTTCTTCTTCTTGATGTGCTCACCGAGGATGTTTCTGATCATCTTGGACGTGTAGGCCATCACAAAGTCCACCATGAGGCCTCTGCGCACCTCGTCGTCCTTCTCAGAGAACATGGGTGTCCACTCATACAAAGCTCTGTCACGAGCACTCCCATTCAGCAGTCTGAAGCGTACTTTTGCGAGCTCAACACCGGAAACATTCATCTTGTGGGACAGCATCACCTCGTACAGCTCGTAGCACTTGTTCGTGCTCTGTGCCACCCCAGAAAGAGCAGACAAAGTCTCCCTTGAAAGAACAAGAGGCCTCTGGAACCCAGCTGAGCGGTGTATCTTTGCAGCAATTGCCAAACGAGAGAGAGCTTCGTCAAACCTGTCAGAGGCATCCCCTTCTAAGGCAAGAGTGCTGTTGATCTGGCTCGACAGCTTTCCACACAGGGAGGCAAACCCCTTATCTCGAGCAACCACAAGGTCCACGAGAGGGTGAAGTTCTTTGGGTATCGGTCTCTTCCAGCCACGGTCGGTTTCTCGGGCGTTCTTGACGAGTTTCCATAGCAAATGTAGGTCGACCTCTTCGCCATTGGAGAGCTGAGCGATGAGCTGTGGTAACGACTCGCCTGTTTGTGGCTCGTTCTTGGCAGTTGGAAGCGGATTGGCCGACTTGAGGAGGTCAGAGTGAGTACTAGAGACTCGCTGCCGTACTGTTTGCTCTGTTTGCGTGGTTGTCGAGGAATGTGGTGCTGATCTGGGTGTGTCTGATGGAGTTGGAGGGAACTCGATTCTGGGCGAATTCGGGCTCTGAAAACTCGATTGAAGCCGTACAAAAGAGCACAGTGTGGTTCTCCTCACCCCAAGCATGATTATGGGTGTTTCTGAGCCTGAAAAGGGGGTTTATGGGGCCAACAGAGCACTTCAAACCGCTTTCCACATACTAAATTTGTGCCATCGTCGGTCGAAAGAGCCGCGATTTTTTCACAATTCGCGAACTTTCAGAAAACGCGCGCTCCATCAACACTTCGAGCACACCAACAACAACAACAACAGCGACAATCCCCGCGCAAAAATGTCCGAACCCGCCCAGAGAAGATGTGAGTGCATTCCTCGACCCCGGTTTAGTGGGAATACCAAAAAAGTACGTACTAACACGGCCACAGCACGCCGCAGTCTCGGAACTGCCACCGACGCGTCCATCACGGAGCTCGAGCCAGAGCTGGAGCCGGCCGTCGTCCCGGAGCAAGAAGACGAGGAGTACGACGAGGAAGCGCACTCATTCGACGACGGTGAAGAAGGCGAAGAAGGCGAGGACCGTGACGGCGAAAGAGAGGAAGAGGAGGAGGACTTTTCAGCCGAGGAGAAGGAGATCTTAGCACCACAGCCGGTCAAGAGACGCAGAGGCCGTCCTCCTAAACACAGACCAGTGGAGCTCGAGGACGATGACGACATGGAGGAGGACGAGGATGGACGCCTGAGGAAGAGACACCACAACGGGGACTCAGACACGCCGCGGATGAAGGGCAGAAGAGGCCGCAAACCTGCTGTTGCTCCAGAGGGATCACTACGCTCAGACAGCGGGCGTATCTTGAAGGTGGTTGACGATGAGTACGATGCCTCTGAAGACGACGAGGGAAAGGAGAAGATCAACGACAACGGTGAGCTCCAAGGCGGCCGTGAGTACCGTGTCAGAACGTTCAAGGTCAAGGGCAAGGGCGACAAGCTGTACATGCTCTCAACGGAGCCTGCCCGTTGTATGGGTTTCCGTGACTCGTACCTCCTCTTCCAGAAGCACCGCACGCTGTACAAAGTCGTGATTGACCAAGAGGAGAAGTTCGACCTCATTGAGCGTGAGATCATCCCTCACTCATACAAGGGCCGTGTCATTGGACTTGTGACTGCCGGATCGGTGTTCCGTGAGTTTGGAGCCAAGATCGTCGTTGGAGGCCGCAACATCACCGACGACTACTACGCAAAGAAGATCCGTGAGCTTGGAAGTGTTGTTGAGGGCTCTCTCGCCGAGCCAGAGGACTTGGTACCATCAAAGGGAACCCCATACAACAAGAACCAGTTTGTGGCATGGCACGGTGCCTCCAACGTGTACCACCAAGGAACAATCCACCACCAGCCAGCTGCTGTCCCGGTGTATGAGACACTCGAGATGAAGTCGATGAAGGCCCTGAAGCAGAACAACTTGATGAGCGAGGAGAACTGGATGCTCCAACACGCTGCTGCCGTGCGTGAAGTCGACACACTACTGCTCCAGAACAGATATGCTCTTGCTAGAGGCATGAGGGATCCTTACACGGGCACGACGTTTGTTCCAGGCCTCACACAACCGGCACATGCAGAGTTCAGAAAGGTGGTGGATCCCAAGGAGGACCACAGTGGGAAGAGAAAGAAACTGGAGTTCCATACGGTAATGAGCATGCCTGGTTTGGCAAGAAAGACGGGGTTGAAGGACATCCCTCTCGACGTGTTTGCAAACTGTGTTGATGAGAAGACCAAGCAGGCGATCCTGGCACAGCAGGAGTATGAAAGAACACTGGTTTGATAGACAGGTGAATGTACTACTACTACTACTAACAATGTATCGATGTAATGTGTATGTACAGGTTCATATAATCCGTCATCAAGCAGCCGGGGCAGGAGCAGTCTTGTCGTTCTTTGGATCCAAGTACTTCTCAAATGCATCGTTCTTCTCACGGAACGGTCTTGGGCCCAACAAGCTGAGCATGTCGTTTCTCGTCAGCACCTCCTTCTCCAACAGCAGCTGGGCCACCTTCTCAACGTCAGCAGCCTTCTCCGTGAGCAGAGCACGACACTTGTCCGCACACTCGTTGATGATTCTCTGGATCTCGGCATCAATCAGCGTGCCAGTCTCCTCAGAGAACGGCTTGGTCAAGTCAGACTCGTCCTTGCGCTCATAGGCCAATGGACCGATCTTGTCCGACATACCGAGCTTCGTGACCATGTTGTAGGCGATGCTGGTCACCTTCTTGAAGTCGTCCGAGGCACCAGACGTGACAGAGTCAAAGTGGAGCTCCTCAGAGATACGGCCACCAAGAGCCATCGTCATACGGTCAACGAGCTGGTTCACCGAGAGCAGGTACACGTCTGGAGGCAAGTACTGGGCGTAACCGAGCGCACCTTGGCCTCTTGGGATGATGGAGACCTTGAGCAAGGGGTCAGCGTGCTCGAGGTACCATCCACAAACTGCGTGGCCGGCCTCGTGGTATGCGACAACCTTCTTCTCCTGTGGGGACAAGAGCTTGGACTTCTTCTCCAATCCGGCAATGACACGCTCAATGGCCTGCTCAAAGTGGGAAAGAGTGACAACCTCGTCGTTGTGTCTTGCTGCGATGAGGGCAGCCTCGTTGACGACGTTGGCGATGTCAGCACCGGAGAATCCAGGGGTCAATGCGGCGAGCTTACCACTGAGCTCGGTGAACTGCTCGCTGTCCTTCGAGATCTCCAGCGTGATCTTCTGCAAGTGCACCTGGTAGATCTCCTTTCTCCCCTCGAGCTCTGGCTTGTCGATCTGGATGTGTCTGTCGAATCTTCCAGGTCTCAGGAGCGCCTGGTCAAGGACGTCGGCTCTGTTGGTACCGGCAAGGACAACAACGTGGTCTGAGGACTCAAACCCGTCCATCTCGACAAGAAGCTGGTTCAGAGTGGTCTCACGCTCGTCATTGGCACCACTGAAGTTTCCCTTTGTACGGGCCTTACCAATAGCATCAATCTCGTCGACAAAGACAATGGATGGGGCATTCTCACGAGCGGTCTTGAACAGGTCACGGACACGCGAGGCACCAACACCGACAAACATCTCGACAAACTCGGAACCAGACACGGAGTAGAATGGGACACCAGCCTCACCAGCAGTGGCCTTGGCAAGCAGGGTCTTACCGGTACCTGGAGGACCGGAGAGGATGGCACCACGAGGGATCTTACCACCGAGCTTCTCGTACTTCTCCGGGTTCTTCAAGAAGCTGACAAACTCCATCACCTCCTCCTTTGCCTCAGCCATGCCTGCCACGTCTTTGAACTTGACCTTGACATCTGTCTCTTGGTTGAACTTCTTGGCCTTGGACTTTCCCACACCAAAGATTCCACCACCAGCACCGCCAGCACCTTGTGCAGACCTCTTTGTGATCCAGAACAGACCGGCAAGCATCAACAAGGTAGGCAAGAACTGGAAGATGGTACGGATGAGGTGGCCCTCCTGGACGTAGTTGACAGGAACACGGAAGTCCTCCTGGACGCCGTTCTCGTTCTGTGCTCTCTGGAGTTTGTGCTCAAAGTTGTCGATGGATCCAATGGCAAAGTAGTAGTACTCATTGCCGTTGCCACCAACAAACTGGCGGCCATTGTCATTGAGGACAACACGGACAAGACTCTTATTCACAACAATGATCTTCTCAACAAAGCCCTTGTCGAGGAACTTGGTGCGGAACTCCTGGAACGTGATCTCGTGGGACCCTTCGCTCGAGGAGGTGGAGTAGATGATGTAAGTGACAGCGATGAGGAAGAGCAGGATCTCAAATGGCTCGACACGGAGTGCGTAGACTCTGTTGTTTGGGTCACTTGTGTCCTTGGAGAAACGCTTGTTGCCACTGGAGATCTCCTCCTCGGCCTTCTTCATGCGTTCTTCGTTCTGCTTCTGCCACTTGTTGAATGAGATCTCGTCCTCCTTTTCTCTCTCCTTCTTGAGGGCTTCTTCGATCTCTCTCTTCTTCTCAGCATCAAGCTCGTTCGTGGTCTCGTCTGTCTTCTTGCCAGCAGACTCTTCGTCCTTCTTGGCTTCTTTGGAGTTCAACACCTCGTCAAAGACAGAACCTTCTTCAGTAGTAGTCGTAGTAGCAGCAGCGAACTTGGACTCCTGTTCCTTGGAAAAGACCAGAAGATCCTCCAAGAGCTTACGCTTCGCAACAAGCTCCTTAACCTCCGTCTTTGTCACCGTCGTCTCGATCAAGGCCTCGATGAATGGCGTCACCGAGGCACCGTCCTGGATGAGCGAGGTCAACTCCTCCTTGATGCGTGGGATGTCCGGCTTCTCCTCCAAGATAACCTGGAGCATGACCTGGCTCTTTCTGTCGACCAAGCGGGGGTCCTCCGAGCCGACGCCAGCAGCAGACAGGATCCTCTTGAAGCGGGAGAAGTCGAAGAAGCCGTCCTTGCTGAAGAGACGAGCCGGGGTGGTGGAGTGGAGCAGTCTGGCCGGGCGGAGGACACAACTGGCGGGGATTGCCGCGACTGCCGGGATTGCGGGCACCAGACGCCTCAGAGGGACTGTCCGTAGCAGGACGCGTGATCTGAGCATCATCTGAGTGTCTTTTACTGGTCGTTTGGGCGCTGTTTGGGGTCGTTTTGGTGGCGAATTAGACGTTTTTTGGTGCTTTGACGCTTCTTGTCGCCCGTCGCCCCCGCGGCCTCATCGAACGAGTTCGCGGGTGAATGGTAAGGGCACGCTGTTATATAGAGTGTTGGAGCGACACAATCAGCTGAATGTTGGGGCTTACAGGGGTCAAAACAGTGGTTAAAGCTCTTATATCACCAGAGATGACAGAGAACAGAGACTCCGAGATCAAGACGCTGATGGGCGCTCTTCAGCTGCTCAAAGGGATCGAGCAGATCACCAAGAGCATGGCCCGGGACCTTTCCACTGCCCAAGCAAACCAAGCCACGGTCCAACGTTCCTTGACGCGTTTGGAGAAGACTACGAAACAGATGGATTGAGTCGTGGTGGTCTAATGAGTCTATACGATCTTATCCACCAGGTCCTGGGACTCGAACCCCTCGTCGTTCCACATCTCCCCGACGCGTATGACGAGACACGTACACACCACAGAACACAGGAACACCTTGTCAAACCAATGGTCCACCACCGCCATGTCGAGCCCCGTGGTGAGCATGAGTTGGCTGAGTCGTGATTCGACGCTGTGGGTCAGGTTCGACTTGAGGATGGTGATGGTGGCAAGCACGTATATCCCCGTGAGCTGTGAGACGAAGAGGTTCTTGATGACGCTGACGGACTTTTGGTTGAGTTTGGACGAGGAGTTGGACGAGCTGAGCGAGCTGAGGTCGATGGGGAGGAATCTGTACAGATGTGTCAGTGTCAGGAACACTCCGTTGAACGAGCAGAGGAAGAGTATGCCGGAGATGACGAAGCTGAATTGGTTGACGAGGACCTCTTCGTCTTCGACTGTGTAGAACAGCTCGGCGATGTGTGAGAGTGTCAGCACCAATGGGTCAGATCTCGACGTGTTGATCAACTCGGAATGAATGTATTGTAAGAGGTTGACAATCGACACCTGTACGATCTTGAAGAGACAGTAGATGGACATGGCATGCGATATGATCTTGGTGATATGGGCGTGGTATGCTGCTGCTCCCGTGGGTACTGTCTGTTGGTCAAGCAGTTGTTGAGCCCGTAGAAGCTTGACATATATGTCGTTCTTGATCATTTTGAGCGAATTGAGCTCTCTCTTCAGCGTTGACTGTTCGGTTGGCTTGCTGAAGAACTCGAGTGCCTGTAGATCCATGAAGGACCCCTTTGGACGTGGGTTGGGTCTCTTGCTGACTCCTCCTGGGTGCGCCGTGGACTCCAGCTGTTGCTTCAACTCAAGCTCTTTGCCAGTAATCATGTTCTCTGTGTTCTGAAGTGACTTTTCGAGTGTCTGGATACGCTGCTTGGTCTGCTCTATCGTGACGCTCGACTGTGGGGTGATGAGTCTCTTGTAGATGAAGTAGTACACCGTCGAGAAGGAACCAACGCCATTGAGTGTGGCCATGAGCGTGACTCCAATGATGCTGAGTCTCTGGACATAGTACGACATGAATCCTGAGCCTGCCACGACATCCAGATCTGTGAATTTGTGTGAGTTCGACACGAACAAGAGCCACCCAGCAAGCAGCCCAACGCTCGTTATCAGCTTCGTCGAGTCGTTATCGAGGATCTTGGACCGGAAGAGCTTGTTCACGAGCAGGAAACACATTGCTGCTGGTTGTACGAAGACAAGACACGTGACGATAGTCAACAGCAACAAGTTCCAGAAGGTGTGTTCTGGAGAAGTCGTGTCGATGTCGCTGCTGAGCTGTACGAGAATGAACTCGATGATGACAACGGTGGCAGTGACTGTTGCGGTGAAGGAGACACGTGCAATCTTCTTGACGGTGTCGACGTACTTCCTTGTTCCCTGTGAGTCGTCATCAGTGGCCGAGATCAATTGAATGATGCTCGACGACGACGCTGTGTGGAGCAAGGGAGGAAGTGATGATGGCTTCTTCAAGGACTCGAACAGCCGGATGATGTGCAGCCACGAGTACCGGAACGTGTAGTATGCGACCAGCGCGGACGAGGAGATGTAGAGCAGTATGGCGTACATTGTCGCTGGGAGAAAGAATGTCGAAGCTGTGTAAACTGGGTATTGCTGAGAGTTGAGATGCTTGATCCCAGTGGACAATAGAGCAGCGTATCATACGGGTTCGCGTAGCACACGTGACTTGCCACGTGATCCACCGGTGTTCTAAAAATGACGTTTCGGGCTGTGTTTTGGCATTTCCCAAAGCGGTAATTAGTGCGCCGAATCACGCAAAAGTGGCGGAGTTGTGGAGTTTGGCGTGTCGAACTCGGGTTCCACTGGGGGTAAATTGGTGGGAGTTTGACCGTTGTGTAGGTGGAGAATTGGAGAACAAGATGCTCACAGTTACACCTATCTAGGGCCCAAATCTACACCCTCTAGCCCCATTTACACCCCCTGAACCCTTCTCCAACGCGCGGGGAGGCCTCGATCCGGCAACAAAACAAACAAAAAACGGGCGAAATCGAAGCAAACGACCGTCCGCCACCGCCAGCAACGCCCGCCAAACAGCCCAAAACAGCCCCAAACAACGCCAATGTCCGTCCACAGAACCTCCTCAGCGGACGCCAGACAAAGACCGCAAATGTCCCGTCCTTTCTCGTCAAACAACCCGTTCCGTAACGCGTCGCAGGAGTCCAACATCGGCCGCGACGCCAACTTCAACAGCTGGGTCGAGCAGAACTCCCAGCTCAGTTTCTCCTCTGATGACGAGGACTCGCTGACTGAGAGACCTGGCAACGAGAGAACACGCAGTGCTTCGTGAGTATCTTCTTTTCTGCTTGTTGGTGGTTGATTGGTGGTCCTGGTGGTCCTGGTGCTAGCTGGTATGAGTGAAGCCTGCTCTGGAATGGCTCCTTGTCTTCACTTCCCTGGCTGCTTATCCACCCTTCCCCGTACACCCATACAGATCTCTGCAGTCGATGAGCATCCTGAAACACTTCCAATAATAGCCACAGATGGCTGTGTTGTGTCACATTCCAGGCTGTGTTTCATCTCCATGCCAGATCTGTCCCACCATATCTTCAGACAACCACCACCCCCTCCTCCATCCCTGATCCTATACTAACACCACAACAGCAATCTCATGCCTCCTCCACGCTCAACCAGCAGACAAAGCAGTGAAGCACCAGCCTACCCACGCAACTCCTCCACCACAGACTACTACAACTCGGACGAGAAGTCGAGAAGACCATCTGCCCCAGTTGCTTCTTCAGACATGCCTCCTTCCTACGACGAAGTTGCTGGTCCTAAGAAGACGGAGTACCCACGCGAGAAGGCCACATCCTCCGCCGCCTCTACCACATCGAGAGTTGAGGAGCACAGAACAAGAGTCCACCGTGAATGGCCAGGCGAGAGTGGATCCCGTCCACAGGCATCTACCACTCGTTCTGCTACACACAGATCAGAGCGTGATCGCAGAGAACACAGATCGGAGCACAGATCAAGAGACGGAGAGCACAGATCGGAACACAGATCAGAGAGATCTCATACGTCCCGCCGCCCATCAGAGCCAACTTCTTCCAGACACCACCGTGAGCACAGATCGGAAAGAGAGTCCAGACACAGAGACAAGGACAGAGAGCACAAATCGTCCCGCTCGTCCAAGACTAAGGAGAAGAGTCTCAAGCCAGGCAAGAATGTCGACACAATTGACAAACTCGACGTGACTGGTCTCTTTGGTGGTGCATTCCACCACGATGGCCCATTCGACGCCTGTACCCCACACAGAAACAAAGACACCAAGTCTGCACCGGTGCTCGCATTCCCAGCAGACGGCCCAAACAACTCCATCAGAGGCACAGGACCTGTGAACAAGGACGCAACCATACGATACATCCAGGGTCGTGAGGATGACGATGACTTGTACACCACCTCTGTTGCTTCGAAGACATACACCTACGCCCGTGGCTCCAACGGGTCAGACAACACACTTGCTGCCGTCAAGAACGATATCAATATCACTGCGTTTGACGCCACCGGCAAGGCCACTCCCGTCCACGGTGAGACCACACTCGGTCTTGGATCATCAACCTTCTTGGATGGTGCACCAGCTGCCCGCAGTGCTATTGTCGAGGAGGCCAATAAGTCTGGACTCAACAGAAAGAAGTCACTCAGACAGAGACTCAAGGGCGACACACACGTTTCCCCACCGCAGCAGAACACAAGACTGGCAGGCATGCCTCCAAATGAACGTGCGAACTCCAGTGACAAGATCAATGTTGAGGGAAGCACAGGGAACTCGTTGCTTAAGAGAGTCAAGAGTTTGAAGGTGGGCAGAAGCAGATCTTGATACCCCCGCGCCTACGCTTACAACTCTACGACTACCTCTCCAACTTGAGAAAAAAAGGGGGAAAGAAATGGGATTACGGTCATGGACGAGACAGTACTCTCCTTTCAAGAACCCAGCATCATCACCACCCGATTTTTGTGTGTTTTTGTTCAAATTTTTGTTAACTTTGCAAGGATTCACCTCAAAAGGGGTCACCCAACCACAGGAGCTCAGATCTATAGGCGACAATCCTCTTTTTGTTTATTCTTGAGTGTTTGGTTACATACAGACAGTACTTGGTTTTACAGGCTTGTTCGTTGTAGATATTAAGTCTTGAGTCATTGCTCGTTTACTTACCGGTTCCCTATAAACAATCCCATAAATCATTCCATAGACAAGTCGCCATCACTGTCAACAACTGGATCAGAGGCAGGAAGGACGTCACCGTCATATGGTGCCTCGGCCTCTTCATCAAAGATCTCTCCATCCGCTGGTGCATCAATGATCCGGCTCTGCTCCTTCTCAAAGTCGTCGTCAACGTCAGACCGATCCTCTTCGTCCTCGTTTTCCTCCAGAATCACAGAGAATTCCTTCGTTGCAGGATCCTCAACAACCTTCTCCTGGAGAGTCTTAATGAGAGCAGCAATCTTGTTGCTGAACTTGACGAATGCGTTTCTCGACGTTGTGTCCTGCTCCTGAACATCCTCTTCCGTTTGATCCAAAAGCGCAAACAACTTGTTCAGCTTGTCCAACGGCACATCATCTCCAATGTTCAACTTTGGTAATGTCATGAGAATCATCTTTCTGTACTTCCTCGAAACCACAGAGGGGAAAGATCTCAACAAGTCTGCAGCGAATGTGAGATGCGAGTCAGATTTTGCAACCTGTTCAGCATCGGCCTTGACAACGTTGACAGGGTCTGTCCAGTACACAAGCTGTTGCAAGATTGTCTGTGGTGACACCATATCTGGATCCGTCTCTTCATCCTCAGCATGTGCCTTGTAAAGTCTCATGAATGCATCAGCGGCAACCTTTGACATCTTCTCCTGGTGATGGGCGTGAGAGAAGCAGTAGACAGGCAAACAGAAGGAGAAGGCCTGAAGAAGACTCTGATTGTTAGAGTTGGATGGATTGTAGTATGTCAACACCAACGTCTCAAACAACTCGTCATCAGTCAAAATATCCGCAAGGTAAAGCTTGCACAAACCTTCAGAACAAAGGGCCTGTAGTTCTGGCAATTCCTCATTCTTCAACGTTCTGTAGAGCAACTTGTGGAATGACAAAGAGTCAACACCATCTTCAACGTCTAACACCTTTGTGCCATGGACAGACAATATATCAAAAATTGCCTTGAGAGAGATCATGCGGAGTTCCTCATGACCACGCGACAAACAAAGACCGAACAAGTATAACTGTTCCGTGGCCAAGTCAATGTCCAACAATCCACACAAACCGAGCGCTTCGGTACCAAGCTCTCTCATCTCTGGAACCTTACCCTTGATAGCCGGGTTGATCAACGTGTCAATCAAAGAATCAACAGACAAGTTCCCCTTGAGTGGTTCATTTGTCAATCTCAACATCGACTTGCAAATGCAGAGACAATGGGTAGTGATCTCTTGCTTTTCGGCGTCCTCCAGCTCTTCAGCTGAGTCACTGATATCTGTAATAATCTCAGCCACCATTGTACAGAAGTCTCGTTCGTTGATGGATAACTTGCTCAAAACTTGCAAAGACACAACAATGAGACTCTCAGGCAAACGGTCATTCGTCAAAGAGGATCTCACAACCTGCAACATGGCTCTTCTTCCGATCTCGTCACTGAAGTCATAGCTGGCAGCGATCTTGAGAAGTTGTTCTATCATAAACTCAATCTCATTGACTTCATCCGGACTCTCCAACTCCTTTCTCTTCTCGAGATACCTCTGCAACAAATTGGCCAACTCAGCAGCCTCTGGGTAGTTGTCATCGATAACTTCGTTCAACGTGTTCTCATTGCAGTGTTCGTAGAAGGTTCTGGCCAAGAAGGCAGTCTCTGGAGTCAACGACTGCCATAAATCAGGAGGGAAAGTGATTTTCGATATCAAGTCCTTTCTGAACTCAAAGAACTTCTTCATTGCGAGCTCAGCAACCTCGGACTTTGTGATGTGCAATCTCTCAAGCAACTCAATCAAGTCACCGTTAAGATCTGCAAGCCAGTCCTGTGCAAACATCTTGATACATGCCTTTTGAACAGTCTCTTCACGATCCTTCAAACCCCAACTGAGCAACTTCTCTCTTGTCTTGGAATCAATCGTTCTGAAGTCCCCAAGCTCCTTGATGACACGGGAGTACACCAATCTTCTGTTGATGGTGTTGGTATCCTTGGCTCTCTCAAGAAGGTACTTTCTTGTGATTCTTGTCTTGGTGAGATTCAATAAAGCTGCTCTTCTCACTTCGGGACTCGGATCGTGCTGAATGGCAATCATCAACTTTGCAGTAGCCTCATCAACGTCATCAACTCCCTCTTCTTGTTCATCAGGGGCGTCCTGGAATCTGGAGATACACCGGAGTGCCTTGATACGCACTGCTGGCTCCTTGTCATGTAATCTGTCGTTCAACTGAGTCAAAAGCGTCTCATAGAGTTCTGCGTTGATCTCACCCATGCTCCCCATTGTAAGGTCTAAGAACTGGACCACACGGTAGCGGACGTTCTTCTCCTTGGCACCGGCACCTCTGAGCAAATGTGAGATGAAGTATTGAATGAAGCGTGTAAAGACATTGTCCTCATCCTCCTCTTCGTCATCTTCTTCTTCCTCGTCCTCCTTCTGCTCTGGTTGGTAGTCTGCCTCTAAGCTCATGACAAAGGACGCGACGAGCTTGACGATTCTGTCTCCCGTGGCTTCTGTGCGCTTGAGGACGAGCACCTTGTTGACCAACTGGCAGAAGTAGTAGTTGAACGACTCCTCATGGTCGAGATCGGAGGCACGGTTCTGGATGGCCCTGAGAAAGTGGACCTGCTTGCGATGGCCGGCGACCGACTGCTGAGAGTCCTGGAACACCTGAGCGAGCGCCTTCTGGATCTGCTCTGGCTCCGTGAGCTGCTGGGTCATTCGCAGCGCCTGTTTCGCCACTGCAGCCATTGTGAAAGCGGTTGGAAGCTGGTTGTAGGGCGTTAAAGGTGGCTGAAGAGAGGTTCAAAAGGTAAACAAAGCGTCTCTGCTCGAAAGGTAAACAAACAACAAGTTCGCGAAATCGTGATCCCAGCGGCCGGGTAATCTGTCATTTATGGACGTGCCAATAAATGGTTAAGAAGCCCCGGCGCTGCTCTCCAAATTTTTTTCTCTGTCTGAAGCGATGAGCTTTTGGCTGTGAAGAGGAGAATTGTCGCTTGAAGTCAGCATTTTCGCCACTTAACCATTCGTTTGTGTGCTCACAACCCCATTCATCGTTATCCTGGTACTTACATCACCCTGAGTACCCGTTTTCCGCTCAAAAATTACTCAAGAACTCCCCATTTCTTGCCACTCAAAACAGACTGGAAGGGACCATAATACCTACCATCATGACACAAGCAGACGTCCACCGCTGTCGGTTCGTGGACTACACACCACACACCATCACCTCCCTCGCATTCTCTCACACATCGACCCGCAAGTTCTCTCCCTCGGACCTGAGACTCGCTGTGGGCCGCAACAATGGTGACGTTGAGGTCTGGAACCCAAAGGGCAAGTGGCTCCATGAGACCACGCTACAGGGATCGAAAGAACACAGTGTCGAGGCTCTTGCTTGGTGCTCTATTGAAGGTGAGGAGCCTCGTCTTTTCAGCATTGGCGGAACTGCCTCTGTTACTGAGTGGGACCTGCGTACAGGCCGCGTCCTCAAGGAGACTGATTGTAATGCTGCTGTGGCTTGGTCTATCTCCACAAGTCCAGATCAGCAGAGTCTTGCTATTGGATGTGACGATGGTACCGTTGTCATTCTCGACATCTCCGGTGGTGTTGGATCTGTCGAGCACAAGACTTTCCTTCAGAGACAGGAAGCCCGTGTGCTTTCGCTTTGCTGGGCCGGTGATGAGAAGGTTGTTGGAGGCTGTGCCGATGGCCGTGTGAGAGTATGGGATGCCAAGGACAGAAATCTGCTTGCCACTATGCGTGTTGACAAGAGCAAAATCGAGAGCACGTTGGTGTGGAGTGTGCTGTACTTGCCTGAGCGCAACGAGATTGTGTCTGGTGATTCCACTGGATCCGTCAAGTTCTGGGATCTCAAGCACAACACCCTTTTGCAGAGCTTCAAGGTCCACGAGGCTGATGTTTTGACATTGACAACCGATTTGACCAACGAATCCGTCTTCACAGCCGGTGTTGACCGCAAGATCTTCAAGTTCCAGCAGATTGAGCACCAGGGCCAGAAGAAGTGGCTCAATGTCTCCAATAGACTCTTCCACTCAAATGACGTCCGTGCTATGGTGTCATACGAGTCCAAGAACTTCAGTTTCCTTGTCTCTGGAGGTGTTGAGAAGAGCATTGTTGTGAGCAGCGTCAAGAGCTTCACAGATGGCCAGTACCGCAAGCTCAGCATTGTTCCACAAAAGCAACACGTTACACTCAACAAACGTGAGAGACTCATTGCCATGTGGCAGGATCAGACAGTCAAGATCTGGAGATTTGTGCTCAAAGCTTCAGAACAAGATGACGAGGATGCCATGGATGTGAGTGATGATGACACTGAGCAGCTCAGAGAGTCATATGAGCTCGTGTCCAAGCTTACTTTGGCTGACGACGAGAACATCACCAACTGTGCTATCTCAGAAGATGGTACACTCCTCGCAGTGGGCCGTCTCAACACAACCAAGCTTTTCCAGCTCAAGCCAAAGTCCAAGAACTCCAATAAGCTGACTGTGTCCAAGATTGCATACCCAGCACTCAACGCTATCGGAGCCACACACCTTGCATTCTACGGCAACACACATCTCATTGTCTCAACCCCTGAGAACGAGGTCCACAAGCTCTCACTCGAAGACACTGATATTGCACCAGTGGAGTACACACTCTCAGAGCTGCCTCGCTCCAAGTCCAAGCTTCCATACGCTGAGAACGTGTCCCAGCTTGCCCTGCACCATTCCACTCTGATCATCACGCGTGGATCTGCCGTTGATGTCATTGACCTCGATGCTGCCAACACTGAAGAGTCCTCAGCATTTGTCAGACTTTCCAGTGTCATCTCCCACATCACGATTGCACCTTCCCGTGAGTCGCTCGTTGTCATCACATCTGAGTCCAAGATCTACGAGTTCACACTCGCAGACACACACCTCACAACGTGGTCTAAGGCCAACTCTGAGTTCCTCCCACAGCAGTACCTTTCCCTCACCGAGCCAGCTATCGGATGTTTCTTCAGTGAGAAGCTCTGGGTGTACGGTGCCAGCTGGATCGCATCCTTTGACTTGGCCCGCAATGTGCCTGTTAAGAAGAACAAGACGACACAGTCTAAGAAGCGTGGCCACAACGGTGCATTGCTCATTGGCCATAACACTGATGTTGGTATTGATGAGGATGAGGACGATCTGGCCAGTGATGGCGAGGATGTTATTGTTCCAGAGCTGCCTGTGCAGGAAAGAGAGAAGCACTCGAAGAGCGACAGTGGAGCTTATGGCCTCACGCAGAAGTATCAGGGTGTGCTGTTCGCAGAGATG
Organism: Petasospora veronae; assembly: GCA_030563065.1. Taxonomy (NCBI): domain Eukaryota; kingdom Fungi; phylum Ascomycota; class Saccharomycetes; order Phaffomycetales; family Wickerhamomycetaceae; genus Petasospora; species Petasospora veronae. The sequence continues at coordinate 27,816 of JAKUBA010000004.1, read as the reverse complement.
CTCGCTGAAGGTGAGATGATTGTTGTTGAGAGACCACAGTCTGCCCTCAAGCAGCCCCCAGCATTCAAGTTGCAGCAGTACAGGGTCTGAGATGTATAGATCTGGAAGTGAACGTTGTAAGTATAGAGGCGTCCTGTGTAGCTACGGCAGCGGTATAAAGAGGCGTGGGGTCATTAAAATTGAGCAGAGTCATCAGAGGTATGTACAGAGTGCCGTGACCGTGTTGATCAGCGACTTTTGTGGTGTATTGTGGTGAGTTTGGAGTGCAGAGGGCCTCAATCGTGTGGCTTTCCACTGATACGTGGGAACAGACAATCTGCGTGGTAGTTGATGGACGATCTGGCAGAGACACGAGTCGACTTGGTCTCCATGCACACCTTCAGGTCCTTCTCGAGGGCCGCACAGAGCGCATTGCCCTCACCGTTGGACGACCAGCAGTTGAGCAGCGACGACATGAGGACGATACAGGGAGAAACGCCCTGTTCGAGCACCGGGTTTTTGGCACGCAGACGCTCGAGTTTGGGAAGACGGACGGCTCTGTTGGACGACATCTGCCAGTGCTTTTCGGTGGTGTTTGGCGGTGTTTGGAGGCCGAATTCGTGCTTTTGGTGGTCCGAAGAGCTGAAAAATCTCGGTGGTGCTCCCGTATTTATTTTGTGGCGGCCGGGTAACTCGCTGACATAATCGTTACATAATCATCTGCTTGGACCATGAAAACGGCACCAAACAACTGCTCTCAGAACTCGTTTCAAGCACTGTTTTGGCCATCAAAAGCGAGCAGATGGAGCAGAAAAGACCACGTGAGGACGCTGAGACCACTTTTAACGGCTCCAACAAGGCCCAGAAGACCGAAGTGCCCGAAAGAACGGGATCTACAGCCACAGAGACGCCCCAACGCGAAACGACATCATCATCAACAACCACCACCTCCACCGATGACCATCCAGAACGCGCCAAACCACGTGGAAAGTGGCCCATAGTAAACGGTGTGCCCCACCTTCCTGAGGTGACAAAAGCCGACAGCGCCTGTGCCAAACGGGTGCTCAAAACAGAGGGCATCAAGGCGTTCTTGACGAGATATCTTCCAGACAACCCATCCACCACAGATCTCCAATATGTCACTTTGCTGCTCGGGTTCTTCCCCTTGGACCGCAAGCATGCTGCTGATGATGACGAGTACCAGTTCCAGAGGGCCGTGAAGATGCTCCAGAAGGCCATGAACAAGACGATGAGCACGCGTCTGAGGCTGCCGGACTTTAACACCGTGGACCAGGCACTCGAGGCTATCAAGAAGGCTAACAAGGTCCTGGTGCTCACTGGTGCTGGTATTTCCACCTCTCTCGGAATCCCCGACTTCAGATCTTCAAAGGGTATCTACAGTCTTGTGAGTGAACTCGAGCTGGACGACCCACAAGAGGTGTTTGACTTGAAAGTCTTCTCGAGCGATCCAGGCATCTTCTACAAAGTTGCACACATGGTTCTCCCGCCTGACAATGTTTGGACACCTACACATGAGTTCCTCAAAGTCCTGAGTGATAAAGGGAAGCTGCTGAGAAACTACACGCAAAACATTGACAACATCGAGGCCACAGTGAATATCCCATCCGACAGGTTCATCCAGTGCCATGGCTCATTTGCCACAGCTACATGCCGTACATGTGGAGATACCATCAAGGGACACTTCATCTACAAATACATCCGTGAGCAGAAGATACCGCTGTGTCGTCACTGTTACAAGAAACGTGAGCATCTCTACAACCAGGACAGATTTCTTGGTGACTTGGCTGTCTTGAAGCCCGACATCACTTTCTTTGGTGAGGACTTACCGCACAACTACTACAAGAACTTTGCTAAAGACTGCGAGGAGTGTGACTTGGTTATATGCATCGGAACATCGCTCAAGGTGTCACCGGTGAACAACCTGGTGAACCTGGTGAGGTACAACGTGCCACAGATCCTCATCAACAAGGATGACATCACACACTCGGAGTTCGACGTGACACTACTTGGTTACTGCGATGAAGTCGTGTCGTACTTGACTGAGAAGCTCAACTGGGAGATGAAACATCCAGAAGTTCCTCAGCTCAGATCTATGAAGCTGGTGCTGAAGGAGAGAGACGCAGAGGTTGGTCTCTATGATATTGACGCTCTACAGAGACCACCGAAGGAGAAGCAAAGTAGCGAAACTGACTGAACATACACATGGTTTGGCTATAGAATTACACACCTACATATTCATCCAGCTCTTCTGATGTAGTAGTGCTACAACCATCATCACATGTCTACGAGATACAGCTAAACGGTATACCACATTGAAAACAAATACAAAAAAGAAACCAAACAAACAGTTCACAACATCAGAAACCCTCCAATGCCTTAATCGCCTTATTCAATCTCTTGACACTCTCCTCTCTTCTGTCGCCATCAACGATCATGTCAGCCGTCAGTCTCGACAACGAGTCCACCAGTCTCTCCACCAACTGCTTCTCCTGGGCCTCCATCCCCAGACCATGGAACTCCTGTCCAACAATAGTACCTTCTGTGGCCTGTAGCAGCGTCGCGAGTGTTTCATGGTTGAAATGGCCCTTCTTCAGCGTAGACGAGCGTTTCTTCGTTCTGTGCTTCTTTGCCTTCTTACTCTTCTCCTCATCTTTCTTCTCCCCTTCTTCCTCAGTCACAAACCCGTCATCAATGACCACATCTCTCTCTTTGACAAACACAGGCTGTGCAATGACTCTGTGCTGTGGTTGTGGTGGTGGAGGCAACGGACGAGGCTGTGAGATATCCCTCTGTGTGATCTTTGGACGTGGCGAGTACGGCTCTGGGCCTGGGCCTGACTCCAGCGTGAGAGTTGGGATAGATTGTTCTTCTCCCACAAGATCCTCATTTCCTCTGATCTCCTCTGATTGGGTGCGTCTTGAGGCCTTCTCGAACTCTGCGAGAGAAGAAGGGGTCTTGATCCCGATAGCAGAAACCGGTCTGCGTGGTGATCTTGATGGAATTACTGGGTCCACTGCAGTCAGGAACTGTTTCTCCACTGGCTGGACGGCCTGTTCTCTCTTTGTGTTCAATGGGCCCACGTCAAAGTCGAAAGTGTCCGTTGATGCGTGGTGAACATGTTGGTTTGGTGCTTTGGAGGATCCGGACTCTGGGATTGAGTGGTCCTGGGAGTGTGTCTCGAACTGGGACGTCTTTCCAGAGTATGAAGATTCCGGGTACTTCTCGGAACCTGAAGAACGGCTGTTTGCAGTGGTGTCAGTAGAGACAACCGAGCGATGCTTATCCAGGCTGAGTGACTTCTTGCGGGACGACTTTGAACCACTGCGCGAGACCTGGACGATGGCTGGTCTGTTGGTGGAAGTCAGAGGCTGTGCCTCAGCTGACGAGACGACGAAAGTGTCTGCCTTGTGGATACTAGCTGCGTACTCTGAGATCATGGATTGCCTGTTGATGTTGAAGGCAGGGGATGGTGGGATGTTGGACGTCTCCACGTGCAATGGGTTACCAATAGCGAACGCTGAGACATCGTCTGCTTGATTGTCCTCATGTTCATCGTTGATAGTGTGTTCATCACCATGGACTTCTTCTTCTTTCGTGTGAGAGATGGAGCTCTGGACACTGTGTGGTCTGGATCTGTTGACGATGAAGTCATCGGCATCCTCGTAGTCGTCCTCGTTGGTGGTAGTGGAAGATTGGTACTGCTGGAAGGACTCCTTGCTGCTTGCGTTCCCGTAAGAAGCGAGCATTCCCTCTAGTCTTGATCTGTCCTGCTGGGCGTCCTGCTCGATCTGGGACAGCTGAGTGTCCCTTCTGTTCTTCTGGAGAAGGACGGACGTTGTGGAGGAGCCGACACTCTGCTGCGGCGATTGTGGCTCGTGGTCTTCCATTCTCTTGCTGCTGCTGCTGTTGATGTGTTTGTGGACAGGCAGAGTGACCGTAGACCTCTCTTTGTAGCCTTTTCCCCTGGCAGTGACAGCAAAAGTGATCTGAGAGCTCCTTCTCTTTTCTCGCTTGGTTGCCAGATACGCACGCCATTACTTTACCGGATCGGGCGAAAAGTAAACAATGGGGTCTCGCGGACATATCTTTCTAGCTTAAAATAGTAATTTTGTGGGTTAAAATGCTCATAATCAGTCGGTTCTTTCTATAAATACAAACAGCAGACAATGAATTAGTACAATATCGTCTTTGTTCCCGTGTACTTCTTCAGCAGCTCCGTCAACTTTGGCTCGTCGAGCACGCTGTGGGTCTTCAAGTCCTGGTACGAAGCGTCAAGGATGATGGACTTGATCTCGTACTTTCCAAAGTCCAGACGGAGGAGTCTCTCTGAAGTTCCAATGACGAATTTGGTGTCGTCTCTCATCTTGAAGTCGTAGCCCTTTCCAACCTTCATGCTCTTGGACTTTGGCCCGAGTGTCTTGAACAGCTCTCCGATTCTGGCTCTGTTGATGGCAACAACGAGAGTAAGACCCTTGTTGTACTTATCCGAGAAGTCCTTGAAGTTCTCTGTTGTGCGTGCCTCCTTGTACTTCGAAGCATCCACAAAGTCACTCTTCTTGAAGTAGTCGAGCTGTGTAGCGGAGGCATTGTGCTTGACGAGCAGTCGTGTGAACACCTCTGCAAGCGTGGCAGAGTCCGACAGCGGCGTGCTCTTCTTCTTGTCCATGTCCTGCTCCATCTTCACACGCTTCTTCTCCTTGAACTTGTCATCGGTTTTTCTTCTCTTCTTAGCTCCTGTCTCTGTCTTTCCGGGGCTGGTCGCCTTCACCTCCTCGTCCTCGCTCTCGTCCTCGTTGATCTCCACAGCTGCCACCTCCTCCTCAGAGTCCACAACGTACTCCAAGCCGTCGTCAAGGTCGTCCGGGTTATCCAACACCTCTGCTTTGCTCATATTTCTGGTGCAATTTGGTGCTAAAACAGCGATTTAGATGTCAAAAAGGGCTCATCGCTTATTGTTGTGCCTCGAAAATTTATCCCATGTGGCCCGAACCAGGGCGCGAATCTGTTCGATTTGCATCTTTTCATCACCTCCATCATCGAGAGCCACACACAACTCTTCACTTTGGATCTTTCTATTTGAGCCAAAAGTCGATTATTTGTGCTTCACCACCCCTACAGAACCACACTCTGACCATAAGGAGTACCAAAATGCTCTCTTTACGCTCATCAACAAGGCCACAGAGGCCCCAGAGGCTCCTCAAGACCATCATCAAGGCCTCCACCCGCAACATCGCCATCACCGCAGACCTCCGTTCTGCTATTGACTCTTCCCGTGAACTTCCAGTTGTTGTCATCGGAGGAGGACACGCTGGCTGTGAAGCTGCTGCCGGTGCTGCTCGTGCAGGTGCTCACACGGTTCTCATCACACAAGACCTCACCAAGATCGGGACATGTTCATGCAACCCGTCCATGGGCGGTGTTGGAAAGGGAACGCTGCTCAGAGAAGTTGATGCACTTGATGGTGTTGCCCCAAAGGTTGTTGACAAGGCTGGTGTTCAGTTCAAGGTGCTCAACTCATCGCGTGGCCCAGCAGTGTGGGGGCCTAGGGCTCAGATTGACCGCAAGATCTACCTGGAGGAGATGCAGAACGTGCTTGGGAAGTACGAGAACTTGGAGCTCATGGCTGGTCAGGTTAAGGATATCATCATCGAGAACACACAGGGAGAAGAAGGCAAAGAGACAAGTATAGTCAGAGGAATCATCCTTGATAATGGAGATGTGTTCAAGACGTCAAGAGTCGTCATCACGACTGGTACTTTTCTCGGAGGCGAGATCCACATCGGACTAGAAGCCTTCCCAGCTGGAAGAATCGGAGAGAAACCAACTTATGGAATCTCAGAGACACTAAGAGATGCTGGCTTCAAGCTTGGTCGTCTCAAAACAGGAACGCCGCCACGCTTCTCCTCCGAGACGATCAACTACACCGGTCTTGAGAAACAACTCGGAGACAACCCACCACAGACGATGTCCTACATGAACGACCGTGTATCTATCGACACTCAGCTCATGTGTTACGGGACACGAACCACACCAGAACTCCACGAACTCATCCGTCAAAACCTCGACAAGTCGATCCACATCCGTGAAACTGTTCGTGGACCCCGTTACTGCCCATCACTCGAGTCCAAGGTGATCCGATTCCCAGACAAAGAGAACCACAGAATTTGGCTGGAGCCTGAAGGATTAGACACTGACCTTGTCTATCCAAACGGTATCTCAATGACTATGCCTGCTGATATCCAACAACAACTCGTGAGAATGATCCCTGGTTGTGAGAATGTGGAGATGGTTCAGCCGGGATATGGTGTGGAGTACGACTATGTTGATCCTCGCCAACTGAGACAAACTCTTGAGACGAAGCTGGTGAAGGGTCTGTTCTTGGCTGGTCAGATCAACGGCACTACTGGCTACGAAGAGGCTGCGGCTCAGGGATGTGTTGCTGGAATCAACGCTGGACTGAGCTTCATGGACAAGCCACAGTTGAAGCTGAGCAGATCAGACGCATACATGGGCGTGTTGATCGATGATCTGATCACAAAGGGTGTTGATGAACCATACAGGATGTTCACATCGAGATCCGAGTTCAGAATCAGTGTGAGATCTGACAATGCCGACTTGAGATTGACTGCTATGGGAAGAGAGGCCGGTGTGGTCAAGGATGAGAGATGGACCCGCTTCTCTGAGGATCTCAATACTATGGAGACTACTACTGACAAGATGAAGGAGACGTTCTTGACTGCCCAGAAATGGAGTGCACTGCTTGGAATCAACGTCGGAGTTGACCACACGAAGAAGTCGGCGTATGACATGCTCAGATTCAACAACGTCACCGGTTCCATGGTGCTCAAGTCTCTTGACTCAAAGTACCAGTCTATCCCAACACGTGTCTTGAACAAGATTGAGATTGATGGTAAGTACTCTCCATACGTGCACAAGCAACGTGACTTCATCAAGGCTTTCCAGAGTGACGAGGGACTCCTGCTCCCACTCAAGTTCGACTACTCCACCATGGCATCGTTGTCTAACGAGTCCCGTGATATCCTTAACAAAGTCCAGCCAGAGACTATTGGACAGGCAAGACGTATCCAGGGTGTTACTCCAGCTTCGGTGTTTGAGCTCTACAGACTCGTCAAGGCCCGTCAAGAGGAGATCAGGGATGAGAGAGATGTCTTAACAGCGATGGCTTAAGGGGTCATTCTTGTACATATCCAGACAGTTTTAATTTACATATCATTACAAACCCAATTAATATTAGCCAACCCAAATATTTAGCGTCTCAGCACACCACGTCTTGAAGGTTGTGGTCCTGGACCATCCAGTCTCTGGTGGTGGCCCTGGCCCTGGATGAACTCCTTGACTCTCTGCTGCTTCTGGACATCCTGCTGATGTTGCTGCGCGAGCAGAAGGAAGGACTTGAACCCACCAAAGCGGATAGAGTACACGGACTCACCGTATGGACCCACATCGATGATATTTTGTGCCGTTTGTTGAGGATTGTAGTAGTTTCTGCGATTACCACCACCGCCACCACGACCATTGTTGTTGTTTCCGTAGATGATTGAGTCCTTGTCCTCCTGTGTGAGAACTGGCAAGTGTTTGATGTACCCTGTGAGAATGATGGACTTTCCTGTTGTCTTGCGTGGCATTTGATAGTCGAGCTGGACGAATAACGAGGTTGGGATACCCGTGTATGCGTGGTCACCGATGACTGGACACTCCAAGATAGAGTCCACCTCAAAGCCAGAGTGTGCGAACACAGTTCCAGCAAGGGAAGAGTTGCTGAAGTGGAAGTCCACTTGATGGATCTCCTTATCGTGATAGATCTTCATGAACTTGTCAAAGTTTGGATTGTGCTTCGATACCACCAACACCTCCTTCTTCGAGACGTTACGTGAACGCTCAGCATCGGTCAACTTCGGATACTGCTCTCTCACCACCTTTAACAGTCTCTTTTCATCAATAAACGGCAACAGGGCAATACCTTGCCATGACATCTTCTTTCCATTCATGTCAATCGGGAACTCTTCTGGGTAGAAGTCGACAATTGGCGAGTCAGAATCGGACATCAATGGACGGAAGATTGGTGGGAGTGTATGACCAGATGCAGCTGGAAGAACAGACATGAGCTGCTCGAATGGCAAGAATGGTTCTCCAAGAATGAAGTCCAATGGCATATCCTTGAGCTCGACACTGGCAAAGTCCGAGGCAAACGGTGCGTAGTGGTATGGGTAGTACCAGTTCCACGAAGGACATCCCTGGTAGTAGTACAACAACACCCACGAGATTCCCTCAACGTAGTGCTTGACCACCTCATTGCGGAATGCTGGGATTTCATCATCTGTGAGGTGGAACTTGGTCTTGTAGTATCTGTTTCTGTATCCTGGCTCGTGGAGCTTGACTGGATCGTCATCGCCATCAGCCAACCCACTGGTGGAGGACTCAGAGTCAGAAGTTGCAGAAGGTGACTCTGCTCTGCGTTTTTCTGGAATCACTGGTGTTGGGATTGGAGATGGCTCTTTGCTCTTGTTTGCGAGGAGTTGTTGTCTCAGGGCAGCAGCAGCACTGACGTTGGCCTTGTTAGCGGTCTCAACAACCTCAGCTGTGACTTCTGGCACCTCTGGGACCTCTTCCTTGACACCATCTGCAGTGAACTGATTGAGCTCCTTGATGGCCTTCTTATCACCCATACCGGCCAAAGTCACCTGTGTTCTCATCTTGACCAGGTCACTGTTCGTCATGTTGACCTTTCCGACCGAGTTTCCATCCACGTCAAACAATGGGATGTTGTCAACTGGGGTGAAAGTTCCCCTGTCCTTACCCTTGGTGACGTTACTCAAGTACTGATTCTTAGCAGCCTTGTCCTCCTGCTGTGCCGTTCTGCGTCTCTTGTCAAACCCATTTCTGCGCTGTTCCTGCGCCTGTCTCGTTCTGAAGATGTCATCCTCACGAGGACCCAGGGCATTGAGCAGGATCTGGACGTTTTCCAAGTTGAGCGTACCGTCACATGTGATGTATGTGTTCATGCGTGGCAACACCTGTTTCCACAGGTTGACGAGCAAGTCGATGGAGTTGTCACGGACGTCGAGGGATGGGAGATGTGGGAGGAAATCGTTACCACAGAAGAAACACATGAACACCCAGTCGTCAATGGCTCTTTCCAGGTCAAACTTGAATGAGAGTCGTGGAATGTTGAGCTCAATCTGGAGATATTCTCTGAGGACGTTGATGTTGAGCCAGAGGAATGGCTTCTTCGCATCCTGCTCTCTGATGCGTTCCTTCTCCTCCTCGGTCATGTTGATCTGGTCTCTGACAGACATGAAGCGACGGTCCTGGGCAAACACGTCTTCTCTGAGGACTCTGAAGTGTGGTTCGTGTGTAGCGAGTCCAAGGAAAATAAGGTCAGCATCAAGACCGTAGATGACGTGTCTTGTGTTGGGGTTGTACTCGATGTCTGATCTCTGCGAACGGATGAAGTTCATGATCTTGTGCTCTCCTTCACCTGGAACGGTGGCATCCGAGATGATGATCTGAAGGTCCTTCCAGCCCGGGTCGGTGGCAAGCTTGTATGCGGTCCAGTACCTCAGTGCCAGGGCGAGCTTGTCCATGAATGGTGTACCTGGGGTGATGGCATTCGAGTCCCATGTCTTCTTCTTCTTGACACTCTCGTCGATCATGGCACCGTAGTCCTCGGTCTGCTTAGCCAGTCTCTCCCTCTCCTCGTCCTGGATCTTTGCATCACGGACACTTCTGAAACGTCTGGCTCTCTGCTGGTTCATCTTTGCTCTTGGGGCGACACCATCAACAGCGATCATGAGGATCTTGCGGGGTCTCGCCATGTCCAGCACACGGTCTGTGTACTCGAACACGGCCAGCAGCATCTCGTCCTCGGTCTCAGGAGCAGGCTTGTTCTCCGGGTGCGAACACGGGTGCACAATACCGTTCATGTCCAAGTAGAGGTTGTCCACCTCGCCATTGAGGTTCTTGTTGGCGTACTGCGGCGGGACCGTGATGCCGTTAACGACCGTCGGCTCCTCCTCCAAAACGGGGGAGATGATCTTCGGGTACTTCCGTGACAGCCAGCGGAACAGAGCAGGAACACCCATCGTCAATTAGGCCTTTCTGAGTGGTTTTGGTGCTGTTTGGAGGGCCGAGATGAGCTTGTAGTGCTGAAAATTATCTTTTTTTGGTGGTAGATAAATACTCCGCGAATCGAACGGGATCGCGATTTTGGCCCCTCAACAATGTCCACCAATGCTCCCCACACACAACAGGCCATATTAAACTGATAAATTGACCATCAAGGAGCGATGAACCGGTGTTTCCGTGGCTGCCAGCGACGTTGGATCAGCAAGAAGTCCACACTGGGCCAAACAACGGGCCAGAAAGCCTCACTGAAGCACGAGTACTCCGTCACTCCACACACATTCACCTACAGACTGCCCTCTCCGTCATACCCTTACGACACCGTCTTCTCGCCATTCTCCCCCTTTTCCTCGGTATTCTCATCCCTGTCTACGCATCCACTCAAGAACGTCTCGCCAAAGGAGTTCTTCGATTCTTTCCCGCTCATAAACACCTCCAGGCTCGCCAAACGCACAGAGAGACCAACCAAAGTCAAGATGCTCACGGGGGACTTCATCGAGGACTCGTTGTACAACCCCAACTACGGCTACTTCCCCACACAGGCCGAGATCTTCCAGACCGAGTCCCCGTTCGAGTACGAGGCGCTGCAAGGAACAGACGACTTCATGGCCACGTGGCTGGCCCAGTATGCCCGGTACGCATCTCAGGGGAAGGGGTCGGGATCTCTTCAACTATGGCACACGCCTACAGAGCTGTTCCAGCCGTACTACGGAGAGGCCATTGCTCGGTACCTTCTCGTCAACTACAAGCTGAATCTGTACCCGTACCACGATCTTGTGGTGTACGAAGTTGGTGGCGGAAACGGGACACTGATGATGAACATCTTGGACTACATCCGCAAGAACGATGCTGATGTGTATTCACGGGTGCAGTACCGGATCGTGGAGATCTCGAAGCCATTAGCAGAGAAGCAGAGATTGAATGCGTTGAAGTTGAAGCTGAGGGAGAGCGGACACCCTGATGACAAGGTCAAGATCATCAACAAGTCGATTCTGGAGTGGGATGAGGTGGTCCCAGAGCCGTGCTTCGTTGTTGGGATGGAGGTGTTGGACAACTTGTCGCATGACGTGGTGAAGTATGATGTCGAGACCGGTGAGTGCCATCAAGGGTATGTTGTTGTGGATGAGCAGGGCGACTTCCACCAGTTCTTCACGCCAGAGCTGGACAGATGGACTAAGAAGTACCTCGAGATCAGGGGCGACTCCTTCAAAGAACAGGGCAAGAGCAAGTGGGCAGGTCTATCTCAGGGGCTTTCCACCAGGGGAAAACCATCAGATGTGCATCCTCTCAATGAGCTTGTGGCACTCCAAAAAGCACGCAACTGGGCATCACCGTTCCAGAATTCGCTCTCTGTATCCGAGTTCATCCCTACAAGGCTGCTCAAGATGTTCTCTGTGCTGACACGGTACTTTCCTGAGCACCACTTGGTATTGGCTGACTTCGACTCTTTTGACAGTCGTTCAGAGGGCTACAACGGTCCTGTTGTGCAGACCATGATCAACAACGAGATGGTGACGGCATCGACGTATATGGTGCAGCAGGGATACTTTGACATCATGTTTGCCACGGACTTCTACGCAGCCAGAGACTTGTACATCCAGGTGAGTGGCAAGCTGGCAGCGACCTCCAAGCACGACGAGTTTTTGAAGCAGTGGGGAGACCTTGCTGCTACAACGACAAAGAGCGGAGAGAACCCCTTGCTGGACCTGTACCCGAACGCAGCCTTCTTGCACTCATGAGGCCACCCTCCTTATTTATTCACGAAGATACTCAAAGCATACAAAGCATAAAAAGCATAGATTCATGGCACAAAACACTACCAGTAAACACATAAACGCACCAACGCAAACCCCCCTTTAAAACAATAAAACCATACCCTTCAGAACGAACTCCAGCTCCAATCAGCCGGGACGTTCATCTCCCTCTTCCTTTCCGTCTCCTCCAACCCTCTTTGCAGCTTATCCACACTGTTGTTCCCCTTGAAGTCGGGCTGCATGATCTGATCAACCTTGAAGCTTCTCAGCAAGTACTCACCCCAGTCTTTCCCACACGAGAAGCACACCTTGCACAGCGACCCATTGACATCAAACTGACAATCATAGCTCAGCTTCGCCCTGGACAACAAGCACTGCGCACAGAGGATCTCGCCACACTTGCGACAATGGTGCCGTCTGTTCATGAGCGTGAAGAGCCTAGCGCAGTCAAAGCAGCTCGCACTTGTCGTGTTGGGCTTCCAGTGGTTCCTCGAGACGCTTGTGCAGTCGGTGGCCACGGGGTCCTGGTCCTGGTCCACGGGTGCTGGCTGGTCAAGGGGCCGCAACACACATGGCAGGTAGTTGGGCGTCTTGGGGTCGTTGACTGGACGCACCGGTGTCAGGGCGAACCGTGGGATCTTCTTGCTGGACAGGATGGTGATGCAGTCGTCCGAGTTCTTTTTGGAGGAGAGCGGCGAGGTGGTGTTTGTGTTCGAAGGGGTCGTTTCGAGGTTCGAGATGGTGCTCATGGAGGTGATGTAATGGGACAAGGTGTAGTTGTTGACGGAGCTGGAAGGGGCCGGGGCAGGTGAGTGTCCTCCATACGTTGTGGAAGTCAGGGCCACCTCTGCCGGCTGGTAGTTGCGGTTGATGGAGTCCTGTGTCTCCATGAGCACGGGCTCGAGCGGTGACGGGGACGACACGGCCGTTGACTGCTGTTCCTGAGTCGAGCTGAAGTCATGCGATACGCTGCCAATGTCGTCCAGCGACTTCTTCGAGGCCACAGCAAACTTCGGCGCACGGATCTGCTCGTCGTAGTCCAGCAGCGGGTTGTCGGTGGGGAGGTCCTCGACCAAGTTGTCTGAGTGCGAGAATGTGCGGTTTGTGCGCTGGATCTGGGAGGTGAGGGCGCTGTTGTTGGAGTGTATGCTGCCGTTGGAGCACGTCGATGTGCGCTTGGAGTGGGAGTCCGGCAGGGTCTCTGAGATCACGGAGAGCCGCTTTCCCAGCGTTATGGGCTTCTTGGAGAAGCTGAACTGGTCAGGGAGGTTCATCTTGGAGTTATGGGTCGGGCTCTTAGCAGCAGCAGAACAACGGAAGAACAAGCAGAGAACCAGCAACAGCAACGACAGCAGCAGTCTTTGGCCCTTTGACGGATAATGTGCAGATCAAGCCGTTTTAACTGCGGGCGGATTAAAGTGGTGATAAAGTCGCAGTCTGAGATTATGGCTGCTTTGCACAGTTTGCGCGCGTCGGCCGGAGAATGTCAGCGCTGTGGCCGTTAAATTGGAGATCAGACCTCGTAGATAGACTCAGCTAAACAGGATGACCATACGAGCCTTTTTCCGGGGCTTTTCACTGCTTGTTGCGGGTGCTATGGCCTTGGAGAGCTCTGGGCCAATCGATTGGGCGCCGATAAGAGAATGGCCCGATCGGGTAATTAGCCGTATTAGGAAATAGACGCGGAGTAGATCTGAGCACGGTCGTTTTGGCGGAGGAGGAGGAGAAAAGCGGTGGTTTTGGAGGTGAAAAGTGGGTAAATTGTGGTGAAATTGGACTATTATATATCCTGAGCTGTCATGAATAATTTAATACCAATATCACCATCTTTACGCCCATTCACCCATCTTCCCTGTCAACACAGCCCTGCGTAACTCTCAGCACTAACTAATCCGCCGCCAAACCGCCAACAGTGAAAAAAAGCCTCGAGACTCCACGCCTTTTTAACGTCGAACCCCAGATCAAACTCCCCAAACCACCTCTTAACCCGCTCCAAACACCCAATCACAATGCTCAGAGGCTCCACCAGACTCGCGAGACCACTCTCCCGTTTCCAGAGCACGTTGACAAGCGCTGCCGGCTCACCAGCTGCCCCTCTCTTCCCCTTCCAGCACTCACAGAAGCTCTCCCAGCAGCAGCAGGGCATCCCAGGCCTCCTCTCTGCCCAGGGACTCGAGAACGCATACTTCGCACGTGTGCAAGGACACAGCACCAAGCTCAACGACGTGCTAACAAAAGGCAGTCTCGGAGTCAACCACGACCTCGATGTGCTCGTCAAGGAGTACACCAACAGTGCCAACCACATCGACATCTACGCCAACGCAGCACTCCTGTACAACCTCAACTTCGCATATAACCTCCTGGGTGCTGCCAGAGGATCCGTCACTGAGATCCCGGCTCCAGTGGGCGTCAAGTCGCTTGTCCAGACCCCAGACCTCTCTGCTGAGATTGATAATGCCCCAACAGGAGCTCTCCTCGCTGCCATTGAGCGTGACTTTGGCTCTTTGCTCGAGTTCAAGACCCTCTTGCTAAACTCTGCCAACGCTATCAACGGTGATGGCTTCACATGGCTCGTTGCCCGCTGCAATTCCAACTCGCTCAGCCAAAATGGTGCTGTCCAGTACGACAGACTGCTCACATTCAACACCTACAACGCCGGCACAGTCCAGCGTGCCTCCTCGAGACAGATGATCGACTACGAGCTCCAGGACGCAGACAACAGCCAGTTCACAACCGATGCGCCATCCCAACCGGTGGTGTCCTTCTTCAAGGCCCACCACAGCAGCGTCAGCATCGACAAGTACGTGCCCGTGCTCTGTGTCGACGCATCTCCAAAGGCATGGCTCACAGACTACGGTGTCTTTGGCAAGAAGGCGTACTTGGAGCAGTGGTGGAGAAGTGTGGACTGGGAGCTTGTCCAGAAGAACCTCCCAGAGTCCTCCAACAAGTACTAGTGGTGCTTTACCGTGTACATAGAACTACATCATGGTCATATCTTGTAAAGCAGTCTAACCGTAGCAATTGAGTTGAATCTTCGAATCACTTGGCGTCCAATGGCTTGGTGGCAACGAACAACATCATTGGGGTGAAGAGCTTCTGTCTACCACCGGCAACAAGACCAATGGCGGCCTCCTCCAAGGCGTGGGTGACCTTCTGGGAGCCAGCTGGAGCAAGACCAACAGTCTCCAACAGACCGACCATGGCAGTGGTGACCTTTCTACCGAAAGAAGAGGTTCTGAAGAAGGTGCTGACATCGTACAACGTCTGCACGTACTTCCACTCACCGGTCAATGGGTAGTACCACGGCACCTCGTCGCCCTTGTCGGCCAAGTCCTCCTCGTGCTCAATGGTGAAGCCAACGTTCTTCAACGCCTGTCTAGCAACAGTGAGAGAGTACATCTTTGGGATACCGTCACCGAGCTCGATCTCGTAGGCAATCTTTCTGTGCTCCTCGTTGGTCTCGTCGTAGGCATCGGTCATGACCCACTCGTACACACCAAACTTACCACCTGGCTTGAGCACCTTGTAGATCTCACCATAGACACCCTCGAGCACTGGAGCGTGGACGGTAGCCTCAATAGCATACACAGCATCGAACGTCTCTGGCTCAAAGTCCATCTTCATGAAGTCACCCTTGACGAACTTCATCTTGTCCGCGAGCCCACCCTGCTTGGCGTACCAGTTGGCCTTCTCGATCTGGTAGTCATTGTTGTTCAACCCGACGATGTTGCAGTCTGTGAATCTGCAGATCTGACGGGCTGGACCACCAACACCGCAACCGACGTCCAGGACGTTCCAGCCGGCCTGGATGCCAATCTTGGAGGCGAGGTAGTGCTCGTGACGGGCCGTGGCCTGGGCGAATGGCTCTCCCTTGTAGAATCTCGAAAAGTGGAAGGAAGTGCCCCAGCCGTACTCGTAGAAGTCCGTGACGACGTTGTAGTACGAGTGTGTGCTCTGGTTGTAGTCCTCGAGACGTCTCTGCTCGGCGTCGGCGTCGGTCTTGCCGTCCCAGTGCTTGAGATAGTCGTCAACGGCCGTCTGCTGGGCCGCCTTTCCCTTTGAGAGGATGGCACCGAGACCGGACTTCGCACCGGCATTCTCGCCGTGGAGGGCCTTGGAGAACTCGGCCTGTGTTTTTCTGATCTCTTCCGTCATTGTGTAAAGTGTTGAACTTGGTGGTCGGTGGGTGGAGAGAAGGGGAAGGACAAAGAGGCCACCGCTGGTTTTTCAGTGTTGACGGTTGG
This sequence comes from Petasospora veronae, assembly GCA_030563065.1. Taxonomy (NCBI): domain Eukaryota; kingdom Fungi; phylum Ascomycota; class Saccharomycetes; order Phaffomycetales; family Wickerhamomycetaceae; genus Petasospora; species Petasospora veronae. The sequence continues at coordinate 11,675 of JAKUBA010000004.1, read as the reverse complement.
CGCGCGCGTGTCGCTGAAGAGCTAAACGAGAGATGGACGCGTCGTAGAGATCTCCGGAACGAGCCGCGAACCCAGGGCTAAACGAGCGAGTCTGCTGGTCTAGGGCGATGGGAAATAGGGACTGGCCGGGGAATGCCTCGGGGTAGTGGAGAACGAGTCCGTCTGAGCGAGGACTGGACTAACAGCTCAGATGCCTAGCGAGACTAGCCCTAGACTCCTCAGCATTGCTCAAGAGACTGGTGGTGCTATACGAGCTCACCCGAGCCGACCCGATTAAGCGATGCAAAAACACATATGCGTCGACTTCGTAAACACCGAACCTATATAGCAAATCCTATATCGATATGTTACATCATTCAATTGTCATATATAGATCAACATAGCCGCTTGAACATACGAACAACAGCTCATGGTTTCAGCTCTGGCACAACACGAGCTCCCTGCAACCAGATTCTGGCAGCAGCTCCAGATCCAATCAGTGTCTTCACCATTGGCTTGTCCTTGAGTTCTCCACTTCCCTCCTGTGCTCTCTCTTCTGGGTTTGGATCAAACTTCTTGCTGCTTCCAAACTGCTCTCTCACAAGCTCGTAATGTTCCTCCGAGAGTCTCCACACCTCAAACATCTGGAAATACAACCCGTCCTTTGGATCGTAGTGGTACTTGCGGAAGAAGTTCAAGTGTCTCTGAATCTCGTTCTTGCATGCTCTGGCAGTTGACTCCGGCGCCTTGTCACCAGCAGCAAGCAAGTAGTCAGCAAGTCCCTCCACAAGCAGCTGGATGAAGTACGATGGGTCTCTCCAGAAACGTCTGCCAGGCTCAGCCCAGTCACGACAAAAGATGGACTTGTTTCTGTTCGTAGCAGCAGCAGCGAGCTCATTGGCATGGTGAAGCCATTGCTCGTCCTTGGTGAACTCATACAACAGCGAGCATGCACTCAATGCAGTACCTGTGTTGTATGTCCACTTCATACCATTTGGACTGTCGCCATTCTTGTCAATACCATCGAGCACAGTGTACTCGTTCTTGTCCAGAAGTGTGTCAAGCAACCAGTGCATGGACTTTGCACCAAAGTCAATGTATGTCTGAGCTTCATTTGGCACAAATTTGGCCAGTCTCAAGCAAGCCAATGCCGTCTCAGATGTTGAAATAGCACTGATGTATGGCTTGTCTCTGTGCCACAAGACACCTCCTTTAACCTTGGCTCTCTGGTCGTTGTTCCAGCCTCCCATCAGGTATCTCACCAACTCTCGACCACGCTCGAGATACTCCTTGTTCTGCGTCACCTCGAATGCTGAGATCAGCGCACTGGCCACCTGAGCATCATCGTCGTAGTAAATATCACCGTTCCCGTTGAAGTTCTCCACAGCACAGTAGCCATAGAAGGAAGGAGATCTGTACTTGTAGAGCGCCTTGATGACAGGGTCGATCATCGGGCCAATCTCTTGTGGGTACACTCTTGCAGCATCGACTATAGCCTGTGCAGCAACGGCAACGGACCACACATTGAATCTGTTCTCGTCGCCATACGTTCCAGAGCACTTTGGACGCGGGGAGATGAAGGTGCCCTTCTGTGGATTCCAAAAGTGTGACCACAGGTTCGTGATCACGTTGTATCCCTCAAGGGCCGGGTTGGTGACCTGGCTGTTCTGCTCGGGCATCGTGTTGATTGTTGCTTTATGGAGATTGGAGCGGTTGCGCTTGAAATGTCAATGTGTTGTTATATGTGTGCGGCTCCGGGTGCGCGTGTTGTGTATATGTGTCGTTAGCCTGTCGGTTATCGATAGTGAATGGATTGAGCCACAGGCGACCTTTTCAATATGTGTTCTGTAGCCGGTGCCGATGTGTTCCTTATATATCTAGAACGACAACACATATGGCAAGGCCCCGGAGCTTTATATTGCTGCTGCGGATTGACATCGTCATCGCGCACATAATGAAATTCGGTCGATCTCGGGCAGTGCACATGGCCCACGTGACACATCAGGCGCCGGTAGTTATCCTTGTCAGATTGCTACGGCAAGATTATTACACCATTAGGGGTCATTATCAATTGTCATCTGAGCCTTCTCTCGTTTCTCCTGAGCTCCAGTACATCCTCCAATGGCATCACATCGTCCACCAAGTCGACCAGTGTCTCCACGTCCTTCACCAGCCGTTGTCTCTTCAGAAGCAGGAACGCATCGCGAGCATTAATCGTGTCCTTGGCCTTTGAATGCTGAGCGTAGGCGGCCAGATCTCCTGCAATGTTGTCAAAGAACTCACCGGAGATGTCTGAGATGATGGACATGCATTCTTTGGCAATTGGCCGTTTTGTACACGCCTGTGCGTACTTGAAAACTGCCTTGGACTTGAGGGGGTTCTTCTTCGTCACTGGACCGGCTCCAGCGCTTCTCACTCTTGGTTTCTTGTCCTTGGATGTATTTGTAGTGGGTTCTGAATTGAAGGGATCCGACAATAGGTGTGCTTGTATATGTGAACTGTCCATATCTTCATCCTCATCATCCTGGTCTTCCTCATGTCGGTAGTCATCATCTGGCATCATACCCTCAGGAAGTGCAATGTCTGAGAAGAGAGTAGAGCGGGGCATAATATCTGACAATGGTTCTCTCCTTCCATCACTGTCAATTCGGAATAGAGATGATGTGGGGAGTTGTACCTCACCGGCGTCGAGGAACACATCATCGTTCTCCTTATCTCCCTCATCTTCCACTGGAACTCTATCCAGGTCCTCATCAAAGTCTGGGAAGTAGTCGTCAAATGGTGGTGGAACATGTTCCTGGTTGTCACCTTGTGCGGCCAATAATCTGTCTGTGATGGATTCTTGCTGCTCTTGTGGCTCTTGCTGCTGGTCTTCATCTTCCCGTCCTCGTACAAGTGCCCTGGACAGCACTCTCAGGATGTTTTGCGGTGTTGTACTTTGTCTGTGTGGTCTCCTCGATGCAACTATGTTAGCACTCACAATAGTAGCTCGACGACGGCTTGTGGGCGTGCGAACTGGTGTCTTTGACCGTCTTCGATGCGGTGTGGCCGAACGCGAACCAGCGCGTGAAGATACTCGTGAGTGGCTCCGGCCTTGCTGTAGTGGGTAGTTAGTATGATGCCACAGAGAGAGATCAAGAGCTGTTGTACTCACCCTCACCGGTGTCTCCGACATTGCTTTTGCTGTGAGCCTCAAGCCGTAGTATCGAGACGAAGCGAGAGTACTAGGCTTGTTGTTTACGTTGTGCGAGGAGTGGCCCGTCCAGATCACGTGATAAGCAGACCCCGCGGTAACCATGACAACCGACCACACGTGACTTTCGCCTGATTTGCACGTGACCAGGAATAACGTCCCGAAACGGAAATCGCGCACCGGCAAAGGGCAAGAAAAGAAAAAAAGACCCGGTGTTTTGGTGGACATGGGCTCGAAAACAGAGAGGAAAGACACCTCCAAGCGGCCAATCAGACCGCAGCTCACCAATTGCCCTACCTCCCAGTCCCAGAACCACCGCCCGTCATGTCGCTGGGCTCACAACAAATCCCGTACTTCGGCAAACAGTATTACGGCTCACTGGACGCGGGCTTCTCCGACCTCGAGAACAGTGCTGCACACAACCTCCAGCACCAAACAGCAACGCCCTTGAGCGAGCACTCCCAGCACACGCCCTCCAACTACGACGAGTACGAGAACTTCACCTCGATCAACCTGGACCTCGGCTTCCAAGAGGGTGCTCCTTCCTCCTCTTCTGCTGCTACTTCTGCTGCCTCCGCTGCTGCTTCTGCTGCTGCTTCTGGTAATGGTGCTGCCTCGACCGTCGCTGAGCTCAACCACAACAACACCTCTAACGATTCTAATGCCCACCTGCACGCCCATAACGACGCCCACGATCAGAACTATGCACACCAGGCACAGATCATCCAGTCTGTCCCGTCCCAAGCAACTCCTGCCCCGATCCCTGCTGCCTCTGCTCATCAGACAGTAAATGCTCCCGCAAGTGCATCCATCGCTGCCACATCTGTCCCTACCACTGCTCCTACTTCAGCACACCCAGACGCTCAGGAACAGCCGTTCTACGTCAATGCAAAGCAGTACCACCGCATCCTCAAGAGACGTATCGCACGTGCCAAACTCGAGGAGTCACTCAAGGTGGCCAGAGGAAGAAGACCCTACCTCCACGAGTCGCGCCACAAGCATGCCATGAGAAGACCCCGTGGTCAAGGTGGCCGTTTCCTCACTGCTGCTGAGATTGCCGAGAAGGACAGACTCGAGAAGGAGAAGGCTGAACAACAAGAACAGCAGAATCTACAAGAGCAGCAAGGTGAGCTCCGCAGTATCGAGACCTGATTCTCCTCAAACAACTATACACCTTTTTGTGACCTTTCAGTGTTTTCTTTTGCCTTATTTTGTTTGATTTTCGAGACATGTGCCACACTGGCCTGTGGTTGCAGTCTCCTCCTCCTTATACCAGTTTTGTGCCCATTTCTTCCCCCATCCCATCACCATCCCACCACCCATCCATCACCTCCACGTTGTGTCTGGAAGAGGCCCAGAACCCACACAACTCACAAACAACTACAAAGAACTACGATCTTAAGACTTATGCCCCTCAATGCCCCTCCCCCCGTGACGAAGTTTTGTGTGAAGAATCCTCCGCCCCCCTCAAAAAATGATTTGTTCATGATGATGCAGCGATTAATTATCTGTTATTACTGTTTCCACCGTGTCCAATGTGTACTTTATACTACATAATTGAATGAATCGTACGGATTTGATGAAGAAAAGTTGACTGAATGATGTAGGGTATGTAGAAGGATCACTCTAACTAACGGAATCCCATGCTGGCAAGGTTAGCGACTCCCTTTGCACTCAACTGACTCTTGAGCTGACCGATGAAGGACCCGTTGGTCTGTGTCTCCAAGTTCTTGAGCTGTTCGACAAAGTACAACTTGGCCTGTTGCAAGGTCATGTTTGTTGGGTCGAATGGCTTCTGCACAATCATGGCCAGACGCGAGTAGCTCGAACCAAACGATGAGACTTCCTCAGTCTCGAGCTCAAGCATCTCATCAACGTCGTCGTTGACGTTACGAATAGACTCAGAAGATGTGAACTCAATAACAATCTCGAGTGTTGGGATCAGGAACTTCTGGTACTCGCCCTGGAGGAACTTGGATGAAGTGATGAGGTGCGACAGTCCAATGATGACAATCTTTTTCTCGCCCAAGTTACCAATGTTTGGAATGGAAGTCAAGAAGAACTGCTCAAAGATAGTACCAAAGATACCTGGCTGGACCTGGTCCAAGAATCCAATGGCATAGTCAGTCGACTTGATCACAGTCAGCTTCGAGATGAATGAGATCAATCTCTTGACGTACTTCTCCGTTCTCAGTTGCTTCTCTAATCTCTGCAACAACAAAATGGCAATGTTCTTAGTAAACTCACCAATCTTGTCATCTGGGAACTTGATCAAGATCGTCTCAAGTAGATCAAACCCAAACCCTTCGTTCAACTTTGACGCAATCAACTTCTGGAACACACCAAGCAACGCCGTGATGTCCGTGAATGCCGCATAATCCATATTGATGATCGCCTGAAGCAAACGAGTCACCGCTGGGATGTTTCCCTTGAACTCCCACACACTTGGAGACAGCAATGGAGTGATGAGCTGCTTGTATGCGTCTGGGAGGGCCGTGCCTGCTGGGGCGACTTCGAGCAGGTATGAGAGGATCTGGAAGATGTATGGGACAAACTCCTGGACATCACTTCCCAACAGCTCGAGCGAGGCTGGGACAATGGTCGAGAGGAAACCATTCCAGTTCTGTGCGTCCTTGCTGTTGAACTTGATGAGCACGGCAATGGCCTCGAATGTGTAGTGTGAGAACTTTGGGTTGGATGGGTTCTTTGCAATGACAGAGACGATGGAAAGGAGATTCTTCACGAGCTCAATAGACACACTTGAAATGGAGTCTTCGGCAACGATCATGACTCTCATGAGGGTCTTCATCAAGTACTCGTTCTCTGCAAGCTTTTCTGGGGTGGATGAATGCTTGAGGATCAACTGGAACAGGTTTCCCAATAGCTCCTGGACGAAACTTTGGATGTCAGTCTTGGTAAACATGAGCTTCTTGTTTGAGTCTCTCAGGGACAAAATGCGCTCGATGGTGATAGATGAGTAGGTGTTCTGGATGTACTCTGGAGCGACGAGGTGCTTGTTGAGAATTGGGAAAGACTCCAACAGCTGTTCCTTGGTCAATTGACTTCTGAAAGTGTAGATGTACTTGATGGCATCGACCTTGAGGATTGGGTGAATGTTGTCTGTCATCAAGTCGGAGACGATGTTCTTTCCAAAGAAGTCAACGACATCAAGCATGACGTTAGTGGATGAGACACCAGTGCTCGACAGAGAGGACTTGGATGCCAATGCAGTGAACAAGTAGATTGCGAGATCCTTGTACTTCCAGGATGATGCGTCCTTGTTGTACTCAGCCAAGTAGTGACCAATGTACTGCATGACAATCTGTGTGACCTGGGCCTCGTTCTTAGACTTGAGTTCTCTGAGGAAGTCAATTGATGCTCTTCTTCTTGTGTCTGAGTCTGACCCTTCGAGGTCCCTTCTGATGTACTCAATTGGATCGTCTTCAAACAATTCCTCGTCTGATTCTCTAACCTGAAGGTTTGGCACAATGATTCTCATGGTGATCTCATTGAGCGCGTCGTCTGAGTGGAACACAGCCGAGTGTTTTGGCAATCTGGCAACACAGGTCAAGAATGTTAGAAGTCTTGAGACCAAGATGTCGTACTTTGGCAATGGTCCAACAGTGATGAGCAAGTTCCACACTGACTGGATGAACTGTGGCATCATTGGCTCGAAGACGTCCTCGTACCTGGTGGTGTACAACTGGATCAACTCTGAGATAGCTGTCTTGACCTTTGTGACGATGTCAATCTCGGTCTCCTCATCGTCATCGTTGAGAATTGGGTTGTTGTAGATCAAGAACGTGTGGATGATAGACATCCCGTGGTTCATGTTGTCCTCGAAGAACTCTGGGATGTCTTGACAGTTTAGGTCGTAGTAGATCTTGACAAGGAGCAAGAGCACATCGAAGAGAATAAGGAGTTGTGCCTTGTTGGACTCGTTCTCTGTAATTCTGGTGTTGACGTTTTGAAGCATGAGCAGGAATGGAGCTTGGAACTTTTCGAGGACGAGCTTGATCTCGATGAAGAGGGCATCTGATCTGAACAACGGTCTCCATCTCTTGAAGATTGAATGGGCAACTGTGAGCACGCCCTTGTTGGTGATCATGTCTTCTTCACTGAGCTTCGAGACCAAGTCGTCAATGAGTGTTGGCCAACGGTCTGGGAAGTCCGAGTCTGCGATGATAGAGATGGCCTCACCAATCTGAATCTGGAGGTTGTTTGGTAGGGAGATCATGAGGGGGATGATCTCGGCTTTGATGGCCTCAACATCAGCATTCAAGTAGTTTCCATCTTCATCAATCCAACGGCGTTTGACAAAGTTCTTGAAGAACAATGCACCGGCAAGACGGGTCGAAGCTGGCAGGTTCTGCGATGCGACAACGTGGAGTAAGGTGAGCGGGAAGCCAGGCTGAGTCTCCTGAGAGCGCAGCTGTTGCTCCGACTGTTTGGCTGTGGAAGGCACAAGCGACTGCTCGAGCACGAAGGCGACAGACTCCAATTCTGACATTGCTGTGGTCGTTTTGCAGAGAGTGAATTGGATCAGTTCGATGGCAAAATTGGTATGTCTTGTTTTCGCTTTGGCGGTAGAAAATTAAAAATGAAAAAAAACGCAGATCGGTATGGGCAGCAGAATGTAAACAAACATCCAGCTCAGGGTTCGATTCTGGCTGGCGGCGTTTCCGTTAAATGATTTATGCTCTACTTCTTCTGCGCTATTTGACATCAATTGAGTGACACATTTAGTCCACCCGTATCATTTCGGCCTCACACCTTTTCTACCAGTATCTATCCGCAGACCCAAATCCAGGGCCGTGTGGACCTTCAATCGGCTTCTTCTCCCATGGCGTTGCAATATCTATCGACCAGATGACACTCTCTTCGCCTTCACGAATGTACCGAAACGTTCCAACAGGCCCATTTAAATCTGGACTTCTGTCAAAGAGAGGATCAAGGAGGCATCCCACTAAGCTGATGCGCTGGAACTGAGGCATCCGCCAGCTCCCCGGGTGTGGTGGAGAAAGCTCATAGCGGTGAATGTAAGGGCATTCATCCAACAACCCGTCTGGTCTCGTGCCGTAACAGTGTATGAGCAGCCTTGAGATATATCTCTCCTCGTTCAAAAGGCCATTCAAATCGATGCCATAGCCATGTGACACAACTGAGATGTTGCTCAAACGAGGTGTGATACATGGGTGGGGAAGAGCTGGAAGGGTGACATTTGGTAGCAGTGTTTCAAAAGAGAAGATCTCCAATAGCTCGGTATTTGATAAATAACGAAGCGGGTTCTTGTATGGATTCTGGAGGTTTGTTTGCCTCCACACGATGTCAGTCAGCCAGCGTCTATCAACTAATCTCAACAAACAGTCAGGTCCACCAATGATGTGAAGGATCATGAAGTTAGATGTAAAGTGGAGATCACAGAGAAACATATCAGCGTTCGAAGTAGGACAAGCAGGCAAAGGGGTTCTGCGACTTCTGTCCAAGGCATCAATCTGGTTGAAAGAAACGGTGGGTCTTTCTACCTCAAGGTTTAGAAGACCATGGTTAGACTCACCAACCTTGACATCCTTAATGAAAGGGAATTGATCAGCATAGGTAATACTGAAGTTCATCAGACGGGGAGCTCGCACCTTCTCAATGGCGGGCCTCACTGGGGACCCTCTCTGATCGAATGTGATGCGGAGATTGGTGACATTCTCAAGATTGAGATTATATATTCTGGTCCGGCAATAGTCCAGCACTAATGTGTGAATGTGGTTGTAGTCGTGGGAAATGATCTTGTGGCGGATGTTTCCGGTTAAACGGAGTTCTGCTGGGTATTGGTATGGTTCTGTGTGCACGTTTGCCCCTGAGCTGACAAACGCATGAACACACAGGGTGTAGTCCATAATTTCATACTTTGGACAGTAGTAGACAAAAGAGAAACGATCCATACATGGAAGGACTTGGTATTCTGGGTTCCTCATTCTCATTCTGACGGTGCCTATCGTGTAGCAACGCGCCTCGGTAAACTCGAACAGCTTGATGCGAGGACAACTCCGAGTGGCCAATACAGACTCAATCTGGTCTAGAATGACTCGCTCAAGATATGGAATATTGAAAAAATATGGACGAGAAGAGACCCGGTTATAGTTATAATCGTCTGTGATGAGGATGAAGTGGTGCCGGAACTCCACGTACGCCTCCAGGAGGGCACGAAGGGAGTAAAAGTCCAGAAGCATGAAGACCTCGTGTAAAATTTCAACTGGGAGAGACAAGAGAAGAACGGGGCCTCTCAGGGGTATCACATTTGAAGTATCAAATGACATGCGGGACAGCTTTCTGCGTGATTCAAGCTGAGGCATCTCGTCAAGATAATAGTCACTGCGGGTATTGATCTTATTTATTGGTGTTGTTGTACGTCTGCGCTTGAAGCTCGATGCAATTGAGTGGAAGTATACGGCTGCGCTGAGTAGCGTGAGAGTGTATCAGTGCAGTGTATAACTTTGATTATATGGGCGTACGTTTCCATGATGATCTTGTTAGGATAACTCTAATATGTTCCACGTGAGACTACTAGAAGGTGATAGGCGAAGGTACTGCGATCTCCACGGGTGCGGATCTCAACGTATGTGTTGGCCTGAGTGGTGTATCTTGTATATGGAGGGAGCTATGGTGAACGTCCAGAAGCGGGAATCTTGGATGGGAAGTTTTCTCCCGAGCGCCGAGGGCGCGCCGGTAGGGTAATCCCTGACATACCCCCTCCCCGAAAGACGACCTGGGAGTCAAGACGTAGACAGAGATGGGAAAGATGGGAAAGAAAACAAGCAAGATGGGAGGACAGTTCACACATAGACCAGATCTGGTCGAGAAAAACACCAAATTCTAAAAGTGGAGTCGTAACAGCGCATGTGCAAGCGAGGCAAAGGAAGGAGGAAGGAAGCTGACGAAAAGGAATAGACCACCCATTGAAACAGAAACAACCAGAGAAAAGCCACTCGTGAGTGGAAAAAGACCCCTAGAAGTAATGAGACAATGTAAATAGAACACCACAAATCTCGGAGAGAAATGAGTTTAAGGGAAAAAAGATCAATCTGGGTTTGAAAGGCAGAGGAATAGAGAGCTGTAGTGAGAGAGAGATGGAAGGGAAGCTCGAGTGCAAGGGGAAAGAAAAGGAAGATTGTAGGAAGGGTATAAGATAGCTCGATCGTGGAGAGGTATATAGCACATGACGCAGTGCAAAGTAGAAGGAATGCGGAGTAGATGGGTGTAGGTCAAAGGAAAGCTCGAGGGCATGATGTGAGTGAAAAGTAAAGGTAGCACGAGGGCATGATGTGAGTGAAAAGTAAAGGTAGCACGAGGGCAAGTGAGTGAAAAGGGAGAGGTAGCACGACGGCTTGAAGTAGAGAGCGGTAGGAAGAGGGCAAAAGACAGTTGTAGGGCATGGAGTGAGTAGTGTAATATGAGCAGATCCAAGGCAAAAAGCTGAGATCGACTGGTCAAGTATGAGTGGAAGAAGATGAAGATGAAGTGATAGCGTTAGAGTGAGGTAGACGATCACGAGTCGTAGAGAACTCATCCAAGAATGGTTTGATTTCAAAGAGCTTTTGAGAACAAAGAGTAGAGTGAGCAGAGATCTTTGTGCGGAGGAGTGTATCAAACAAAGTTGGTAGGGAGAGTGCCAGGGAAAAGAGAAGTATCAACAAAGTTGGTAGGGAAACTTGAGGAAATAGCTAGTAGATAGCTCATGACTGAGAGCAAAGTATGAGGCAGTAGTGCAAAGAATCAGGCAGTAGTGGACAGTAGAAGGCAGTAATGCAAAGGAAAGTGGAAAGTTCGAGTAGAACGTGTGCAAGTGAGAAGGAAAGTAAGCTTGAGTGAAGGTAGATCGCTCATGGCGTAGTGCAACGTAGAAGGTAGTAGTGCAATGTCGAAGGTAGTAGTGAGAAGTAGAAGGTAGTAGTGCGAAGTAGAAGATAGTGGCGCAAAGGAGATGGAGGTGCAAAGTGGATATGGTAGTGCAGACGAAAAGGGAGTGTTCAAGGAGAAGTGGAAGAAGATGAAGGTGGAGAAACGTTCGAGTGTGGAAGACGATCACGAGTCGTAATGAACGCGTCCGAGAATGGCTTGATGGCAAGGGCATTGGTAAAAGCAGTCTTCTTCAAAGCTTTGGTAAAAATGTCAGCTGGGTTGAAACCACCTGCAATGTGTTTCACAACAGCACCTTTCTTCTTGGTCTGTTGGACGATGAAGTTGACACGGCCAGTGAAGATCTTGCCTTTAGGAACACCATGTTGGATGGAACGGACAACAGGAAGATTGTCACAGTAGACAGTAGTCTGGAAAGGGATGTTGAGTGTCTCAAGGTAGGAAAGAAAAGGAACCAGTTGGTCTTTGACCGCATCCGCGAGGGCATTGATCTCAGCACCATAGGTGGAAGTGACAGCTTCAGTTTGACGATGAGTCTTCCAGCAAACAAGAGATTGTTCAACAAACAATAGGTAACCTGAGTATGCATCAC